>OX438759.1:19388617-19988617 GCA_949316235.1 Oegoconia quadripuncta | reverse complement strand
GACAGTGTAATACGCGGTTTAGCATATAGCAGAAACCAGCAAAGCTACGGGCAACGCCCCTTTGGCCCCGCGCATATGTGCCCAAAAAAAGTTAAAGCCATAAACGGAAAACGTTCTTTTTCATAAAACTTTCAATCGGACAAGTAAATGAATGTCGGCTTTTTGGCGGGAACTCGGCGAGTGAAGTAGCATTTTTCTTTATAATTCTTATAATTTGTGCATTCTAACTTTTGAAGCTTAATAATGGCAGAATATTGTGCAGCAAACGTTAGTGATGGTGTACAAGTGAAGGGAAGTGTAAATTAAAGTGCGTAACGGAGCTTTCGGGTTCCCCACAAGAAGCCGCCAAAATCTTTTGTAAAGCATTCTGCCACTTTACTGAAGAATGACTTGACCGTGACTAGACTCTGTATACGCCAAGTATACGACGAATTACTTGTTTTGACTGAGACTGACTTACAAACTGAAGAAATAAGAGAAATAAGACATGGCTGTTATGGGCTAGATCCCTTTGCCTTCTCCTAAAGGAGAGAATGAAACCAAAAAATAAAAAATAAATGAATGTCCTCACTGAACACAGAAAATGAATTACTTAAAAAGAAATATTGATTTGACGAGTCTTATTTCTGCAAACATTAAAGCACGAAGTATTTTTGTAAATGTTCTGTTTTATTTACTTCCTAAAAATTTTAAAGCGATGAAAATATTTAGGCGTTAGTCCAGTGGTGGCCTGTTATAGTTTGATTATACTATAATTCGGGTTTTGACGAGTAATAAAGGCAGAATATTATACAAATGAAAGTGTAATCGGAGCTTTCGTGTTCCCACCAAGTTCCTACAACAAACTGCAGAAATGTTCCGTAAGGCACTGTCACTTTACTGAAAGTCAATGAAAATACTGGAACTTTTAATGACACTTCAACAATGGCAAGTCCCCACCGGTGGGGATGTTGAGAATATTTTTGCCAACAGTAGCTACGAAAAAAGGGTTCCATACTCTACTCGTTTTCTCTGTCTATGTCATACAAGGACTGCTTGAAAGAACTGACTGTCTCACATGTGGCCAGACATTGGGCTCAATTCGTAGATTAGGACTATACTTTCCAAAGGAGGAGTCGGCAATTAATGCGGGGCTACCAGAAAAAAAATAGAGCGTTTGTTTGTAAAAATCGGCACTATTGTAGCGTTTCTATAGTAGTGTCATAATATAACCATATGGAAAAATGTGGTCATATGGTACTGTGCTCCATCTGGTATTAGAGTAAAAGTTGTTGCCTGTCTCAGGAATCATTAGTCGTGCCTCAGCTCAGTGTTTTTATATTTGCTTTGGCAGCAATGGGGTCGCGCAATTCGCCTTGCCTCGCCACCAAGCCAAGAAGCGGAGCTAGTGAGTGAAGTGTGTGAGTGTGTGAGTGAGTGAACAGCGAGCGAGCGAGCAATCGAACCAGGCGCGCAAGCGGTAGATTGTGTGTATTTGTGTTTGCTAATGGAAGTAGAAATAAAGAATATCCATCAAAAAGTGCTGCTGTAATCAGTGGAATCCACCATGGCTTACCACTACGTGGTGACTGCTCAGAAACCCACCGCGGTTACAGCATGTGTGACCGGTAAGAACTCCTTTCTGCGTATGTTTGTTGCGTGTGGAGGTTAGCTGGAATAGTATAGGACATATCGGGCTATTTCCGACGTTCAATATTATTTGTAAGATAATAAACAGACTGATATATCCCCTTACTAACATTTAAGTCTAATATCTTTTATTTAAATCTTAATGTAAATATTCGACCGGCAAAAGTGATACTAGATTTTCGTTTCGCGCCTGCGTTAGTCTCCATTGATGTAGGTATTAATAATATATAAAGCTTGTTTAGTTATAAAAGGTGATAAACAAATCAGGTGACCATTACTTGAATATAAATTTACAGAATTTATATCAACATACAATTTTATTATTGTAGGCAACTTCACATCCCCAACGGATTTGAACCTGCTGGTCGCAAAGGTGTCTCGGCTGGAGATGTACCTGGTAACCCCGGAGGGCCTGCGCCCTATGAAGGAGGTTGGGCTGTATGGGAGGGTGGCTAAAATGAAACTGTTCAGGCCTCCAGTGAGTAACCATCTCAATTTTTAACTGACTTCATTCCCCCTTTATGCTCTTTGCACTCAGCTTCCACAATCCACAAAAGCAGTAAATAACAGCAGTATATACGCTGATTGAAATACTATGCTGTGTGTAAATGTGTCTACATATATTAGGGCTGTCATTTATCACTTTTGCAGTTTGTATCGTCTCTGTGTTAAAGGGAAATAATTTTTAAAATAAATTAATTGTTTGATCGTCTAAATAACCGATAATGGATAGTTATATAATATTCTCAGAATTTTAAACCTGATATGCAGTAAAAAACAAATACGAAAAATTTATTCAATGTACATACAAACATAGGTACATAATGTCATGCCTGTATCTCGTAGGGGTAGGCAGAGACCACAGACTTCCACTTTATCCAATGTAGGATACAATTTTTTTTTTTATGCATTTTCAGTATGAAAAGAAGGATTTAGTATTCATTCTAACAGCTCGCTATAATGCGATGATTTTGGAATGGAGGACAGGAGCAAATGGTGAACTGGAAGTGGTCACGAGAGCCCATGGGAATGTTGCTGACCGCATCGGCAAGCCTTCAGAGAATGGTATACTTGCAGTGATTGACCCTCAGGCCAGAGTTATTGGATTGAGGTTGTATGATGGATTGTTTAAGATAATCCCTCTCGATAAGGATTCTACAGAGCTGAAAGCTGCTAGTCTAAGGTAATTACCTAACAAAACTCAAGGTATCCTTTTTTATTTTAAAATTAACCTGTTTTTACCATTCATTTTACATTACTTACAGATTAGAAGAACTTAATGTGTATGATGTAGAATTTCTTCATGGATGTTCCAACCCTACCCTAATTTTAATTCATCAAGATCTCAATGGCAGACACATAAAGGTAAAAAATATTATCAGTGAGAATAGAACTCATGTCCTGAGGGTTCCGTACCTAATTAGAAGTACCTTATATTTAATTAAATTGAAATTTTCAGTAAGGTTCCTGTTGATACACAAAATCTTTCTTTCAATAAATTTCAAAAAAGCAGAAACTTATTATAAATGTTATTTTAAATTTTCAATGTCTACCACTGTTTATTAACATAGTTATAGGTGACTGTACTGACAAAGATGGACCTTATTGTCTGGAAAAATAAATGATTTATTATTATATTACAAAATATCAGATTATTTAGATGATCAACATCCATGGACATAACCGGCTCGTTCGCATAACCAGGCTATTTCACAATTAACAATGAAATATTATTGTCTTTTGTAATAAAAAAACCTCTTTTTAAAAAGAGCAACCCTTTGAGTTTCTTGCTTATTCTTCTAAGGGGAAAATTGCCTTTTGAACAAGCAGTAGCTTTAAAAATGTAAAATCTGACTATTTTAAGTGTACCCTGTGTACCTACAAAATAAAGCATTTTAGACTTGACTATAGGTTTTGCTGAGTCTGTGAGTTCATTGGTATGGGCATATAGGATAAGAGCAAATTTATTCATTAATATTGATGCAAGGTACACAAACATGTATGAGTATATAAATTAGTATCTAAAATCACTGTAGCACTACTCTAAATAATTATTTAGTTTAGCTCAATAATTATTTGTAAGCTCTTTTATTATGTAACATGCAATTAACGAATATGATTATGACAAGTATTTCAATAAGTTACAATAAAATGGTATAAAATAAGGAATGCAACCAATAATAGATTGCACAATGCACATCCTGTGCCCTGTATCAGGCTTTGAACTGTATGCGATTTAGCATAATATTGCCTGACCCACAGTGCTGATAAAAACCATCTCTTAATACACTTGACTACTACACATCGGAAAAATTAGTTGTAAGATTAACAGATTCGTGTATGTCCTTCGTAGACTAAGAAAAATTACATGTACAAGGACAGCATTAACTGCATATCATGGATATGTCGCGTCAGTTCTACGATATGGTTTGTTGATCTGGGGAAATGGCACTGATATCAAAAAAGTATTTATAGCCCAAAAGAAATGTGTACGAGCGATATGCGGTGTGGGTCCGTTAGAAACGTGTAAACCTCTTTTTTCCAAATTAGGCATTTTGACTACCAAGCATGTATATTTTTGAGATATGCAAATTTGTAAAAGAACATCCAGAATTATTTAAAACAGCACGAGAAGTGTATCCTAGAAATACAAGGAATCCAGATAGACTCGCATTAGACCATTGTCCAAGACTCGCATTGTATCATGGGAATTGCTATAGTATGTGCATAAAAGTGTTTAATAAAATTCCAAAAAATATCAGGAACCTACCGCTTAAGCCCATGAAAACAAAACTGTACCAATGGCTCTCGAATTTCTGTTTTTATAGTGTAAATGAATTTTTGAATGGATATTATTGTTAAATTATATTTTATTACTGAAAGTTATATTTGCATGCTACTGTATTCTAGCTGAATAGAAGAGACTTATTTATGTAAAATAATTGTAACACCTAGATATTATGTACCTACCTATTCACAGCAAATAAATTCTATTCTATTCTATTCTATTCTATTCTTGAGTTCGAAACTATATTATTTTACAGACCATTGATTTTTGCCTTTGCTATTAATTGCAGCTTGATGTATCTAGATGTTAATGAAAAAAAGGATCTTGTTAGACAGACAGACAGATGGACAACAAAGGGATCCTATAAGGGTCCCATTTTCACCAGTACGGAACCCTAAAAAACATGAATATAAATGAAACATGTTAGCTTTACTATAATATTAAAATAATTGTGTAATATTTTTAGACACATGAAATAAATTTACGAGATAAAGAGTTTATGAAGATACCATGGAAACAAGATAATGTGGAGACAGAAGCATCAATATTAATTCCTGTGCCGAGCCCACTTGGTAATATTATAAAGCATTTTTCTTATTGGTATTCGTATGGTTATTTTTTGACTTAACATCCCGCTGCAGGGATATAGGCCTTCCCTCGTATATGAGGGGGTATGGGCCATAGTCCACCATGCTGCAAAGCAATATAACATGTGAGTAATGTTTGTTTCAGGTGGAGCTATCGTTATAGGACAGGAGTCAATAGTATATCATGATGGACAAAGCTATGTGGCAGTTGCTCCACCACAGATAAAGGTATTTATTGAACAAATGCTTTTTTAAACATTTGATTAAATTTGCTGTACTTATAAGAACTCAAAAGTTGTGTTAATTTTCTAGGATCATAATGTAAGTAAACCAAACCCTATTCACTCCTCATTGAAGTCCTAGTATGGACGATCATTTGGATTAGTAAAACCAACAGTGATTCAAACCCAATCATTGTTTCTTTTGGTTTATATAAATATTGATGTATTCTTCATCTAGTATACATTGCCATGGCTTTGCCTAATTTGGTACTAGATAATTGGTGTAAATGTTTTACTTTTAAACATTTGTTTCTTTGTTTCTGACATAATATTGTTATAGAATGTCTTCCATAGATGACATAATATTGTTACAGATTGTATTCTATAGATGATTAAAGACTTTATAAAGTTATGCATCAACTCATATGTTAACTCATATCTAAATCAATTTAGAATTAATCTGAGCATGAAAATGGTTTATGAGTATTTTTTCCAATCAACAACCACCCTATGCCCGTTGGGCTGGGGCACAGCCCTCTATCAAAAGAATTCTTGTCAGACGCCAGTTTATGAATTTCCTAGTATGAATGCAATATTGTAATACGGCCTCTCTGATCGATTGTGCAGCTGACGCCAATAAACTGCTACTGCCGCGTGGACTGCCGCGGCCTGCGCTACCTGCTGGGCGACGTGGCGGGCCGCCTGTTCATGTTGCTGCTGGACCTGCAGGTGCGCTCCGACGGCTCGCACTGCGTCAAGGACCTCAAGGTGGAGTTGCTGGGTATGTCGCACACAACCTTATTGCTGCATTATGTACGACGCAAGCTACTCATATGTCAGTGCAGACCATCGATACGATCACTGGCCGTATCATCCTCGACGTAGCGTATTTCCTACCAACACAGAGAGACCTGTGTCTCTATTAGAATAGTTAAGCCTCTCACAGACGGCGGACACTTCTAAAGCCTTCACTGAATGTCAGAATCCTTAAATTTAATCAAATTGATTCTCATCCCCCTATCAGAGGTACCATAGATTTAAAGGCAATCGAGATCCATATTTCTATATAAATAGGAAATCTAGCTTAATCTGGTTACTGAATGTTGGCAGGCGACGTCCCGATTCCGGAATGCATGACGTACTTGGACAACGGTGTAGTGTTCGTGGGCTCGCGGCTGGGAGACTCGGCGCTGGTGCGACTGGCGGCGACGCGCGATGACGCGGGGAACTACGTCACTCCCATGGAGACCTTCACCAGCCTCGCACCCATTGTGGACATGTGCGTCGTGGACCTGGAGCGCCAGGGCCAGAATCAGCTCATCACCTGCTCAGGTGAGTTTCACCACCGGCATAGAATGTTGCCTCAACATCCTTTTTTCTTTAGTCTTCAATAAAAAAATAGTACAACTTGTTGTTGGGTGTTGGTCGTTGTAACTATCAGCTCTACACATAGGACCTCAAAGACTTCCCAACACGCGACTGCGATGTGTGGGAGCAGACGATTGCCTACATTGTGCATGAATGCCCCAGCAGACGAGAATGTAGATGAGGTATAAAGTTGATGCCAAGACTGACCCTTGAGTGACTCCGGCTTGTATATTATAAAGTGAGGAGAGTGAGCATCATTTATCTTAATTTGGACTATTCTACAGATAGACAGTCAGTCAAATTCTTACCACTTAACTATGTACATAATACACCTTTCCTCAGGGGTTTTGGAGCTAAGGAATGTAAGGGTACAAAAATTGTTGACAAAAGATTGCTTCAATCATCAATAGATATATGAAATAAACACATGAAGCTATCCTAACGAAACAGGCCCATACAATGACTGTTTTCTTTATCCTACAGGTGCATTCAAGATGGGCTCCCTAAGGATTATCCGCAACGGCATCGGCATCCAGGAGCAAGCGTCCATCGACCTGCCCGGCATCAAAGGCATGTGGGCTCTAACCCTGGCGCCAGACTCACAATTCCACGACACCCTCGTGTTATCCTTCGTTGGGCAGACCAGGTAATGCACCCGCGATGGCCCAGCTTATTATATACCGTCTGTTTCGATCGTTAAGTCCTAACTGTTATTTTGATGAAAGTTTGCGAGAAATTAGATTCGTAATTTAAAAAAAAAACTTTTTTTATTGGAATTAGATTCAGGCATCAAACATAAACCGATATTATTATGAATACTATCAAGTTTAGCGACATAGTCATTTAAGAGACTATGCTCTCTAAATATAGATGAACTGAAAAAAAATAATAACGACCGAAATTGGTTTGTTTCTATGTTGAGAGACCAGTCACAGTTTCGGTTGTCCCAGGACAATCAATACTTGCTATAAATATAAATGCCAAAATTTAGATGTTTGTTTGTTGCCCAATCACGGCGAAACGGGTGAACGGATTCCGATGGTACACAGGTAGAATATGCCCCTGTCATAGGACATAGGCCACATATTTTCTCGATAAAATTAGCATTAATACAATACTAACAAATTACACGCATAATCGAATTCCATGCGGACAAAGCCTTGAGTAAATACTAGTTATACCTATAAAAAGAATAGTCATATTTGTCTATTTGCTTCAAGGTAAAATAGAAACCGCCACTTTCAATTCTGTCTAGAATAAGATACACGACTATCGTGCTTAAAGTGCTTTAGTCTTATAATATTCTTTGCTTCTCAATGAATACTGTCCAATTTTCACAGAGTACTGACTCTAAATGGCGAGGAAGTGGAGGAGACCGATATCAAGGGCTTCGTGTCGGATCGACAGACCTTTTACACCGGGAACGTGTGTCACAATCAGCTCATTCAGGTTAGTACCTTCAAAAATATTAGAGACTTATCTTCCAACTGCGCGAAATTAGTGTATCGGCCCTGCACAGTACAGAAAACAGGATGATTTGGAAATAGGGTGAGTGCAGTGTAATGTCAAAAATTAGACAAATATCGGACGTAAATACTGCTAGATTCGTATATTTTAGTTATTTCCATAGCCTGATGTCTTACGGTATCTTGCTGTGGGGAAATGCCGCGGATATTAATACAATCTTTGTTTTACAAAAACGTGCCGTTCGCGCAATTTATCAATTGAGACCTGCAGTGTCACTTAGAGACAGATTTAAAGAGTATAATATTCTAACCTTTTCGTCACAGTACATTTTTGAAAATCTAATATATGTCAAAAAAAATATAGCATCATTTAGGAAAAATAGTGATAAACATGATGTCAATACAAGAAATAAAGATAAACTTGCAGGTCACATAAGTCGCCTCCGCAAAGTCGGTAATTCATTCAAAGGTTTATATATACGCATTTTTAATAAGGTTCCTGTTGATATACAAAATCTTCCTTTCAATAAATTTAAAGATACTATAAAACAGAAACTTATTAAGAAAGCATATTATAAAATATCAGATTATTTAGATGATAAACATTCATGGACATGAACAGCCCGTTCGCGTAACCAGGCTATTTCACAATTAATAATGAAATATTATAATATAAAACAATAATTAATAATTTTGTAACAAAAAACCTTTTTTAAAAAATAGAGCAACCTCTCGAGTTTCTTGCTTGTTCTTCTTAGGGGAAAGTGGCTTTTGAACAAGCAGTAGCTTTAAAAATGTAAAATCTGACTATTTTAAGTGTACCCTGTGTACCTACAAAATAAAGCATTTTTTGATTTTGATTTTAACAAGTAATAGTGCCCAAATGTTCAAATCAAAGATTTACTAAACTGTTTAAATAGATCGATAAAGTTTTAAGTGGATATTCCTGATCGAGTAATGCAGGCCGGCGTTTTGGACTTATATCAAGGTACCGCCACTAAGTAGATGGATACCACTAAAACAGATAACTCCGCACTACCACTTTGTCTGGGTGTATTGTTGTAAATCAGCATAGTTAATGTGTAATTCTATCGATATCGTCATTGAATACGTTTTGACGTGTGATTGGTTGGCTCATCGCTCGCTCGATAATTAGTCGGTTTCTCATTGGTCAATATCATAATCATTGGACAATTTCGATAAGGTTATAGAATAACGCGCCAGGTTTACTATCATCACACGTTGATAAGCAATTAACGTTTTCGTAATCATCTTGTATATTCATCATCATCATCATCAGTCCGTAAACATCCCACTGCAGGGATTTGACCTTCGCTCATATTGAGGGAGTATGGAGCCATAAACCGCCAAGCTGGCTCAATGCGTGTTGGGGACTTCACATGCCTTAGAATTTTTATTTCTCAGGCATGCAGGTTTCTCACGATGTTTTCCTTCACCGTTCAAGAGCAGTCGGATAAATGCACATAAGTGATTTAATTTAAAAACTCATTGGCACATGGCCTGCCTGGCGATCCTGTGTCTCACAGTCTTCCAATTTGGAAGATTCAGGTTCGATCCAGTGGAGGAGATCCACTGAGCCACCGACGACGCATCTTGTATATTGAATTGAACTAAATTTGACCGTTCTGCAACATAAAATTGATGAACGCTCGGCTACACTAACTGGGGATATTGGTCACAGGTGACGGACGAGGGCGTCCGCCTGATCGCTCGGCAGGGGGGCGAGGCGGGTGAGGGGGGCGAGGGGGGCGAGAGGGGGCCGTGGGGCTGTGTGGCCGAGTGGAAGGTGGGCGGGGCGCGCGGCCTCAGCGTCGTGGCCTGCAGTGCGGCCCGCGTGGCCTGCGCCGCCGGGCCACGGCTCTGCCTCGTGGCCGTGCGGGACGGGGCGCTGGAGCTGCTGGCGTGAGTGTGTAGGGCGGCCTGCAGCATGTACACAGGGCGGCCTGCAGCATGTACACAGGGCGGCCTGCAGCATGTACACAGGGCGGCCTGCAGCATGTACACAGGGCGGCCTGCAGCTTGTACACAGGGCGGCCTGCAGTGCGGCCCGCGTGGCCTGCGCCGCCGGGCCACGGCTCTGCCTCGTGGCCGTGCGGGACGGGGCGCTGGAGCTGCTGGCGTGAGTGTGTAGGGCGGCCTGCAGCATGTACACAGGGCGGCCTGCAGCATGTACACAGGGCGGCCTGCAGCATGTACACAGGGCGGCCTGCAGCATGTACACAGGGCGGCCTGCAGCTTGTACACAGGGCGGCCTGCAGTGCGGCCCGCGTGGCCTGCGCCGCCGGGCCACGGCTCTGCCTCGTGGCCGTGCGGGACGGGGCGCTGGAGCTGCTGGCGTGAGTGTGTAGGGCGGCCTGCAGCATGTACACAGGGCGGCCTGCAGCATGTACACAGGGCGGCCTGCAGCATGTACACAGGGCGGCCTGCAGCATGTACACAGGGCGGCCTGCAGCATGTACACAGGGCGGCCTGCAGCTTGTACACAGGGCGGCCTGCAGTGCGGCCCGCGTGGCCTGCGCCGCCGGGCCACGGCTCTGCCTCGTGGCCGTGCGGGACGGGGCGCTGGAGCTGCTGGCGTGAGTGTGTAGGGCGGCCTGCAGCATGTACACAGGGCGGCCTGCAGCATGTACACAGGGCGGCCTGCAGCATGTACACAGGGCGGCCTGCAGCATGTACACAGGGCGGCCTGCAGCATGTACACAGGGCGGCCTGCAGCTTGTACACAGGGCGGCCTGCAGTGCGGCCCGCGTGGCCTGCGCCGCCGGGCCACGGCTCTGCCTCGTGGCCGTGCGGGACGGGGCGCTGGAGCTGCTGGCGTGAGTGTGTAGGGCGGCCTGCAGCATGTACACAGGGCGGCCTGCAGCATGTACACAGGGCGGCCTGCAGCATGTACACAGGGCGGCCTGCAGCATGTACACAGGGCGGCCTGCAGCATGTACACAGGGCGGCCTGCAGCATGTACACAGGGCGGCCTGCAGCATGTACACAGGGCGGCCTGCAGCATGTACACAGGGCGGCCTGCAGCATGTACACAGGGCGGCCTGCAGCTTGTACACAGGGCGGCCTGCAGCATGTACACAGGGCGGCCTGCAGCATGTACACAGGGCGGCCTGCAGCATGTACACAGGGCGGCCTGCAGCATGTACACAGGGCGGCCTGCAGCATGTACACAGGGCGGCCTGCAGCATGTACACAGGGCGGCCTGCAGCATGGACACAGGGCGGCCTGCAGCATGTACACAGGGCGGCCTGCAGCATGTACACAGGGCGGCCTGCAGCATGTACACAGGGCGGCCTGCAGCATGTACACAGGGCGGCCTGCAGCATGTACACAGGGCGGCCTGCAGCATGTACACAGGGCGGCCTGCAGCTTGTACACAGGGCGGCCTGCAGTGCGGCCCGCGTGGCCTGCGCCGCCGGGCCACGGCTCTGCCTCGTGGCCGTGCGGGACGGGGCGCTGGAGCTGCTGGCGTGAGTGTGTAGGGCGGCCTGCAGCATGTACACAGGGCGGCCTGCAGCATGTACACAGGGCGGCCTGCAGCATGTACACAGGGCGGCCTGCAGCATGTACACAGGGCGGCCTGCAGCATGTACACAGGGCGGCCTGCAGCTTGTACACAGGGCGGCCTGCAGTGCGGCCCGCGTGGCCTGCGCCGCCGGGCCACGGCTCTGCCTCGTGGCCGTGCGGGACGGGGCGCTGGAGCTGCTGGCGTGAGTGTGTAGGGCGGCCTGCAGCATGTACACAGGGCGGCCTGCAGCATGTACACAGGGCGGCCTGCAGCATGTACACAGGGCGGCCTGCAGCATGTACACAGGGCGGCCTGCAGCATGTACACAGGGCGGCCTGCAGCTTGTACACAGGGCGGCCTGCAGTGCGGCCCGCGTGGCCTGCGCCGCCGGGCCACGGCTCTGCCTCGTGGCCGTGCGGGACGGGGCGCTGGAGCTGCTGGCGTGAGTGTGTAGGGCGGCCTGCAGCATGTACACAGGGCGGCCTGCAGCATGTACACAGGGCGGCCTGCAGCATGTACACAGGGCGGCCTGCAGCATGTACACAGGGCGGCCTGCAGCATGTACACAGGGCGGCCTGCAGCTTGTACACAGGGCGGCCTGCAGTGCGGCCCGCGTGGCCTGCGCCGCCGGGCCACGGCTCTGCCTCGTGGCCGTGCGGGACGGGGCGCTGGAGCTGCTGGCGTGAGTGTGTAGGGCGGCCTGCAGCATGTACACAGGGCGGCCTGCAGCATGTACACAGGGCGGCCTGCAGCATGTACACAGGGCGGCCTGCAGCATGTACACAGGGCGGCCTGCAGCATGTACACAGGGCGGCCTGCAGCTTGTACACAGGGCGGCCTGCAGTGCGGCCCGCGTGGCCTGCGCCGCCGGGCCACGGCTCTGCCTCGTGGCCGTGCGGGACGGGGCGCTGGAGCTGCTGGCGTGAGTGTGTAGGGCGGCCTGCAGCATGTACACAGGGCGGCCTGCAGCATGTACACAGGGCGGCCTGCAGCATGTACACAGGGCGGCCTGCAGCATGTACACAGGGCGGCCTGCAGCATGTACACAGGGCGGCCTGCAGCTTGTACACAGGGCGGCCTGCAGTGCGGCCCGCGTGGCCTGCGCCGCCGGGCCACGGCTCTGCCTCGTGGCCGTGCGGGACGGGGCGCTGGAGCTGCTGGCGTGAGTGTGTAGGGCGGCCTGCAGCATGTACACAGGGCGGCCTGCAGCATGTACACAGGGCGGCCTGCAGCATGTACACAGGGCGGCCTGCAGCATGTACACAGGGCGGCCTGCAGCATGTACACAGGGCGGCCTGCAGCATGTACACAGGGCGGCCTGCAGCATGTACACAGGGCGGCCTGCAGCATGTACACAGGGCGGCCTGCAGCATGTACACAGGGCGGCCTGCAGCTTGTACACAGGGCGGCCTGCAGCATGTACACAGGGCGGCCTGCAGCATGTACACAGGGCGGCCTGCAGCATGTACACAGGGCGGCCTGCAGCATGTACACAGGGCGGCCTGCAGCATGTACACAGGGCGGCCTGCAGCATGTACACAGGGCGGCCTGCAGCATGGACACAGGGCGGCCTGCAGCATGTACACAGGGCGGCCTGCAGCATGTACACAGGGCGGCCTGCAGCATGTACACAGGGCGGCCTGCAGCATGTACACAGGGCGGCCTGCAGCATGTACACAGGGCGGCCTGCAGCATGTACACAGGGCGGCCTGCAGCATGGACACAGGGCGGCCTGCAGCATGTACACAGGGCGGCCTGCAGCATGTACATAGGGCGGCCTGCAGTGCGACCTGATGAGAGTTATGACGGAGAGAGGGTGGTGCTTCTACTCTCGTTTTCCAAACTCCCGCAATGCCAGCTAAAAAATGTGTAATACTTCATTACCGCCTTATTTTTCAAGACATCACAACTCACTTTGAGCGTGATATTTGCATCCCTCCTTATTACTTGGTTAGTACCAGGTTGTGTGAGGTTACTAAGAGTTGGACGTTCAGGTCGGGGACCACGCATACATGGCCATTTGCAACCGATTTTATTATTTCTTCTATATGTAACTTTTATAAAAATCATTGTACATTCATAGAAAAGTATTATATGAACTGCATATAATTTAGGCATTACTTGGTCCCTGTATAAATTACAATAGAACGATTTTTTTAGCTGAAAACGAATTGTTTAATCCGCTTCAGTGAACTAAGATGAAAGACGTGATCGTTATTTGTGTGTTGGCAGTGAGGTGTGCATGGAGGAGGAGGTGGCCTGCCTGGACGTGGGGCCGGGCGACGAACCCTCACTGCTGGGCGTGGGCCTGTGGACCGACATCTCGGTGCGCGTGCTGCAGCTACCTGATCTCACGCCCTTACACACTGAAAAGCTCTCCGGAGGTAGGTTTGACCCTGGGCAGTTAACCCAATGCGAAGTCTGGCGCAGTTGGGTCCTGGGTGTACGATTATTACTGGCATTTTCATAGGAGACTGTTTTGGAGGTCGCAACAGTTTTTGATTGTTTTCAATTGGAGGCAATCATTCAGCCAAGTCAGTGACTTAAACGACAGCTTGAAAACCCTGCTAGTCGTTGATCATATTGTTTTCTAAAACAAAATACTTTGTTTGATATATATATATATATATTATTTAAACGACGGATTGGTGTAGTAGATAGTGACCCCGTCTGCAAAACCAACAGTTGCGGGTTCGAATCCCGCGAGGAGTAAATGTTTGTGTGATGAATACGAACATATATTTCTGAGAAATACTGTTAATGTGAGACTTAGCCTAATTAAACACATTTTTGAGGCCTGGAAATGCTCACAAAACGCAATTGGTGTTTATTGCAATCTATCAAAAGCGTTTGATCAAAAAACATTAATGAAACTTAAACATTATGGATTTAAAAATGACAGCCTTAGCTTGATTCAATCATATTTAGAAAATAGGATACAAAAACTAGAAATAAATGGCGTAAGATCACCAGGATTTCAAATAAGGATAAGCGTGCCACAGGGCTCAATATTAGGTCCTTTTTTGTTTCTAGTTTACATAAATCATCTGCCATTTATAGTCCAGACTTTGACCGAGATACTATGTACTATTTGCTGATATATTTATGTACTATTTGCTGATGATACGTCTTTAGTTTCTAAAGTTGACAGCAAGACAGTGTTCTAGACAAGGTGAATAGTGCTCTTAAGTTAATTTTCTAGTGGTTCACAGCTAATAACTTGGTTTTCAATGCTAAGAAAACAAATTGCATAAATTTCTGCCTTCCAAATGTTAGAACAATTGATAGTAACTTCGTAATTGATGCAGATAAAGTGGAATTTGTAGATACAATGGGCATTTACTGATTACGCTTGACGTCAAGCTTCATTGAGTACCACGTTTGCGCGTAGTTCGAGTTCCGCAGCAAATGCTGTCACACTGTATACGCCTTTATAACCTTATACCTTAATATTATTAATCTAAATGACAAACAATTTAAAGGCCACGTCAAAATAACAACAAATTACTTCTTACAAAATTAGGGATTATCTGAATTACAAAAACGCAGGTACTTCGCCCAGCTCTCAAAAATTATAAAATTATATTTGTTGTATATTATTTGGAAAAAAGCAAGAAACAATTATCCTGTGGGTTTCTTAAATTGACATTCAACAAATTATATCATGTATCTTACGTTGTAAATAACTGCTTGAAGCTTGAGTCATGGATGTTTATATAAATATTTATATAGGTTTATACGTTATCTAGTAGTACAAGCTTTGCTTAGTTTGAGACTAGATGATTGGTTTAAGTGTCCCAAACATTTATATGTTATTATGTCGGGAGAATTTGAACATTTGATCTTTTCTTTAATAAGAAGTAGGTTATTGTTGTAAAATATTTATCTGGCTCTACTCACATCGTCATAAGCCGTCTGTTAACCTTCAATAGCAAATAATAGTTGTTAGCAAATATTGTTATCTCATGATTCCAATCTACATAATAGAAAAATGCGATGATATAGGAATATAAACGACCAATAAGAATGGTCCAAGAATTGAGCCCTGTGGAACACTCATGCAAACGGAACGTCTGACAGTATTTTAACAAGTTTCACCTGTTTTACGGAGCACCTGGAGCAATGTACTAACGGCGTGTGCACGTGACGGCCGGCAGAGATAATCCCGCGGTCGCTGCTGATCTGCGTGCTGGAGGGCGTGTGCTACCTGCTGTGCGCGCTGGGCGACGGCTCCATGTTCTACTTCACCCTGGACCGGCAGAGCGGCGCCCTCGCCAACCGCAAGCGCGTCACCCTCGGCACGCAGCCCACCGTGCTGCGCAGCTTCAGGTACTGCCCCCCCCCCCTCCCTCCCCCCTCCCCCCCTCCATGTTCTACTTCACCCTGGACCGGCAGAGCGGCGCCCTCGCCAACCGCAAGCGCGTCACCCTCGGCACGCAGCCCACCGTGCTGCGCAGCTTCAGGTACTGCCCCCCCCCCTCCCTCCCCCCTCCCCCCCTCCATGTTCTACTTCACCCTGGACCGGCAGAGCGGCGCCCTCGCCAACCGCAAGCGCGTCACCCTCGGCACGCAGCCCACCGTGCTGCGCAGCTTCAGGTACTGCCCCCCCCCCTCCCTCCCCCCTCCCCCCCTCCATGTTCTACTTCACCCTGGACCGGCAGAGCGGCGCCCTCGCCAACCGCAAGCGCGTCACCCTCGGCACGCAGCCCACCGTGCTGCGCAGCTTCAGGTACTGCCCCCCCCCCCTCCCTCCCCCCTCCCCCCCTCCATGTTCTACTTCACCCTGGACCGGCAGAGCGGCGCCCTCGCCAACCGCAAGCGCGTCACCCTCGGCACGCAGCCCACCGTGCTGCGCAGCTTCAGGTACTGCCCCCCCCCCCCTCCCTCCCCCCTCCCCCCCTCCATGTTCTACTTCACCCTGGACCGGCAGAGCGGCGCCCTCGCCAACCGCAAGCGCGTCACCCTCGGCACGCAGCCCACCGTGCTGCGCAGCTTCAGGTACTGCCCCCCCCCCTCCCTCCCCCCTCCCCCCCTCTGCTGAGTCCCCTTTTCATCTTTAACCTTTTTTTGTTAGTTACTTGTAAAATTAACTTTGTGGTAAACGAATACCTTTTATTTTATTATTATCTTGTTCACCATATTTTCAGCAAATAAATGATTATGATTTATAAACAATGTGCTGTTCAGGTCGCTGTCGACGACGAACATATTCGCGTGCTCGGACCGGCCGACGGTGATCTTCTCGTCCAACCACAAGCTGGTGTTCTCCAACGTGAACCTCAAGGAGGTCACCCACATGTGCTCCCTCAACGCCCACGCATACCCTGACAGGTCAGCAGACATCCTCGTTGTGCTTGTGTATGGTGTGTCCTCTCCAACTCCATACACAAGCACAGGAAACAACTATACTCAACCAATCAATTAAATGTTAATCATAAAATTACCAATTTTGCGCGCACCCAGCTGACCGCCTCGAGGCTAGGCTTGCTTCTGTTATCAATTCACCATACGATTTCCTATAAATAATTTAGTACATTTTTTATTTATTAGTATTTTTTTTTATGCACGACGAGTTTGTATTTGACTTCAATCACACCTGATGTTAAGTGAAGATGAGGTCGAATGTGGAAGCGTACTGACCCGGAAACCCCGACACATTTGGAGGACTGGCTATCTTATCTCTGACAACCGGAACACAACAATGCTATTAACATTGCTGCTTGACGGCAGATTTAGATAAGATTGTTGTAGCTAGCCAGGCGAGATATTTAAAATGCCCTACCACCAACCAGACCGAGTACTTAAACATGTACCCCGCTGGGGATCGAACCCGCGACCTCTGAATCGTAAACTCAACATCGTTTACATTGAGCCACGGAGGCGGTTAAATAATAATAGGGATGAAATAATTCCATCGATAATTTACAAACTTAAACTTTATTTCATTCGGAGCAACCGGATCATACCAACTCGAACGTTCATTACAAGAATACCGAAAATATTTCTTAATTTTTTGCACACGATCGATCACGGTTCGTATGAAAACTGGTGAGTTCGGTTTCCCTTGAACACGGTGTAGTGTAGTGTAGTATAGTGTAGTGTAGTGTAGTGTATGCGCGGTGTGTGTGCGACAGCCTGGCGCTGGCCACGGACAGCACGGTGACCATCGGCACCATCGACGAGATCCAGAAGCTGCACATCCGCACCGTGCCGCTCGGGGAGACGCCGCGTCGCATCGCCTATCAGGAGCCCACGCAGGTACCGACCCTGTACCGACCATATACCGCCCATATCATATGAACCAATTCCTGCGATTTTCGAAGCTATATCCAAATTTGTTTTTTATTTGCAAAATGGAATATTATTTAAAAGTTTCACATGAAATATTTTTTAATTTCTGGGCTAAAAACACATAATAAAAAAAAATTTGAACAGAGCTCTTTTCGTGTGCTTCCCATAATCATTTCTTAGATTCGCTGAAACTTTTATAAAGCGGTTACCTTTAAAAATGAACGCTGCCAATACTTAACTTAATGTTATCCGGTAATACACGCAAAGTTTAGATAAATTTGAATTTGCCGTTCCCAAAAAAAAAAAAAATGTTTGTATGCAGATAAAGCTTAATGAAATTCTTCATACGAAACGCCAATTTCATAGGTAAGGACCTAATACTAATCATCGCTTTGCTTAGGTTTGCCCATTAATTATATTGGTGTGAGGTAAATGTTTTGCCTGTATCTTGGGCACCGAGATCGAACTAATAAAAACACCACGCGCTGGTGTTCCATGAGTATGAGTAAAGAAACGGAGCAGAGGCAAAGCTTCATACAACGGCGCCGCGATAGGTACAGCACTACTAAGCTTCGGCATAGGCAGCCTATCGCGACTCGCGTACGGAGCGAAACTGGTTCATACTGGTTCGGCGCGTGCTGCTACTCAGGGCTCGTCGGTCCCGTCCCGACGCGGAGTGTTTGTCATTGTTTACTTAAGGGTGTTTTATTAAGAAAAAAGTGCAAACATGATTTACTGTGAGAATAAAAACATATAATATTTTTGTTATCTCGAAGACTCCACCAAGTAAATAATAACTTGATTATTTAATGAAATTTTAGCGTATAAAACCATGTGCGAGACATTAAGATTTAGAGGTATACTTAGACTAAAGTAGGGCTGAAAAAGGTGGTTAATCGTCATTCTCATAAATTCCCATGCTCCGTTTCTCTGTTCCTGGCCCTGTTTTATTACAAGCTTATTAGCTTTTTTAGCTTCACCTGTCCCGGTGTTTGTAATGAAATCTTTCAAATAAAATTTGACCCACTTCCCGGTTTCGGACGAATTTTTCTTACTAGGACAAGACAAGACTCAGTGTCTATACAATACAGCAAGATACCTACCACTGCATTTTCATCCTGTAGATCTTTTAAAAAGCGGCTAAGGGATGACCCTTCTATTAATAAATTAAGAGGTACTGAAGTTTAGATGGCATCAATCTATGTATTAGATTTAATATTTACCACTCGATTAAAAAACATAAAATCCTAATATAAATATTTAGAGTATGTAATTTGTAAAAAAAAAAACAAATGTATCATATTATAGGTACCATATATAGTCTCGTGCTTACATAATAATGAAACCGATGATCGGTTTCTCATTTATTTAATTTTATTCTTCAGTGCCAACCCTACCAGAATAGGTACGAATTTTATTCTTCAGTGCCAACCCTACCAGAATAGGTACGAATTTTGTAGGTGTCTTAGCGACTTTGTCTCTGTTCCGTTTCTTTTCTCATGTGCTGGTGCTGGATACAATTTACCGAAACTGCAATGCATCGAGCCACACAACCACGTGCTTGCGGATCATCAACCTCCTACGTTCGAATCCAATCTAATAGCTTCGTGATGTTCGCGGGAGTCTCGATAACCTTACGACGGCACTCGAGAGTTCCGCGGTACTGAAGTGTCACCGAATGCGCGGGCGGCTCGGGCCCGCCCCCTCGCCGCCCGCGCTTCGTTGGGGGAATGCGAACTCTATTGTACGCATTCCCCCAGACTCTCCTCAGTTTCAATTTCGACATTTGCAGACATTCGGCGTGGTGACGATGCGCGTGGACAAGGTGGACTGGGCGAGCGGCGGCGGGGGCGGCGGGGCCGGCGGGGGCGGGGCCAGCGCGGGCGGGGCGGGGGGGGCGGGCGGGGCCGGGGGAGGCGCGGGGGCGGGCGCGGGCGCGGGGGCCGGGGCGGGGGCGGGGGCGGCGCGGCCGTCCGCCTCCACGGCGTGCGCGGCCACGAGCGGCGCGGCCGCCCCGCCCCCCGCCAAGCACGTGCCGCCCGCGCTCGACCAGGAGCTGCACAACCTGCTCATCGTCGACCATCACACCTTCGAAGGTCAGTCCCTCCCCCCCCCCCCTCCCTCCCGCGGCGTCCCCGATGCATCGCAGTGTGCAGGGAGCAATACAGCGATAACGCTCGCCGATCGTGACGGGTCTGTCGTGCGGGGCGCCCCCCTACTCCCCCCCATCTCCCCCCCCATATGTTCACGCTGACGCTACATTCTTTTACGTCCTATTATTTCGTTTCGCGATCTCGGCGATCTGAGATGTGAAAGTATTAAATAGAAAATAATTTGTAAATGTGGTAAGTACCACCATGTCTGGATGAGAATCCGACCGTGTAGAATCTCATCGATAATAAGTTATTTTTCTTTACACTACGATGGTGTCGATTCGGATGTGCACCGACTAAACTGAAACCAGTTATGGAGTGGTGCCGTCGCGTCGTACTGTTCCAGGGAGAAAGAGACAGTACTACTTGAAAACTGGTTTTAGTTTAGTTGGTGTACATCCGAATCGACACCATTATTATGATGCAGAAGTTTCGGATCGCTCGCAGTTGTCAAACACATCTGGGGTTGTGAAATTTTCCCTTTACCATTAAAAACTATTCGAATACCTGTTGTAACATACGAGTAGGTGAAACGTTCACCGAGTGTCGCAAATTCTTCACAATAACTTATTTTCCATAAAATCGAATTTGTGTAAAAAATAATACTAAACGTGTGTGATAATTTCAATTCTCATAAATAATAAATTCAATGCTCAGGTTAGCTGGAAGAGATCTCTCAAAGAGATAAGTCCACCTTTGTACGTGACCTATTGTTTGTACTCTGTTATTGTAACATTTTGGTGCAATAAAGAATAATTAGAGATGTTTTTAGAGAAATAGGAGATCTTGAATATTTTTAGTTTTTTTAAAACCACTTAAAGATCAAAAATTTTGTTTTTGTGAACCCTTCTTGTGACTTTGATGGCTCATAATTATTTTCGTGTGGATTATCTACACAAAATAATAATTTTACTAGAATGCTACGACAATAACACCACGACAAACACCACCCCAATCTGGCTGATCTACCCATAACTTTTTGATTTATTTTAGTTTAAGCGATTAATTTCGGTCGTTTTTCGAAAATCAACAAAAATTATTTTTTTTTGGAACTGTTGGGCCAATTGCAGAAAATTTAGGCCAGGTGAGTAGCAAATGACCCCCCCTTGCTACTGACTCCGTTTAGACAGCCGTCCGCCTAACACCTGGTATAGTTAGCAAGTTCCATACAATGGCACTTTAAGTACTTGTATACCAATGAATTTAACTTTATTATTAATTATTTTATTTGTATATTTGGAATCACGAAACGATTTATTTGTACACAAATAATGTATACTTATTTTAGGTTGCATACTAAATTTAATCAATTGAAAATGACCCTTTTGTTATCACAACTATTAGATTGTAAATTTATGAATAAATGAATTGTGAATTAATTTCAGTAAACGCGACGCCACATTACAACCAAACATATTTTACAGACAGAAACACTATAATTTGTATATAATTCCAGCATTGAATACGGAAAGAACGTAAACCAGCGTCGTAGTGCAAGTGAACCCTCGTACTATTTTATGGATAGATAAATACTTTATTTGTCCATAAAGACATACAACAATTGAACCGCCAAATATTGGAAAAATCATCAGATCGTAACCAAATTTAAATGAGACCACCTAGTGATGAACCTTATCAAACTACACTCCTAGGGACCTCATCCCGGAGAGTTTATTTCTTTTTGGTTGATATGTCTAATCAGAATAATAATAATACCAGTTCACGCTGAGAAACAGAAACAAGAATGCAAATAATAATGATCTTTTTATTGAAATACTGAAGTAACAAATTTCTAATTACAAAGAATAACTTACATAGGTATGTAAACAGTGGTGCCTGAACTAGGTATTGTGTTTCAGGCGGAAAAGAGCATAATTTAATATTTTAAACTTAAAAATAACCACTCACAGCATATATTGTGTATATATTGTGACGACCGATTGGTGTAGTGGATAGTGACCCTATCAGCGAAACTAACGGTTGCGGGTTCGAATCCCGCGACGGGTAAATGTTTGTATGATGAATACGAACATTTATTCCCGAGTTTTGGATGTTTATATAAATATTTGTGTATGTTTATCCGTTATCTAGTATCCATAGTACAAGCTTTGCTTAGTTTGGGACTGGATGATTGGTGTAAGTGTCCGAAATATTTATATATTTTATAGTATAATATAAATCTGCAGTTTCAGAATGTATCTGCGAATATCTTTTAATGGCTTTGTTAAAATGTTTTATTTTATTTCTGCTGTTGGGTGTTCCGAGTAACATTAAATAAAATACGAACATCAAGATCGGTTAGCAATGAATGAATAGAATGATGCTAACGTGAACGTTTATTTATCAATATAAATATTATTTGACAATCTACAGCGTTTTGTAATGTAGATTCTACACTATATGACGCCTACGAAAACCTGTAAAGGTGTGCGTGTAGTGTGAATAAGGTCATTGATCCGCCGCGTTAATAATTATTACGTATATAACTTAAATATCTAGGGATACCGAATAGAAATAACATTATTTGGAAAGGCATTTCTCACATAAATCCATGCATTAAGTAATTCTTCAATGGATTTTTAAATTTTTTTATGTTATGTTAATATAGCTGCTCCGCAGGAATACTATTTAAAATATCTGGTAACATATATTCCCATATTCTCATGCCATATACTTTTTTTTATTTATTTAACACTTTATTGCATATACAGAAATTACAATACACAAAAGGCGAGCTTATCTCTGTAAGAGATTTCTTCCAGCAAATTTGTAAAATTTTCGTGTTTTTTTTTTAACTCAAGCTCCACAACGTCACAACCTGATAAGGTGGGGAGGTGCAAATACATAAAAAATACATACTCACGAACGTAGCACCTCCACCTATTTTGGACTCGGTTAATATATATGTATACAAAAGCATAGAAAGAGGATAAATATGCGCGTGTCCCGGTTGCAGTGATGCACGCGCACCAGCTGATGGCGAGCGAGTTCGCGATGGCGCTGGTGTCCTGCCGCCTCGGGGACGATCCCAACCACTACTACGCCGTGGGCACCGCCATCCTCAACCCGGAGGAGTCCGAACCCAAGCAGGTACTCGCCACCCGCCAGACTTGGAGAAGATGGTGGTAGCAAGTCAGGTGGACATTTAAAATGCCCTACCACCAACCAAACTGTGTACTAAACATGTATCCCGCTAGGGATCGAACCCGCGACCTCATGTTGTTTACATTGAATCACGAAGGCTGTTAAAAAATATATATATTTATGTACAAATAATAATTAACAAAGGTTACCGCATTCACATATAACGTCACGACCTTTATCCCAAATCCACTCCATTTAGAAATATCCCAAACATTGAAATTAGAGTGTTGCAAACATAAAAAGTTTAATGCTTGAGACAACTTCCACGATTCACCTTCACACATGACACGGGTTGAACCCTTCGCCGTTAGAACGTGCAAATCAATTGATGTTTTTGGGGGGGAAAGTCCCTTAGTCGTTTTTTGCGATACCCACAGGAAGAGACGGGTCGGTTCATGATAAATGATTCAATGTGAGCTCTCTGTAATTAGGTCCTTCGCTATTTACTATTTGGGGATCACTTTTATATGAGAAATAATAGCATTTTTTCCCTTTTGGTACTAGGGGCGGATTCTGCTCTTCCACTGGTCGGAAAGCAAATTAGTGCAAGTAGCTGAAAAAGAAATCAAAGGCGGCTGCTATACCTTAGTCGAGTTCAATGGAAAGTTATTAGCCTCTATCAATAGTACGGTGAGTATCAGCAATCATTAATAAATGGTGAAGGTTCCGTATGTAATTGTGACCAGCGGGGTTATTACGTAACTTAGTCCAAATCTTCAGCGACTATGTCATGGCGTGCGGTCAGTTCGACCACAACTGATGGTAAGTGAAGGTGAACGGAACCGGGCTCACCTGGAGCCTCCATAGGACGGCCATACCCACTGATTACTCAACCGTGTTCCTCCTCTCGCACCAGCGCGGCTCCTCCTGCGGGCTGGGGCGGTGAGGAATCTCCTCGGCCTCCCAGGTAGAGGGGAGATGGTGACATTTGGAGGCTCCACTGAAAACCAGCATTGTAGTGAACGGCTACAACCCATGCTGAGTTGGAGACCTTGTTGACTCCACCTTGCGACACCGACAATTAGATGGCAAACACAATGTTATTTTTTGCATGTGTCTCGACTGTGTAATATTTGTACCTGATTGTTTGTGTCATGAGATGGGTTTAAATAAATAGCTCGCGTCTCAGTCCCAATACGTCAACCTCAACCGTCAAGTTAAGGTCATCTCAACCCTGAGAACGGTTTATTAATATCTTTGTCTTAATGTTATGGAAGAAATAATGATGCCAATACTTTTTCTATCATTCTCAATGTTCGTTGCATTCCAGGTGCGGCTGTTCGAATGGACCTCAGACAAAGAGCTCCGGCTAGAATGTAGTCATTTTAATAATATAGTAGCATTATATCTCAAAGTTAAGGGAGACTTTATACTTGTAGGCGATCTTATGCGTTCTATGTCACTACTGCAGTATAAACAGGTGAGCATGCTCTCTTAATTTCCAAGTTGATTTATTGCGGATGTGGAAAAGGAAGTGTTGATTTGTAAATTTTGTTACAGATGGAGGGTAGTTTCGAAGAAATAGCTCGAGATTACAGCCCCAATTGGATGACGGCGGTAGAGATACTAGATGACGATACTTTCCTAGGCGCAGAGAATAGTTTTAATTTATTTGTATGTCAGAAGGACAGGTAAGTTATTTAGTTAACATAATTTCAAAGTAAAAAAAAATATGGGTGTAACAGCAATGTTAATCGCATTGTTGTGTTCCGGTTGTCAGACCCAGTTTTAATATGTACATATTTCCATGTAAAGAAATTTACATGGAAATATTGAAAGTTTCTATGTTTTCTACTACTTTTTAACACGCTTTTATAAGATATAAGATGCACTAGTAACTAACAAATCTTGGAAGTCAATTTTAACCTACATTTTTTTATGCACAATTTTATGCAAAAAAAGTTACCACTTAACCTCAATCACATCTGATGTTAAGTGAAGATAAGGCCGAAGATGGAAGCGTACTGACCCGGAAGCCCCATCTTATTTGGGGGACTGGCTGACGGACTGTGTCTGACAACCGGAACACAACAATGCGATTAACATTGCTGTTTGGGGGCAGATTTAGATAAGATGGTGGTAGTTAGCCAGACGGACAATTAAAATGCCCTACCACCAACCAATGAAACTTTGTATATTATAATTTGGTATCTTGGAGCTAATCTGATGATGGAGTCAGGAGGTGGATGGTGCAACTCTTCAGTGGTTACTAGTAAACCCGTCGAGTTGATTTTGACAAAAAAAACAGCTTCAAATCGTAAACTTGAAATTCTAATTTTAAGTAGCTTTTATAGCCCTGTATAATCATCCATGACTCGGGAATAAACGTTCGTATTCGACACAAATATTTCGAAGGATTCGAATCCGAAACCGTTGTTTTCGCTGACAAGGACACTACTCACGACACCAATCGGTCGACAACAGCCTATGTAATACAACGATCGTATGTGACATTGCAGCGCGGCGACGACGGACGAGGAGAGACAACAGATGGGCTACATGGGCCAGTTCCACATCGGGGACATGGTCAACGTGATGAGGGCTGGCTCCCTCGTGGGGCAGCACGCGGACACGGCCGCGCCCGTCACCTCGCCCGTGCTGCTGGCCTCCGTCACCGGCGCCATCTGTGAGTGTGGGGTGGTGGCCTCCCAGCGGCCACATGGTGGGGCAGCACGCGGACACGGCCGCGCCCGTCACCTCGCCCGTGCTGCTGGCCTCCGTCACCGGCGCCATCTGTGAGTGTGGGGTGGTGGCCTCCCAGCGGCCACATGGTGGGGCAGCACGCGGACACGGCCGCGCCCGTCACCTCGCCCGTGCTGCTGGCCTCCGTCACCGGCGCCATCTGTGAGTGTGGGGTGGTGGCCTCCCAGCGGCCACATGGTGGGGCAGCACGCGGACACGGCCGCGCCCGTCACCTCGCCCGTGCTGCTGGCCTCCGTCACCGGCGCCATCTGTGAGTGTGGGGTGGTGGCCTCCCAGCGGCCACATGGTGGGGCAGCACGCGGACACGGCCGCGCCCGTCACCTCGCCCGTGCTGCTGGCCTCCGTCACCGGCGCCATCTGTGAGTGTGGGGTGGTGGCCTCCCAGCGGCCACATGGTGGGGCAGCACGCGGACACGGCCGCGCCCGTCACCTCGCCCGTGCTGCTGGCCTCCGTCACCGGCGCCATCTGTGAGTGTGGGGTGGTGGCCTCCCAGCGGCCACATGGCCACGTGATGAGGGCGGGCTCGCTAGTGGGGCACGATACCGCCGACGCCCCCTCCCCTTGTAATACAATAAAATCTGAATGGAAAAATACACTGAGGAACCCGTAATAAAGTTTTGTTAAATCCTGTTTTACAAATCTCCAGGCCTCCTCTCCTAGGTTGTCCTACGAGTGGAGTACAAAACAATACAATGCCAAAGTGAGATATAAAATACAGGGGGAAGCCATTAGTTAGCTAATCTTTTCAATTTCCATTGAACAGGTCTAGTAGTGCAAATATCGCAGGAGCTATTCGAGTTCCTCCACCAGCTGCAGGAGCGGCTGACGCACACCATCAAGTCCGTGGGGAAGATCCCGCACGCCTTCTGGCGCTCCTTCAACACGGACATCAAGACCGAGCCGGCCGAGGGCTTCATCGACGGAGACCTCGTCGAGTCCTTCCTCGACCTGTCGCGAGATATGCAACACGAGACTGTGCAGGGGCTACAGGTGAGCTAAAGGGAAGCCAGGGGGCTGTAGGGATACCTGTTAAGATGCAGGACAATCTATAGGGATGCAAGGGAATCTGTGGGGCTGCAGGTGAGGAATGTAGAGGAATCTGTAGCTAGCTAGGGAAGTACACAGCTTTTGTGAGGCTGCAGGGGAATTTAAGGGGCTGTAAATGGAATGCAGGAGAATCTGTGTGGATACAAGGAAATCTATGAAAATAGGGTTGACCCAGGGGGCTACAGTGGAAATATGTCTCTAACAATGTGTCAGTCTATAAATTATAAGAAGACATTTAAAAATCTAGTTCACCATTGGTGAAAACACCAATATACAAAAATGCAAAGGGTCACGTGTGCATTTTTGTATATTTCGAAAAGTAAACTGTGGATATTGTTTCCAGCATTAAAGTTTTAACATTCAAACCTGAGCGTTATCTCGTTTGGGTTATTTGACCACCCCATATGGGATCGGTCGGATCGGAAAGGTCGTGACTGTAATATATGACATGGTAAAAGTGACCCCAATAACATGGTTGGTGTTTGGCCGCAGATCGACGACGGCGGCGGCATGAAGCGCGACGCGACGGTGGACGACCTCATCAAGGTCGTGGAGGACCTCACCCGTATACACTAGCCCGCCCCCCGACCCCGACCCCGACCCCCACACGACGCCACATTCTCGGTTTAATTAAATATTATTATGTACTACCAAATGAAGCCCTTTTTTTACATCTCCTTTCACCATCCTCGTACAATTTTCAATTACCTGTGCGAGATTACAGCAGGCCGTCTGAGGTCGGCAGAGTACTGCCACTTTTACTAATCCGTTGAATTATGTCGATGACTCGTTTCTTCTACGGATTGCCTCATTCCTATTTCGTTCTCTTAGTGAAACATATATTTCGCTGCGTAACTTTGAGCTTTCATCGATGTAATTGATAAATATATAATACATCTTATCAATACATTAACTTTTTGGCTGTTCAAGTATTTTTTTTTTAATTATACTGCAGGGTTATTGTAGAAACATTATCACTGTAGAATCCAACCATATCGCAGTGGGTACAGTTCTCGAGGCGTAAGCTCAGCTTTGCATTTGTGTGAGTGACGTGAAGCTGCTAGCGGTACAAGAGGTGAAGTGCGGCATGTGCGCGGCAGGGAAGCGACGCGCAGCGGACACGCCGCGCCTCAGGCCGCGTTTAAACAATGCGCGGGACGCGCTGCGCCACAAGCCGTATCTCTATCTGTGTGCACTCACACAAATGCAAAGCTGATCTTACGCCTCGAGAACTGTACACGGGTAAACAGGAATTACCCCTACACCCACCGGTACTATAATTACATTACTTCTCTGTAGTAGCAACCCTCCGTAATGTAAGCAGAATAAATAAAAAAGTGAACCCAATAGATATTTGTTTAGAACAAAAACAAACCACCTTAAGGTTTTTGTACGTCTAGTGACTTTTATAATATGTATGTAAACATACATACATGCAGGGATAGGCGAAGGCAACCAGACTTCCACTTGCTGCGATCCTACCAGACACACTCACTTTTACCCCCGACGATAAACAACGGGTTTCGATGAGATATTTAGCTTCACACAGTTTCTTGGTGTATTTCGGTGATACTATATATTTTTTTTTATATTTAATAAACCTGGAAATACGTTCTTAGCCATGTTTTAATACTATGTATTTAAGCCTACACCTTCCTCAAAGGCCGGCAACGCATCTGTGACCCTTTTGGTGTTGCGGGTGTCCATGGGCGGCGGTGATTGCTTTCCATCAGGTGACCCGCATGCTCGTTTGCCGCCCTCTCATATAAAAAAAAATAGTTGGACGACATAATTTATTTAATGAATGTTTTCAATTTATAGTTACGCTTCATTCACACTCATAAAGTCGTTCATACACGCTCGCCGTGTCGTCGGTATATTTGAATTAAAATAAAAAATAGGTTCAAATACATTTGAAATGTCCACACACAAAATAATTTTACATATTAATTCTTTAATTATATTAAAATATAACTGCCATTTGTAAAGAAGCGCCTGATTGAAGAATGCTTTCAATAACAATGACGTCACTTTCGTAATTGTAAAGAAAAGGTTTTATTTCGAGGAATCTCACTTCATGCGTTCCCGCGTTATGGATGCGTTTTTCATTTATATATGTATTTAATTACAAAATGTATATTTGTGTAGTTTATCAACCATCTGGTATCCATAATACAAGCCTAGTTGCTAAGTGTGGAACTAGATGGCGCTGTGTGTATGTGCAAAGATATTTATTACTATAAATTAGGGCCTGTGCAACTAAATGTCTTTATGCCATGCCGTGTGTTTCGGCACATATAAAGAATAGAATCAACTCGTCCCTTCCCGAGGGTCTCGTAAAAGGCGAATAAGGGACTTGCCACAAAAAACATCCATTGCACGTTTGAGCGGTGGTGGGCTCTCATGTGCATATCTGTGTATATCGTAAGGTGAACCGTGGGTGAACTTGTTTGGAACACCTAAACGCTTACGTTTGGGATAGCTCTGACCACCCCATTTGGGATAAAGGTCGTGACTTTGTGCCGAGCCCTCCTTAAAGCTATTAAATAAAACGATTATAAAATTTTCTACGATTTAATCATAGAAAGGCATTATTTTAATCACAGTTTAGAATTATACTAACATAAAAATAATTATTTTAAGGAACACGAGGGAGCTTCGCACACTGTAGGAGATTATACAGGGTGGAAAAGCCTTGGCACTCAGGGAATACCAAGAATGATGTTATTATTAGCTTGGTAACACAAGGTTATATTGCTTTAAAATAAAAATTACTACTGCGGCTGCAATTGCGTCATTTCTGACAGGTGTGCGGAGCTCCCCCCCTCATTTGCATTATTATGACGTTTAACCATCTTTACAACCGAGCCAATACCGTTAAGTCTCCAATTATACTATTCCAAATAATATACAAGAAATACCTTTCATTTCTTGCTTACCTTCGATTATAAACTGAAAAAATAAAAGGGAGTGTTAACATAATTGTTGATAAACAACTTCTGATAAACTACAGTATAATTGTAATAATTTCGTTTCTTCCTTTCCAACATTAGGACGTAATGATGACTCATTGAATTACACTTTAAATTCTAACTACTAGTAAAAATTTACACGGGAGGAAAAAACACATACTCGATCGTCATCATCACCATCATCCTCCTCTAGTTTCCTGCATTCGCCACAATATAGTTCATAGGACCTGTGCCACAACATACTTTATATAACATTAATTAGGTAACGCCGCGGCGCGCGGCTTAGTTTATCGACCTACGAATCAAAACGCAGGATATAGTCTATCTCTGTAACAATGGTGTCGATTCGGATGTACACCAACTAAACTAAAACCAGTTTTAAAGTAGTACTGGCTCTTTAGTTTAGTTGGTATACATACGAATCGACACCAGTAGTTATCAACACCTGTTTAGGGTCGATTAGACCTCACTTGGTTTAGGACCAGCCCAGTTTTATCAACAATGCGTTAAGCACTCAATTTGTATTGACTACATAATAAAAAACGGGAAATGCTTGTGATCATATGTTTCAGAAACACGAATCCTTGAAATTTTCTCGATAAAATATAAAAATCCAAAGTTACGTCTGAAAGTGCAAATACATTTGGCATTACATAAATACTTTAGGTACATTCACGAAACTTTGATAAACCAAATATGATTTAGATGTTTTACATTTCAAAATACATATTAGTTTCGGAATAAAAAGAAAATACCTGAATTATTGCGTGCGCGAGAAGCTCGGACTTATACAAACACGTAAGCGATAGACAAGGATGGAGCTCTGATGACCAATAGCCCCTTAATTTTAGAGTATTCTGGGCAGACATTCAAAGAGACAAACAAAAAATTTAAAAACAAAAATGCTTAGATGACTTCTAGATAGCATAATGCCACATATAAATACTACCGGAATTGGTTGTGAAATGTCCGACATACTATAAGTACATAGAATGTAAAGTCATTGAAATTCATTCATTAAAGTTTCTGGTTTTAAATATCACTATTGAGCAATATTCAATTCTCAATATGGAGTATGGGTCGGGCCTTAGTGTGGGATGCCACTTGGACTTCACCTCCAAGGAACCTCAAGGAGGCCAGCTGCAGCCGCCGAGACGGCGGAAAACATCAAAATTAACAAATATAGAGACATCGGTTCCGAATACATTTTCCTAGCTTTCGGAGTCGAAACTTTAGGTAGGTAAATTTTACTTTGATATTTCAAAGCGCTTAGTCGACGTCACCGGTGACCCGAGAGCTGGTTGTGTCCTCGCCCAACGCTTAAGTATCTGCATACAACGAGGAAACGCCGCCAGCGTTTTGGGTACCTTGCCTCGCGGCCCCAATTTTTTACATTTGTTCTAGTTTATATTTAAATTTTATCTTTGTATTTTATTTTTGTATGCAATAAGAATTTAATAATAATAATAAATACATACAGACGATTCTCAATATAGAATTAAGAATCTGAGTCACGTGCGTGCCACTTCTGCAAACATTTGTTGCTTGAAACCACAGAGCAACTAGGTCTGTGTTTGAAACCTTCGAAACGATAGAGCATAGTGCAATATCGAGTTTGTATTTAATAAGGCTTTTTCCTTGTTTTTCTTTTGTACCTGAAATAGATTCAGTTTCGTGACTACACCATTTGGTTTGTCATCTGTTATTGATGTGATGACACAAACCTTGTTCGGACAAACCAAAAAGAGGCTTTTGTAACACATACCATATATGTATTTAATGTAATTTTTTAGATAATGAATACAAATAACTGAAGCCCGTACGTGACTCCGATTCCTTGGCAGTACATTGCGGTAGTACACTTACAAATTATTAATTTGTAATATTTAATTTTATTGTACAAATTAAGTTCCCAATCTCAAATTATAAAAACAAGGGAGATAATGTATTGTAAATTAGTATGGGCTCTAATGTCGCCGCGTTTAAAGCATGTCGTGTGTATTGTGCGACGAGGCTAGCACTCACACAAGCCAATCATGTGTACAAAAATGAAGCGCATTTGTGAGAAAACTATATACACATTAATGACGCGACACTTGACATATCTCCCGTTTTTATGATCTCAGGTCTGAAGGGATCAAAGAAAATGCACGATGTGTTAAATACATGAGTATTGCACTGGTGTTGAGTCAGTTGGCACCAACTTATAACAGGCTAGTCTATCCTTTTTCGTCAAATAGTACACAAAAAGGACGACAGAACTCTAGTCCAATCACTTTAGATCTTACAAATAATTATGTATTTAAAATCCGAAAAACCCGACAGCGTATTTTGCGGGCTTCATGTTGGATTTTTACCCTAAAATGTATACGATAACAATCTGGGGATTAAGACGAATCGAACGACATCTTGCATTTCAATATTGGTCAAGCCATTTAGGCTACAAGGGGTAACATAGAAATCTACATGCACTCTATAGCCATCCTTCTTAGAGCAGTCGGGTAAACAGCGTCCTCAAAAGTTTTCCAAAAAAAAAGCATGTAGTTTAAAAAAAAATAACATGTTGACTTTCAATAAGTGATATTTTTGTATCCTACATTGAATAAAATATTTTTGATTTTGATTTTTAGACAGCATTCATATGACATGCATGACAAATAAAACGATTAAAATCTTTTGAGGTCACGATTTCTGAACGAAGTGACAGGATTGAAATTTCATGTAGTCCTTTTTGTATATTCGTAGACAAAAACGATAGACTAACCTCCTTTGTTTATGCACAATGAGTTAGCACTTGACCTCAATTACAGCTGATATTAAGTAAAGATGAGGCCGAAAGTGGAAGCGTACTGACCCAGGCACCCCATCTTATTTGAGAGACTGGCTATCTTATCCCTGATAACCGGAACACAACAATGCTATTAACATTGTTGTTTAACGGCAGACTTAGATAAGATAGTGGTAGCTAGCCAGGCGGACATTTAAAATGCCCTACCACCAACCAAACCGAGTAATAACCAACCAACCATGAACCCCGCTGGAGATCGAACCCGCGACCTCCGAATCGTAAACCCTATGTTGTTTACATTGAGCCACGGAGGTGGTGGGAAAACTAAATTTAGTTTAAGCGTGTAACCAACCGAATCGACAACATTGTCAGTTATCCATCACATTATAAAAATAGATCGTTATTTGCTAACGTCGCGAATTTATAACCAATTGGCTCCACAGCATCTCACTTGAGGAACTGTAATATGACCCCTGACTGACAAGTCTGATAACTAAGTTGCTACCAGTTTGTTAGTTCAAGTTGCAATAGCAACAATTTTATTACTCTGAAAGTTCGACATCCTCGCTTGACGCGAACTTAAAGATTGTGTTCATGCCAATAATGGTGTCCTTTGAAACCATCTGTCAGAGATCATCTTATAATGATCAGGTTTTTGTAACTACAATAAATTTGTAGACTGTAGAGCACCTTCCTTGCTAAGGCCTGTGTAGACCATTCACTTAGTAATGAGGAATATTTATTTTTTATCTGTGAGGAACAATGATGGAGATATATCCTATGCACCTACAACTTCCCTTAAGCAAAAAGAATCTATCGCCAACTGCCCCAAAATTAAAATTTCCTAAAGATGACCCTTCCGCAGAAAGCTCTCTCAATCCTTGTTCTCACAAATCATCACAGATTACTGAGAACCAACCCACCATTGTTGCCTTAAAGTTCAGATTCTGTTGGAGACCTACTTGCGGAACTTATCGGCCTTGTGGTGCAGGAACCACATTATACCGAAGAGACAGCTGGGCGGGCTGGGCAAAGGCTGTCGCGTTGGAGTCTCAAGCATCTTCTCAACTTGAGGGATCGTCATCTCCACCACGTCGATGATCTCGTCATCTACGCCACCGCCGGCTGCGACAGACACGACAGCGTTAGCTTATAATAATCATTTGTGGAGCAGTTACATACAAGTCAAATGCCCAATGAAGCCTTTACGAAAGTGTATCTACGCACGGGTCTCCTACAGTGGTGCAAGACTTCTTTTTTTTTTTATGCACAACGGGTTGGTACTTCACCTCAATCACGCCTGATGTTAAGTGAAGATGAGGTCGAAGGTGGAGGCGTACTGACCCGGAAACCCCAACACATTTCGGGGACTGGCTATCTTATAACCGGAACACAACAATGCTATTAACATTGCTGCTTGGCGGCAGATTTAGATAAGATGGTGGTAGCTAGCCAGGCGGACATTTAAAATGCCCTACCACCAACCAAACCGAGTACTTAAACATGTACCCCGCTGGGGATCGAACCCGCGACCTCCGAATCGTAAACCCAATGTTGTTTACATTGAGCCACGGAGGCGATCGTAATCCGCCAGCCCTAGCAAACCTCCTGTGGAAAGCAATACAAATCGAGCCATGGGAAAGCTTTATCCAGAAGTCCAGTGGTGGACTTCTATAGACTACTGACATGTCAGGAATTTTTCGACTAAAAAATTTATATTGCTGCTAATTTCTTCACCAATGATGTAGTCAATAAGCCTTGGATTGTCTGTCACAACAACACCCACATATTATAATCCTATTGTTATTTCTTTGCTGGCAATACCACAGGTATTAGTGGAAGACAGACTTTATATAATTTTAATCAGATACACAAGGACTGGCTTCCAAAACTATTTATTTGGATTGAATCCGTGTATAGTCAAGAGCTAAGCTGTATAATGATAATCATGCCCAATGGGATCTTATCTCTAGTTGTAGCTAACGCACACCCTCACTGATGGGTGAAAGATAAAGCAGCAATTGAAAAAGACCTTGACTTTCCACATGATTGGAGGTGAACATTAAATTATGGTCAAATCCATCCTACCATAAAATAAATATTTTCTTACTTTTTTCAATGAGTTGGGGCAGACCCCAAACACCATAAAACCATATACAATATATATTTAGCTGTTACAACGTAGTACAACTTGTAATTACTTGTAAATTGAAATATTGTATGTAGATTGTATTAGTAGAATACATACCATGCTCAGATTTCATGTCATCAGTGACTTCACAGTAGAATAGTGTCTGTGTGGAACCCTGGACACCTACGCCAGATCTGTGGTGAGTGATTACACCAGATTTACAATTTAGAAATTATTACATGGAGAATACTAAATAAGTATGTTCACAACCAAAGAAATTGCATCAAGGCATTGAATTAAGTGGGTAAGTCATATAGCATTCTTCTATAAACTTCCTGCATTTGGATATTTACAATAAGTATGTACAATGATTATAATGTCATTATTACTCAATCTGCCCAGAGTCAGACCACAAACTGGGATTAGACCGGAACCTAAGTAATTTATTCAGAAACTTAATAGGGTGCTTTTGGGGGACTGGCTATCTTATCTCTGACAAATGGACCACAACAATGCTATTAACATTGCTGCTTTGGCGGCAGATTTAGATAAGATGGTGGTAGCTAGCCAGGCGGACATTTTAAAATGCCCTACCACCAACCATGTATGGGAATCATGTAGCCTTGAATAACTTTCTGGAGTTTATCGTTCTTTCTACATTTCTGGAGTTTGTCGTTCAAAAACGGTTGGGAATATGGAAAAAGTATATAGACTCAAAGTTATAAGCTTTTATACTAGATTTTTGTTGCTACAACGCACCGTTTTTGGGATATTTAAAACCTAATATTGAGACCTTTGCCCCCCCTTCCCTCCACCTCGCCTCTTAGACATCAGGATTTTTAGTATGTTTTCTCACTAAACACTCTGAATAAGTTTCTGAAGATATCGCTTCGGTTCCCGCTCACACATAGTCTATATCCTCCTTTGAGTCATTTCTTAATCAAACTAAAATAACTTACCACTGGAGTTATTGTTATACTGTACACACACAAAATGGCTGATGGCATTACTTGCCTGACTTAGGTACATTAAGCTCAAGGAAAAAAGCAAACCAAAATTTAATTGTATCAGTAATGAAAAAGGGCCATCAGATTGTTTTACCTGTAAGCCATAATCCTATGTAAGTTATCAGTTGTAACTTGGTAGCCCAGCTCCTCAAGCACCTCTTCACAGGCAATTTGCTCTACGGACAACTTCTTGTCAATGATGCCAGCACACATCTCCAGAGTAACGCCCAGTGACCCGGGGTACTTTACTGTGTCTATGTACTCCGCTGTGCGGTCTGCGGGGCTGATGGCATTGAAGTACACAGCTGAAATAATTTTATTTTATATTATTATAGACAAGCAGCATTAATGCTTGTCAGTGTTGGAAGACTTACTGTAGTTATTTTATATGGAAAAAATTGCCTGGAAACATTGTGCTGATATTAAGATGAGGCTGTAAGTTGAGGTGCAGCAACCCAAAACCCTGAAGTTCATTGAGAAACTGGGTCTTAATACCAAATAACTTCACAATGTAATAAATAGATTCAAGAGAGCACCTCATATTGGTAATACTAAGAACACAAAGTAGGCAGTACTAAATATATTAAGCAGTCGATCCTGGCTATTTTCAACTGAAGGTTATTAAGCTAAGCCTATGGAGGAAGGGGTGGCTTGTAAACACTGATCATCAAGTAGTCACTAGTCTGATACAAATCCAACAATCTGCACTGGGTAAAAGGAGTCTATATTAGGAGTGGGATGAAGGTTGTAGATGAGAAATAAAGGAATATTTCATATTCAGCTCATTCAGCCTATATTCGTCTATCAGTATCCGTCCGCACTGGACATATATTACTATTTAATACTGATCTAATGCCCGTATTAATAAACCGATCTCAATACAAGTCTTGAGGCTGTATCACCCGAGATGAGTCTTAAGAAGTTGACGCTATCTCAAGCTTCGTGCTATTTTATAAGCCAATCTTGACGTCTACTCAGCTGAGATAACTTCACAAGTATTCACCTCAACTCAATGATGGTCTTGAGTTTTGTTTATTAATACGTGAAATTCGGCGTTTCAGGTCTCAAGTTAGGTTTTCGTTGGCGGGCCGGTTTCCACAACTTGACTTCTGGATGCGCCTATTTTGCGTATCAAGTTAGGTTTATTTATCAACACATTTACTTGAGACCGGTCACAAGACTGTTCTCAATCTTGAGAATGGTTTATTAATACGGGCCTAGTTTCTCCATCTTCAGCCATTCTACATTTACTGCTATTTTGTCATGGAATAGTTGATAAAGTTTATGGATGGTGATTAAAATTTTCCACAATTAATTCCTATTGCAGTCATAATATCCAATTATATTAACGTTTTATAGGTGCTAATAATTGTAAAAATTGAATTTATTACTAGTAAGGAAATAATCTTCAGTAGATAACATTAACATTAAATTAAATGTATAGTTAGCTAAAATTGCTGCACAATAAAATAATGCAGTAGGTAGCTAGGTATCTTTATTTGCTTGTATCATTCTCACAATCACTATTGTGTTAAATAATATTACTGATGTAATTAAATTAGGCTAGGAGGTAGTTAAGGGGACTCAGAGGTAAAACATTTAGGCAATTTCTATTGTTTCAACATTCTCAAGTGATCTCTAAAACAGGGTCTAGAGTCAACACTCTAGACCTTTTTTTAGAGATCAAAATTGGAGGTTTATATTATCAGTATTCATAGGCACAAATGTGTCTTATTTTTTGCCGTTTTTGCACTCCCTCTGAACCACCTTCAGTTGAGTACCTGGTCGGAACTGCTTGACGAAGAGCAACACCTTCCTGGTGATGTTAAAGACTATGATAGCGACGCTGTCGTGCACCTCCAGCAGGTCCCAGGTCTTTTCCTTGCCGCTCTGCGTGTAATTAAAACGGAACGGTTTCACGTAAGGAGAGTCCGGCAGCGGACTGAAGTACACGTCTCGTAGGTCCTCCATGCTGGCACAAACTAAGCTAATTAATTAAAAGAAGTAATCAGCGGAACTGATAAAGAGAGTATATTGATAAGATTGCGCGCGGCACAACCGTAAATAAAATAAACGAGCGAGACACTTCACGTAACTCAGTCACGCGGCTGATTGTACTCTGCTCCGAATCTTGTGAATTTCTCTGGAAATCACCACCAATGTAATAACATTAATTCGATTTGAGGGATATTTCCCTATCAATATTACTATGTTTTATTGTAATATTCACGAATGAAAAAAGGGAATTGAAAAACCACTGACATTTTTTGTGTTTTTTTTTATATTATGGTTTGGCCGTTTGGGAGTAAAGCCCTCAGCCTAAACACGAAAACATTCTGTAGTAATTCTTCAGTAAAGTACACAGGCCTTTTATTTTGGCATGCCATTTAGCCTCCAAATTGCCAAGCCAAATTGAGATAGATGACAAGTTGACCTTGACACATGACATGACAAGGGTTACCTACTTGTATTCTCAACTAATAAGGTATACCCCTAAAAACAAGACGTTGTTAGCATTTCTTTTCTTGGCAGATAATTTTACGAGATAACCCTGAATCTGAACGATTCGTTTCTGGCTGAGAAAGACTAGAATCCAGGACCGTAACTCATTTAAAAAATAATCGTTTGTTTCTTTTGTTCGATAAGCGGAGCGTACGAGTGAGAGAGAGACATGACATATTTTCCAGTATGTCAATTGTCAAGTGAAATTAAAATATTGCGTTCCTATCACGTATCATAATTCATTGCAGAAAAAAGACTAAATTCATTGATTGATTATCGTCTCAGATTTACGTTTCTGTCATCTGAGATAATCCTGTACGATTCATGGAAAATTAGTATACTATTTTTATCGTAATTCCATCTATATAACCATGTCTAAGTCAGATAAAAATTTGAAGCCTGGTTTTGTAATTAAACTATCCTGTGAAACTGTGCAGAAATTGACTGAAGAAGAGCAATTGTCTAAGAGTAAAAAGGATAAGCCTCTTATAAATGTGGTAAGTAATGTCCTAAGTGAAAGAGCAGACAAAACTGATGAAAATTTAAAAAACACTCCACTGAACAGTGAGCAACAAGCAGTGCCTGGTGATCATACTGAAGTTGAACACAAAGAAAAACTCAACCCTAAATCGGACAGAAGCCCTAGCGATAGTGCAACGAAACATAAATCTCAGACTGTAAGTGACCCAAGTAAAGATCCCAATGAAACTTCTTGGGGAGATTATGCTCCATACATTACGTATGAAGGAGAAAATGTTATTTATACAGATCCTTCAACGCAGCAGAAATACACATGGAATAAAGAATCAAATGAATGGGATCCAAAATCGGCACAAGATGATTTGGCGGGCAGAGTGTACAGTTATGAAAATGACACTCATATTTACACAGAACCAGATGGTTCAAAGTCTTTCTGGGATGTAGAGAAGAAGGCTTGGATTCCTAAAGTGGATGATGATTTCCTAGCATACTACCAAATGTCCTATGGCTTTGTTGATAACACATCAAAAGAATCTGAAGAAAGTTATGATCGGAAAAAGAAAGATGTTGCGAAACAACTTGACGCTGCAGGCATTAAAAGGAAAAATGAACCACAATGGTTTCAACCAACTGAAGAAACTAACACCAAAGTTTATGTTTCTAATTTACCACTTGATCTAACTGAAGAAGAATTTGTGAATTTTATGCAGAAGTGTGGTCTTGTTGAACGAGACATGAGTACACAAAAAATGAAAGTTAAATTGTACTTTGACAAAGAACAGGATTGTTTCAAAGGAGATGCCTTATGTACTTACATAAAAATTGAGTCTGTTGATTTGGCTTTAAAATTACTGGATGGTAGTGATTACAAAGGCAATAAAATTAAAGTTGAACGTGCACATTTTCAGCAGAAAGGGGAATATAATCCTGCACTTAAGCCAAAGAAGAAGAAAAAGAAGGAATTGGACAAACTCAAGAAAATGCAACAGAAATTATTTGATTGGCGTCCAGAAAAATTTATTGGAGAGAGATCGAAACATGAAAGAGTTGTGATTGTTAAGAACTTGTTTCTTCCTTCAGATTTTGACAAGGATGTCCAACTCATCCTGGACTATCAACAAGATCTGAGAGAGGAATGCGGAAAATGTGGTGATGTCAGGAAAGTGGTTATTTATGATAGACATCCCGAGGGTGTTGCTCAGATCACCATGAAGGAACCAGAGCAAGCAGATGCTGTGGTATTACTAATCAATGGCAGATGGTTCGGAAAAAGGCAGATCACAGCTGAAATATGGGATGGTCGGACTAAGTATAGGATTGCTGAAACAGATGCAGATATTAGCAAAAGGATTGACAAATGGGGTAAATTCTTAGATGGGAAGGAAGAGGAACCTAAGGACAAGGATACCAGTGCAAAGGCAATTGAGATGTCAGAAATCAGTCAGACCTTGCCACAGAATATACCCAATAGTCAATTTAAAGAAAGCAACTCTATTCCAGAAGGTATTATAACAGCAAAGTCAATATCAGATAGTCACTCTGTGGAAAGTGACTCCACTTCAGAAGCGTTGGAATGTGAGAAAGGTTAATTATCATTATATTATAATAATAATAAGTTGACTTAGTGTTTCTTGTGTAATATACATGTTAAATCATAAGTAAGGATATGTAAAAACTGTAAATTAAAATGGATCCAATTCTAAAACTATTGTAATTTCTCCATCAGACAGTGTAATATTTTTTTTTAATTTTAAATTGCAAAGAATAAGAATAAATAAATTCTCTGCACATACACACAGCGCCATCTAGTTCCACACTAAGCAACTAGGCTTGTATTATGGATACCAGATGGTTGATAAACTACACAAATACATATTTTTTTTGTAAATAAATATATAAATGAAAAATATCCATAACTCGGGGACCCATGTCTGTATTCATCATACAAATTTCATGCCCATATGGCTGGACGGATTCGGATGAATTTTGGTAAGTAGACAGATTTTACCAGATCAGAGGCTAATTTTTTTGCTGAACCGACTATAATCGTCCACGCGGACGAAGTAGCGGGCGGAAAGCTAGTATTAAATAAATATCTAATCCCTCCCTGATGTACATAAATGCCATAAATAACCATGACTGCTTGACATGATAATAGATAACCATCCATTGTTTGCAAAATTAAGGAAAGATGTTGTGAAACAAGAGTGGTGGAGTGGTCATCCTTATATCAGTTAAAACTAGGAACTTTTATGAAAGTATCAGATGTTCAGAAATTTACAAGCCCAACACATGCTCTTTTTAATGTTGATATGTTTAATAGGTAGGTATTAATTTTACATGTCCATTAGGCTGGCCCTTCCTCATGGCTGGCTTGCTAGATGTGTGTCAATCTAATTTACTCTACCTGATCATATGAATCTCAATGTACCTCTTTGATAAGAGAGATTTAAGCAAAAAGGCTGCCAGACAAGCCTCATGTTTTTAACTCCCTGGCTTCATTTTCCTTTACTTAGTTTTATAGCAGCACCCAGTGCAGTGGTACTGCTATTTGGACTGGAATCGTTGTAATATTTCCAGGTTGGAGTTGGCAGCACTTCCCCATTAGAATGCATTTATTATAAAAATATAGACTTTTTCTGGCCCGCCCGGCCCTTACAGTCTCGCTTAAATATTATCTCTTTAAATATTATATGAATTTCTTACAGCAATATTATGCGCTTTCCATACAGATATTGATTGATTTAGTTCGAGTCTTATGCCTAAAATAGTATTGGTCAGGTGACCATCAGTCCCATGCTATTTAGGACATTATCATAGATTGAGTTACTTATGATAAATTGTAAAGTTGTACAACGTTCACGTGTCGGTAAACTTAGGAAAGGTTCGAAAGGATATATAAAATAATAAATAGGTTGGTTGACGGTGAGGCACGTTTAAAAAAAGTTTTGAAGAGTTTTGAAAATCTATTGACATGATAATTGAGGTGACATTTAAAATTGGTATCAAATAATAAATTCATTTCCTAACACTATAGTCTTAAAAATTTTAACGAGCAAAGTAGGCACCAGCTCTAGCATCTCCAGAGGCGTGGATCAGTCTAACGGATAAGTCCTTTACAAATTGTTTCGTGTGAGAAGACCACGGGCCAAATGTCTCCACTGCAAGCGCCGCAAACTCGTGGTTTATAGAGATTGACGCATATTTACGACGCTTATTACTTTGAGATTGTTCAGCCGCGGTGTTACTTTGTTACATTTTACACGATTTGTAAAAATCTTGGCAAAATGTAGTCAAATTTATATGAAACGCTGCTGGAACGATGAACCGCCTATGTGGTTCAATGTAAACAACATTGGGTTTACGATTCGGAGGTCGCGGGTTCGATCCCCAGCGGGGTACATGTTTAAGTACTCGGTATGGTTGGTGGTAAGGCATTTTAAATGTCCGCCTGGTTAGCTACTACCATCTTATTAAAATCTGCCGTCATGCAGCAATGTTAATAGCATTGTTGTGTTCCGGTTGTCAGAGATAAGATAGCCAGTCCCCCAAATGTGTTTGGGTTTCCGGGTCAGTACGCTTCCACCTTCGATCTCATCTTCACTTAAAATCAGGTGATTGAGGTCAAATACCAACCCGTGTGCATAAAGAAAAATCTAATTAGTACAGTCGGCAACACAATTATGGTAGCATGCTTAACTTTGATGATATGTTTGATGATATGATATGTTTGGAAAGTTTTGGTTAGATTTAGTTATATTTTCTTTTACATCACGATCGGTGTAAAAGAAAATATAACAAAATCATCATCATTTGTTGAATAAATTTCAGTTAAACCTAAATATAACATGCATCATACATAACGTCATTCAGATCAGATTGTTAAATCAAATATATTATAGAAATTACTAAACATAAATACATAACGTCTCGACATCTATCCCAAATGGGGTGGGCAGAGATATTCCAAACAACAGTGTTGGGTATTCCAGAAATTAAAAGTTTAATGATTGTAACAACATCCACGGTTCATCCACCTTATGAAATTTACAGAAATGCACACGTGACAGGGGGTAAAGGCAAACCTCTAGCTATTATTTGATGGAAAGTCCCTTAGTCGCCTTTAACGACTCCCACGGGAAGAGAGTGGTTTGTTATATTTTAACTTAATTTCCCTTTAGACTTTCTCCTACATAATATTTATAAATAAAGGCCTGCTACCTTAATTGTGTTGCCGACTGTACCTATCAAATATTTTACTGAAGGTTCAAACACTAATACCTACGAGATGTGCCGGTCGACTGCACCTGTTCATTTAATAAATTCAATTTCTTCCCCAACAATAATATATAGTTTATTGAATACTAACTTAAGGGCCGCGGCTTCGCTTGCGTGAAATGACTTTATCGCGGACATGTTTAATTTGCTTATCCCGCGGGAATTTCACTCTTTATCGAGGTAAAAATTATCCTATATTTTAATACAGGGTATGTTCTACCCATATACCAAATTTCATCTAACTCCGTTCATACGATTCGCCGTGATTAAGCAACAAATGAACAAACATCCAAATCTTTCGCATATATAATATTAGTTAGATTTCAAAAACTCTGTTCATAGCCGTAAATTATATCCGGAACAGTGTTTCGGACGACTAAAATATTTCATTGGTAGAAATTGTAATAACAATTTCAAATATTATAATAACAATAACCACGCTATATTAAGAAAACAAGTTTTTTTTTTAGTAAACAGACATATGTAAGCTTGATTTGTAAAATGTCCTGTGTGTGTCTACTTGTGGTACATAAATACATTATTATCTTTCTTTTTATTTTGAAAATAAATTGGAACGAATGTCATTTAGAATTTTTAGAGCTAACAGTATTTTGTCGAATTGATTTTTCGGATATTTTCGGTGGTAGGTACTGTTCATCTAGTGTTATATATAACAACCGACACACAAAACAATGCGTTATTATGATATGGATATTTTTTGTCTTTGTCCTAAATAGCACTGTACTAATAATGGTCACCCGACAAAAACTATTTTAGGTTTTAATTATTTTGCTAAATACCTACTTACACGACCAATTGACTCAAGACTCGAACTGATATACAGGGCGTCCCAAAGTTATGGGACATGAAGGGGAAGTACCTTAAATATCGTAGATAGTGAATTTTGCTCAAAGAAGACTTTATGTTATTTTTAAAAGTTAGTAATTCTGCATTCATAGATTTTCTAAAAATTATTTGCTTCGGCTGGGAATCGAACCGACTCAAATGTGAAAAAAAAAACACCCTACTTTTATGATGCCAATCGAAAGAATAGCTAAAAAATAATAACTCTGCCTAAGTAACATAGTATTTTAAAAGAAAGGAACAACGTGAAATTAATCATTTTAATCAAATAAAAAACATACATGAAACTGCCGTAGTCAATTAAGTAGGTATTTTTTTGTAAATTAATTAATTAAATGCTCAAAATGTGATCCCTCTTGTCTTACGCAAATCGCCAATCTTTTAATGAGCCCGCTGCCTGTTGATTTTCTAATCATTTTATGGTGAACACTCGATGTGATATGGCACAATTCTGTTTGCAACTCGCCTACGTTCTCGTATCGCTTTTTGTATAGCATATCTTTCACGTATCCCCAAAAGAAGAAATCTAATGGTGTGAGGTCCGGGGATCTGGCCGGCCATCTAATCGGTCCATTTGTACCAATCCATGTAGGAAAACATTCATTTAGAAAATCTGCTGCTCTCCGACTATTATGAGCCGGAGCTCCATCTTGTTGGAAAATTAAGTTTTCTTGCTCCGCCGCGGAATGGTTTCTTATCTTATCCCTTAAAATTTGAAGTATTCCTAAATACTTTTCTGTGTTCAAGGTTCCTTGGTAAAAATGGATTAAGAAAACCCGGTTTTTTAAAAGTCCGCACCAACAGTTGAGTGAAAAACGCACTTGGTTATTAGTTTCAGTCACTCGTAGGGGATTTTCTTTAGACCAAATACGATTATTGTTGCGGTTATACATACCGTTATTGCTAAAGTTAGATTCGTCTGTCCAAATAATATTATCCAAAAAATTTGGATCTTCGAGCAATCGTGCCTGGATATCAAGACAGAAATTTTTTCTCCTTTCTGTATCGCCCGGAAGTAATTTTTGAACCAATCGTCCTTCAACATAACTCTTAAAACCGTGTTTTTTTAATACACGGTGTATTTTACTTTTTGAAACTCCAATTTCATGTTCTCCTTCTCTCACCGATGCTTTCGGAAAAGCCGAAAAGTAAATTAAAATACCAAGTTCTTCGTCGTTGATCGTATGGTTTTCTTGCTGTGGTTCTCTTGGGCGTTTATCGAAACGTCCCAGAGTTTTCAAATTGTTCACAAGCCTTTTCAAAACTTTACGAGACGGTATTTGTCTATCAGGATATTTTACGCCATACCACCGCAAACTTCTAGAGATATCTTTATCGTTCAAAAAATATGCTTCCATTAGATCAAAACTTACTTGATATGCCATGTTCGCAATAAATTAACACAATAACACTTGTGTAAGTGAATTGAGACTAAACAGATCAATATCCGAAAAACAAACGCTCGCACATACTGTTCCATTTTCAAATTTAAGAACAACATTTAAAAATATCACTTCTTTTTAAAATATCTTAAAAAGTATGCATTCAAACAAACGCTGTCATAAACTGTTCCATTTTCAAATTATAAATTATTTATTTTTGTTTTTAATTTGCCTTCTGTCTAGCTTACAGAGGACGTATTGAAATACAAGTTTTATCATTTCATCTACACGTGCACTTATAATAAGGAAAACTATGTTAGTACCTATTTTATGAAGTGGGTACTTATTTACGAATAATCAATGCTATCTTTGGAATGATAATATCGCTACTTTTCGAACGTCGTCGGCAATAAATAACTTTCTTGAAATTTGACTCAATCATTTTATGTTGTTCCTTTCTTTTAAAATACTATGTTACTTAGGCAGAGTTATTATTTTTTAGCTATTCTTTCGATTGGCATCATAAAAGTAGGGTGTTTTTTTTTTCACATTTAAGTCGGTTCGATTCCCAGCCGAAGCAAGTAATTTTTAGAAAATCTATGAATGCAGAATTACTAACTTTTAAAAATAACATAAAGTCTTCTTTGAGCAAAATTCACTATCTACAATATTTAAGGTACTTCCCCTTCATGTCCCATAACTTTGGGACGTCCTGTATACATGTCTGTATCTGTGTGTCCTTCAATTGTTTATATTATTATTACCTACGTAATTATGGATTATAACTTCTATAGCTTTTTACCATTTAAAGATATGGATAAAGATTTCCGGTGACCAACTAATGCACTTTTCTCAGAAGTTAACAGGTTTTATCAATGAAAAATGTGATAACACAAATGGAGGGTGTTATAAAGAAAGAAGCCTATTTGTGTTTATGGTTCTGTCACGCGTCTAACGTCCAAACGGTTGGTACGAGCTGGAAACCGGTTTTTTTGCCACCGACGAAAAACGAGTGTTATGTGTTTGATGTGCATTCATTCTATAACCAGATGTATCTCAGGAATTAATGCGATGTTCATTTGAGTGCGGTTTTTAAAGCACTAAACGAAAAGAGAGGAAGCCATGTTTAGTAAGCCGTTTTGAAGACATATTTAGCGTAACGATTATCATATTCCAAGATTAGTGCCATTTTTTCTAAAAAAAAAATAATAACTTTGACTTCGTGGTTATTGGGAAAAAAAATAAACTTATATAGGTACCTACTATATACATAATCAAAACTCTTCATTTATAACCAAAAAAATGCATTAGAACAGTCTATATTTTTATATATACCTATAATATATTTTAGGGCCATTGTTTCGCCATTCCTGTCATGTGGTGCGGTGTCAAATCGTATAAAGCCAGGGTTTATTCAATTTGAGTGCTGCATTTACCTAGCCTTTATCATTGATAACCATAAACGTCTTCACTGATAAGTGATAATCATTGCATTGATAGATAACTGACGAAATCTGGGGGCATGGAAGTGCGCCTATCAGGACGAGCCAAAACAAAAGCGGAGCACTACCAACTACCTTTTCTCGAATTGATTCGTATTTTCAAACCCTTATAGCTTCGGCATTAAATAATACTAGAGCAGACTTATCAAACACTCTAACTCATTTGTCTAGCTTTTATAGGTTATCCCAAATGTGTTGGGGTTTCCGGGTCAGTGTGCTTCCACCTTCGACCTCGTCTTCATTTAACATCAGGTGTGATTGAAGTGAATTACCAACCTGTTGCGCATTAAAAAAAACTTTTGATTTGATGTACCTACATAAAATACTTTAGATTTTGCCACTGGCTCACTCATTCTTCAAACCTCTCGGGTATTTCCCGAAGTCTTGGAAGGTGGAAATGTTATATTCATGATAGGATATACACACAAAATGAAATGGCTATGCCATACATTTTGACCAAAAGGGTTTGTAAAGTTAAGGCTTGTAGAGTTTGGGGATATAAAAGTCTTGAATTCAAAATATTTTTAGTGGAATTAAGTATTTTTAATAGATCTTTGTGAGGTGGACTACGGCCTATAGTCCCTCATATACGAGGGAAGGCCTATATTCCTGTAGTGGGATGTTTACGGGCTAATAATGATGAAATAGATCTTTGAAATCAAATGAATTCGCTAACGAATGACCATAACAATACGGAATCTTTCTTGAAAGAGGTAGGTAATATGCGGGCTGTCTGGCCTTAGTCCCTTTTGCCTGTCCAAAGGAACAAACTTTTTAAAAAAGCGCTTGAGCCGTCATGTCGTCGTCTGACTGACACCTGACTTTGCATACACAAGAGCATCCAATTCCCGATTTTTAATTGAAAACATACAGCTCCACGTGTGTCGTTCTTCACACAAATGTGTTGTGTAAATCTCGAAACGTCCGCGAGCCACGGGAGTCTCACATGAGCGGAGGGAAGACGGCCCGCTGCTCGGCGCGCTCTTGGCACATCGGGGCTTCTCCGCCGTCTCCATGAGAAACAGGAGGACGATATGGTAACATGGCCGTGCAATCGGACTCCGGCGGGAAGGACGACGTGAAGACGCAGTTCGCGACACGCGAGGGCACTTACAGGCTGATGACGCTGTCAGAATACTCGCGGCCGAATCGAGTGGGCTACACGAGCGGCGCGGGTTCTTCGCATGTGCGCGTGTCGCTGGTGTCGCTGCCGACCGCCGTGGCTGCAGTGCCCGCCCTTACCGCAGTGCCTACCGTGCCCGCCACTGTGACAGCCACTGCACCTGCCCCCTCCGACTCGCCGCCGGCCGACGACCGCATCTGCTTTAATCATGGCAAAGAGCTCTATGTGTACGTCTACAGAGGGATCAAGAAGGTAAGCAGGCACAGCTTCCATTGTTATAATATAAAACTTCAAGCCCTTAATCAAGTAGAGGGCGTCGAACGGCGCAGCGACGCTGTGTTCTGTGGAAGTGTATTGGCGAATCCACATTGAGGGCGGCGCGGAGTGGCAGCGGCGTCCCTGATGACGTCCACCACACCATATCACTCCCCGTTTGATGAATACTTTAATTTATCGTTAAGTAAATAATGCTCCTAGTGTGTCAGTATGTCTGAACCTACCATCAGTTCTGAACGGGATATTCATCTGTGGGAAAGGATGAAGTATAATATAGGAGAAAAGCAATGTGTGTGGAGTATTCTTGTTAAATAAAAGTTAAGTTCTTATAGTGTATCAAAATTCTCAACTGTATCAAAATCTGTTCAATAGTTTAGAGGAATTAAGCATACAAATAAATAGATGTGGATAGCAGCTTTGTTTCATATGACTCTATGATTTAAAAGTAATAGTATATGTAAGCTAGAAACAATGCGATGTTGAGTTGGAGTGTAGTAAATGTGGTCCAATGGAAAGATTGAAAAATTTCAAACATCATGAATAACTAGATAGGATTATAGTGTAGTGAGGAAGGAAGAAAGGTTGGAGTAGCATTTCCTAACTTTTTTGCTGCCGTAACCACACTCACCATTTTTATTGTAACAGCTCATTTTCTTCACAGTTTAGTTTTCCATCAGTAATACAACAATGGTTGCTTGCAGGCAAAAATGACTATCAAGTAAATATGGCAAATAGAATAATATACGGAATTATGAATACGAAAGTACAGTTGGTTCTAAAATTTATTCCTTACAGTTTTTATGACTTATTAAATAAATTTTTGTTTATACATACAGAATTAAAAATAACTAACATTGTTTATGAAATTGTTAAAGAAAAGGAAAAATTGTGGGATGGTTTTACATGGGTTTTGTAGTTGTTATGTCAGCCTATCAATGGTTCTGTATCAGATTGATAAGCCTCATACAGTAACTTGTACTGATACAACTTGTGCAAATGTAATCAATAATCATATAGGTGCATTATTGCAGACTGATATTGTATAAGGTGTGTCCGGATCGTAGCAAGTGGAAGTCTGTGGTCTCTGCCTACCCCTACGGGAAACAGGCTTGACTTTATGATATTGTACATTTCCCACCAAACAACTTTTTAAAATTTGTAAGGTCTTAATTTCTCAGAGAATCATATGGAAATTGGCTGGGATTTCCCACTGACAACTGACAATAAATCGCCCTTTAAACATTCCAATGTTGGATGCAGGCATTTCACTGTAATGGCACCTCGACTTTATCACTTCTTTCCTAAAGATATATCTCAGTGTATTGATCCCACGTATCATTCTAATCACTTGAATGCTCTAAAGAATAACATAAACAAAATTCTTAATGGATTGTACCGAGGCAGATCTACGAAAACTGTGGGATAGCATATTTGAATCATGTTCAACATGTTTGTTACTATCACAGGTGTATTTATTTCTATCATATATTTTTTAAGGGTACTTTTTTAGTGTACCTACATAATATACTTATATAATATGTTAATACATATTCCTTATATTTTTTCCTTTAACCGAAATTAATTACACTAAACACAATGATTTATAATTCAATATTGGTTTAGTCGAGTGCTTTGTTTTGGTGAAATTGTGTTAAATGAAGGCTTTTGATTATGTAATTAAATAAAAAAATGATTATTCTAGATTGAGTAGGAAACAATACTCCAATGGGGCTAGCCAAGTTTCTAATCCCTATACAATTCACCACGGAAAGAGCGTGCTATCTTATTTGTGCTAAAGGCTAGAAGAGAGGCACTTGGCTTCTCTTTAATGAATTTAGGTGACCCTGCCTTTGAAACCAATGATTGCGGGTTTGAATCCCACAAGGGGTAAATGCTTGAATGATGAATATGAACATTTATTCCCAAGTCATGGATGTTTATGTATGTTTATCTTTTATCTAGCAGCCATAGTACAGGCGTTGTCTAGTTTGGGCGTAGAAGAAATATCCAAAATATTATTATTGTCTTGTGTCATTATAAGAACTTGGTAACAGACTGTGGTCATGCTAGCCTCACACGCTAGTCAAAATTGGCCAAGCTATTCACATGAAAGGAATTAATTTTATTAATTCCCACCAGAATGTTGTTCCTATAAATTATAGGGAATTGTTCTTGAAAAGGTAAAAATGGGGCTCTTATCTCTCTTTTGTCTGTTTTTCTTTCTGCAAAAATATTAATTTATCTGTACTTTTCTAATCAATATTCATGACATGAGAATCAGTCTGTACTGTTCTGTAAAACAAAGAGTATTTGTTTGTAAAAGCTTTATTGAACAAAAAGGCGATACATTACATACTAAGAGCTCATGCTTTCTTGTAAACTATTTTTCACCTCGTTTTTTTTCCGAATTGTCAGGAACAAATCTCTTATTTTTTCCTGAATGATCCTCAGCAGATCTGTAATTGTCCTCAGGCGGCGGACCTCACGAAGCCTGTGGATAAGAAGGTGTACAAAGGCACGAATCCGACGAGCCATGACTTCAATGCTGTCACCATGACGGCCGACAGTGTATCACTAGTTATAGGATTTTCTACTGGACAAATACAACTGATAGACCCAATTAAGAAGGAATTAAGTAAATTATACAATGAAGAGGTGAGTCATACATAAGTGCTATGCAGCACCTAAACGGAAAAGAACACTTTAAGAAAGTAATGTCAAACGACACTCTTTTTATGAATAAGCTGGATAAAGACTTATTCTACAAATCCCCATTGGCTTGCCCCTTTAATGGGCATTTGTGCACTCAGCTATCAAACTTTTTATCTATCTATGCATCCTCTACTAGTTATATGCTGCTTATACGTCTGCACATTTATAATATGTGTATGTGGTTGACGACCGATTGGTGCAGTGGATAGTCACCCTGTCTACGAAACCAACGGATGCGGATTCGAATCCCGTGAGGGGTAAATGTTTGTGTGATGAATACAAACATTTATTCTCGAGTCATGGATGTTTATATAAATATTTATATATGTTTATCCGTTATCGAGTATCCAAAGTACAAGCCTTGCTTAGTTTGGGAATAGATGATGGGTGGTAAGTGTTCGAAATATTTATATTAATAATGTACCTAACGAAATGAAATCGATATACGAATTGAAGTCAATGAAGAAGCTTTTGTAATCATGTTTCTATAGTAGAAAGGAATATTTAGAATTCCAATGGAAAATGACAATGCTAAATTAATAGATAGATAGATAAAGCGTTTTCTTTACATATTACAGAAACACATACAAAAATATTAGACCGCAACAATCATTCTGCTTGGTGTTATTCTTGCGAAATGTAGCCTTAATTCACAGTAATAAAAATAAAAACAAAAATTAAGTACAACTACAACTGTTACCATAATAATAGTATAGTTAATTATTGAGAAACATATAATAATACCCAAACCGGTATGCAGCTTGTACCCATAATGGACATTATGTTCCAAAGAACTTTTGCTAAATCCATTTAATTTCCGCCACATCTTAAATTTACAATTTATAGTTACGTATGATATTGGTACTAGCGAAATTGGGGGCTAGCGGATCCCAGTACGGCCCTGAGCCTTTCTGCGGTATCTCAAAAAGCCTAATTCGCTTTACCCTAAGGAACCGGTGCACGCAAGCAGCTCTTAAACTCTGGACGAACACGCCAGGTTTAACACACTCCAAATCACTAATCAAAGCCTTCAACAAGAAGGCGGCCGGCGAAGCGCTGCCACTCAGTAGGAACAATTTACGCATTCTCACAAGGGCACTAACGGGACACTGCTGTCTGAGCAAACACATGCTCAACATAGGGCTCCGAGAAACAGGAATGTGCAGACTTTGCCTCCTCGCTGAGGAAACACCTGCACATCTGCTGTGTGAATGTGGCCCGCTAATGCGTAAACGTAATATCCACCTGGGCAGCCACTTATTACACCCGGATGAGATAAAAACCATCGGTGCCAGGAAAATTATCCAATTCCTCAAAGAGGCAAACCTGAGCAACGAACTGTAGGTTAATGGCGATCACAATAGATCGGCAACGGTCGCAGTGATACAGGTCTCCGATGACCTGCAACAGCCACACACACATACAATACAATACAATGATATTGGTACAGTATAAGGCTAATTGATTTTATAACTTCATACCATTTCTAAAAAATAACACAGTCTCCCAACTACAGTAAACGTTGACTGAATGCATGAAAAGAAAAATAAAAAATTATATTTCCAGAGACTGATAGACAAGACGCGAGTAACGTGCATCAAGTGGGTGCCAGGGTCATCCAACCTGTTTGTGGCAGCGCATGCATCAGGGCAGCTCTACGTCTACAACGAGGAGCTGCCGGCTGGTGCCACGCCGCACTACCAGCTCTTCAAGCAGGGCGATGGCTACTCCATCCACACCTGTCGCACCAAGTCCACTCGCAACCCACTCTACAGGTCAGCTGAAGTATTGTTTTAAAAATTGTGGCGTTACAATTATAAGAAGAGAGATTATGTGACGACTTGTTTGGTGTAGTGGTTAGAAACTCTGCTACTACACCAAATGGTCGCGGGTTCGAATCCCGCTAGGGGCTATGTTTGTATGATGAATACAGACATGTGTTCCCGAGTTATGGATGTTTTTCATTTATACATGTATTTATTTACAAAAAAAAAATGTATTTGTGTAGTTTATCAACCATCTAGTATCAATAACACGAGCCTAGATGCTTACTGTGGACCTAGATGGCGCTGTGTGTTTGTGCTAAGACATTTATTATTATTTGAGGCTTCACTAAATAAATATGAAAACACAATCCAACCTTAGCACACTCACTCTTATTATTGGCACTTATACTCGCGGTAGCCTTCTACTGACATCCCGTTTGCTGCACTCCCATCTGCCGGCTTTAATCGGTTTCCAGGTCAGTATGCTTGCACCTTCGGCCTCATTGAGTGATTGAGGTCAAGTGCCACTGTCAACACCCATTGTGCATAAAAAAAGAACTTAAACATGGCTCTTTCCAGTTTGAACCTTCTGTCCACAAACTACGAATACTCTTAATTACATTAATCTGATTACGATTCGGAGGTCGCGGGTTCGATCCTCATTGGGGTATATGTTTAGTACTCGGTTTAGTTGGTGGTCGGGCATTTTAAATGTCCGCCTGGCCATCCACTTTGTCAGAGATAAGATAGCCAGTCCCCCAAATGTGTTGGGGTTTCCGGGTCAATACGCTTCCACCTTCGACCTCATCTTCACTTAACATCAGGTGTGATTGAGGTCAAGTACCAATCCGTTGTGCATAAAAAAAAAAAATATTGTGGAACAAATTCGCGCTGTGTGTATGTCCAAGGATATACACCAGGTGATCCCTGAATGTTTGTTGGTGCTGGTCAGGTGGGTGATAGGCGCGGAGGGCAGCTGTATCAACGAGTTCTCGTTCTCCCCGTGCGGCACCAACCTGGCCGTGGCGTCGCAGGACGGCTTCCTACGCGTGTTCCACTACGACACCATGGAGCTGGTGGGCCGCGCCAGGTCCTACTTCGGCGGCTTCCTCTGCGTCTGCTGGGCACCCGACGGCAGGTTTGTCACCAGCACTGGTCACTCGGACCGCCCCTTGTGAAATGACAGACAATTTTTAAAAGCTTTAGCTTGCAATGTTCGTATGTAACTAAGTTGTCCGGTTCAATATTTGCAAACCTTTTTATCAACCACTTGCTTGATTGAGCTGAAATTTTGAATATTTATGTAAGTTACCATTGCGCTGATCTGATGATGGACCCGGTGTGTAGGGACTGGAACTCCCTGATGGCAAATGGCAAGATAGCGAATTTGAGCTAATTTGTTTTGCTTCCATGATAGAGTCAGAAGATTACAACTGGAACCTCTTTGATGGATTATAAGTTTAACAAACTTCATATTTTCTTTTATGCAATAAACTGCATGCCATACTGGTTTTGTACCTACCATGACCATTGCCCCAACCAGGTACGTGGTGGTGGGCGGCGAGGACGACCTGGTGACGGTGTGGTCGCTGGGCGAGCGGCGAGTGGTGGCGCGCGGGCAGGGCCACCGCTCCTGGGTCTCCGTCGTGGCCTTCGACCCCTACCGCCCCAGCGACGAGCTGCCCTGCTACCGCCTGGGCAGCGTGTCGCAGGTATGTTGTACGCGGGCAGGGCCACCGCTCCTGGGTCTCCGTCGTGGCCTTCGACCCCTACCGCCCCAGCGACGAGCTGCCCTGCTACCGCCTGGGCAGCGTGTCGCAGGTATGTTGTACGCGGGCAGGGCCACCGCTCCTGGGTCTCCGTCGTGGCCTTCGACCCCTACCGCCCCAGCGACGAGCTGCCCTGCTACCGCCTGGGCAGCGTGTCGCAGGTATGTTGTATGCTCGCTAGTGTTGCACGAAACGAGCCGCCGAAATCTGGCGTAGGAGTAATAACATTTGAGTCTGAAGAATTAAATCTTTATTTGGAAAACATAGTTGTAAGTACTACATAAAGTCACATCTGTTTCCCATGGGGGTAGGCCGAGACTGTAGACTTCCACTTGCTACGATCCTGACAGCTATTTTGAGTCATACATTCTCATGGATTGTTAATACATGCTCATCGGTTTAAGGGTACTCTTGACTTGGCTTTCCTTTAAGATGTCCCCGATTTGATCGTGGTATATTCGTCGTGGTCTTCTCCTACCAACTTTACCATCAACATTCGCTTCGTATATCTCTTTCTTTCATTCATCCACTCCACATCTCCAAACCATCTCACCATACCTTTTTTAAATCTTTGTCAGTACGTTATATTTGAATAATAATTATACATTATTATATCCAAAATCCAATTGTGAGCTTTCATATATGATATCTAAAATTAACAAACCAGAGCAGACCACAAATCAAATCAAATTTTATTTCATAGGATAAAATTATCACTTGAAGACGACACTATTAATATTACATTTAAATTTACTGCTCATTCACAAAGCTGACTCCCCAGAGAAGAACGAGCAAGAAACTCTAGAGTTGCTCTTTTAAACAGCTTATGGGTTACAATTTGTGATTTGATAATTATATCTAAATATATATATAACTCAAAGGTGACTGACATAGTGATCTATCAACGCCCAGCCCAAACCACTGGACGGATCGGGCTGAAATTTGGCATGCAGGTAGATGTTATGACGTAGGCATCCGCTAAGAAAGGATTTTGATAAATTCTACCCCCAAGGGGATAAAATAGGGGATGAAAGTTTGTTGTTTGTATTTTGATAAAATCCTCCACGCGGACGAAGTCGCGGGAGGAAAGCTAGTCAATAATAAGACAGATCAGATCAGACAGAGAAGAAGAAGATCACTGATTTTAAATAGCCTTTTGCTAATAATTTCTGTTTTATGAGTGCTTTAAATTTATTTAAAGGCAAATTTTGAATGTCTCCTGGAATCTTATTATGAAAGTGTATACATTGCTCTTTGAAGGATATACTAACTTTGTGAAGTCGGCTAACATAAACTGACAACTGGTTCTTATTCCTTGTATTAACATTGTGCCTATCACTATTTTTAGTGAATAAAGTTATATTTTTTTTGCATATAACAAATTCTCATAAATGTATTGACATGCCATTGTCAAAATATTAATTTCCTTAAACTTATCTCTAAGAGACACTCTAGGTCGTAATTTATAAATGGCACGAATAGCACGCTTCTGCAGAACAAAAATGATATGTATGTCAGCAGCATTTCCACACAACAATATGCCATAATACATCAAGCTGTGAAAATTGTAAAGTAAACCAGCCTTGCGGTATGAACGTCTGCTAAATTTCTGATTTTTTTGACTGCATATGCTGCAGAGCAAACTTTTTCGCAAGTTTCTCAATATGAGGCCCGCACTGAAGCTTAGCATCCAATGTCAGTCCTAAAAAGACAGCAGTGTCTACAAGGTCCAATTTATCACCTCGTCCAAATATGTCAGGAGACAGGTGTTTAACATTTGGTAAAGTAAATTTTACGCACACCAACGGGCTGGGAGATTATTGTGGGGGAGCTCCAGTGGTCGGGGGCGTGCTCTACGTATGCTATATGCCAGTCCCCCCCCCCTCCCCCCCCCCCCGTGCAGGACACGCAGCTGTGCCTGTGGGACCTGACGGCCGACGTGCTGCGGCCCGCCCCCCGCGCGCCCCGCGCCTCCACCCACCTGTCGCCGCCCGAGCCGGCCCCGCCCCCCGGCGCGCCGGCCCCGCCCCCCCTCGCGCCGCTGGCCAATGGCGCGCCGGGGGGCGGCGGCAAGCTGGCGGCCCGCGCCCGCAAGGGCAGCACGCTGAGCGGCCGCGGCCGGGAGGACGGCGGGACGTCCTTGACAGGTGCGTAGGCTGACCCACTACACCAGTCGTATTTGACACTAAAATCGCTAAAATCGCAAACTCACGGCTAGTTCTGATTTGAGTGGCCGAATAGGCCGTGAGGCATAAGTATCACAATAAGTTCAATTTTGGAAGCGAGGTTGTAGAAAATAGGTCGAGTTTAAAATTAGTATGTGCGCTAAGAAAATCTTACAATTTCACTTTTTTAGGAAACTATGCAAAAGACATCCGCATTTTTGGGCCAGTGTTTTGTCACCTAATAAAAGGTACACCTAAAAAAAGCCGGTACTAAAGACTATCAACTTAGCTATTCAAAAGAATTTTTGGAACCTTAGTATAGTTATAAGAAATATTTGAAAATATCGCTCTCAGAAAACATTTTGGCTCACAAACTATACAAAAACTAAATTCTTTCCAAAAAAAAAAAAAAAATAGACAAGTGACAACTGACAACTGACATTTTTGACTGTGAGGTTATAATTTAAGTAGGGATAACCATGGACGTAACAATCAAACTGTTACGTCCATGGGGATAACAGCAACAGCGAGCGAGCGACGGACGACTCTGAAAAGAAAAAACAATTTTTCTTTGGTCTAGCATCTTGTTTCCATGCGTGAGAATGCATGTGGTTAATGTTGCCAGTATATAATTTCAAAGTTCCCCAAACCATATTTCAAACCTGTTTTGTTCTTTTCTAAAGTCCTTTAAAAATATATGTGTTAGGTTTTTAGCACGTCTGATACTAAGAGTTTAAGACTATATTTATTAATTGAAGTGACAACAAACTGGCCCAAAGATGTATGGATCTGTGCTGTTGTCCTTTTTAAAGAAGTAGGTAGTAGTTTTAAGAGAGGTGGTTCCAGACTCAAATTGTAGCAATTTTAGTCTACTTTAAAATCATGTAAAAATATTTTTTTTAAAAAACGCATGGTTTATGACTTATATTGAAAGGGGGAAAATGTGGTGGTTTCCCAAGTGCTGCAAAGTTAGCTCAGGTCTTTCGAAGCTGCAAGCTTGCATATACGCTACTGGTAGTGATTCTAACAACATATTAAAAAATTAGAACTAGCAGTTATTTGGCGATTTTAATGTTTGATATGACTGGCATACAAGTGAACTTAATCTTTTATTGTATAACCGTCAGCAACAAACAAGTTTTTTTTTTATGCACAACGTGTTCGCACTTGACCTCAATCACATCTGATGTTAACTGAAGATGAGATCGAAGGTGGAAGCGTACTGACCCCGAAATCTATCTTATTTGGGGGACTGGCTGTTTTATCTCTGACAACCGGAGCACAACAATGCTATTAAAATATTGCTGTGTGGCGGTAGATTTAGACAAGATGGTGATATCTAACCAGGTGGACATTTAAAATGCCCTTCCACCACGCAAACCGAGTACTAAATACTAAACATGTACCTCGCCAGGGATCGAACTTGCGACTTTCGATTCGTAAACCCTATGTTGTTCACATTGACCCACGGAGGCGGAAAAGTGCGATCCAGAGCGAAAAGAGTAAACAATTTTTTGATTATGAATATTGTATTTACAATTGCGTAGTCGATAACGCGATGACTGTAACACAGCCAGTGTAAGATGGCCGCGTGACGCTACCGGCAATGTGAACGCAGCGAGACCTACTTATACCGAAAGCTGGATTCCAGGAAATATCAATCTGTATTTTCGTGCATGGCCAAATCCTTAGGAATCGTGAAAAATACTCAAAGTCAAGAGGTCAAGTGCTGACAGGTCGTGAAAAAAAAATAACAGTTTGTATTCCGTTGCATACATAATGAACGATATCCAATGTCGGTCCGCAGCGCGACTGGCGGGGTTCTCGTTCGGCGAGCGGCGCGCGGGCGGGGACCGGGCCAGCCTGCCGGCGCGGGGGGCCGGGGGGGCCGGGGGGGCCGGCGGGGGGGCGGGGGACCCCCTGCGCCTCGTGGGCTCCCCGGCCTGCCCGCGGTTCGACGAGTGCCCCGTGCTGGAGCCGCTGGTGTGCAAGAAGATCGCCCACGAGCGCCTCACCGCGCTGCTGTTCCGCGGGGACTCCTTCCTCACGGCCTGCGCCGACGGCTGCGTCTCCACCTGGGCGCGGCCCACCCGCGCCGCCGCCGCCCCCCCGGCCCCCCCCGGCCCCCCCGGCCCCCCCGGCCCCCCCGAGCCGCAGGACTAGCAGGACAGTGAGGACGCGGTGTGTGTGCCCGGCAGTGAGACGGTGTCGCTCCTCCTCGGCCCCGCGCCGTCGACGCTTCTTTATTTATTTTATTCGGAGATGGAGCCGAAGGAATTTTGACCGGATGCTCTCGTTCGACGCCCGGAGCGAGGCATGTAGATAATACTTTTGTGTTGTCGTCCGGCGTAGATGTAATTTTAGTCATTTCTTATAACGGATCATGTACAAAGAGAACTTGGCGCAATATATTTTTCTGGTATTATTACGTGTGGCAATTGAGCGGGGTGAGAGGGGCTCGTATGACGGAGATTGGGGCGGAGCCTAATACACCATCTAGCGGAGATTAGCAAAATGTACTCCTTCAGTACGTCGCATCAATTGTACTTTGTAATTAAAAAAAAGTAAGGAACGTGCTCAGAACTACCATCGATCTATTATGTTAAACTACCTACAATATGTGGTGCTCTAGCAAAACTTTTTAATTATTTTCGCAATAGTTATTGTAAATACTTATAACATAAATTAATATGACAAAGTTTTACAACAAACCTTGATGAATAAGTATAAATATTTGATTGTAAATTGCACGAATTTGTGAAAAAAAATCGAGCCGAATGTCCGCGGAACAGCTTGTAGCCTTCGTAATCGACGGCAGCCGACTGGCAAAATAGGCCACGCCCTTCGTGACGTCATTGCTCAATCGAAATCACCCTGCACAGTCGCTGTCAACAATTCCTCTTTGTATATGATCCGTGTTTGTCATGGTCCACCATGCAACCTCTTATCGTGTTCAACGTTAGTCGGAAAGGAAGTACTAAGCCGTAAGGAAATTATTAGATATCGCGAATAGAAAACCTTTTATCTTACAACATTGTTAAGGACTTTGTGGTAGGTACGATTGTTTACCTTATTTTCAATTCCCATTTGTTTATGTTCAATATCTACTTACACTTATACATGTATGTGTATGTGTGTGTGTGTGTGTGTCGCTAAATGACTCGCATAATAGCCTTTAGATTATGTAACTTCATCAGTATCGTTATCGATTACGGTGACCAATGACAAACCGTCAAATTGTCGAACGAGCGACGTGCCAACCAATCACATGTCAGAACGTAACCGATGACGATAATGATGAATTTATGTAATAGAACCCCTGATTCTTTGGTTGCATTTCCACCAGCGCTATGCGGAGGTAGCTAAACGGTGCGCGAGGAAGAAATCAACCAATAGCATTACTTCATTTTCCTGATCCGGTAATGATGTTGGTGGGTATTTTCCTCGCACAGCTCTGGTGGAAACGCACCCACAGGCCGTATTAATAAATCGATCTTGAGATTGAAAGCGCGTCGCGGTCTCAATGCTATTTTGTTTGGTACTGTTTTAATATACGCTATTTATTATATGCTATTTTGTTTAGTCTCAAAATCACGTTTTTCCAAAAGATGTAAATACAGATCTCTTAAATAAACATTTTTCCACTACTTCTGCGCTCGATCGTGATATCAAAGCGAATACCTTAAGACATCTGTCAAATTTTCCGACCCCAGATACCACTCCATTCGTCTTTACTCAATTTGCTGATTGTGACGTTAAGAAGAATATTCTTTCCATAGCCTCTAATGCAGTAGGTGATGACAGTGTTAGCCGTAATATGATCGTTCCTTTACTTGACATAATTGCCCCTATCCTTACCAAAATCTTTAATAACTCAATCGCGTCTAACACATTCCCAGAAATATGGAAATGTGCACAAATCATTCCCTTACCAAAAAAACCTAATCCGTCCATCCTGTCCGATTTTCGCCCCATTTCCATCCTTCCATTCCTTTCAAAAGTCCTTGAGCGGCTAGTTCACCACCAGCTCAGCCTTTACTTGAATAAATCCGATCTCCTCAGTCCTTTCCAATCTGGTTTCCGTCCTGGTCATAGTACGGCTACAGCTTTGGTCAAAATATCTGATGACATTCGCTTTGGTATGGAAAAACAACACCTTACAGTTTTAACTTTACTGGACTTCAGTAATGCTTTTAATACTGTCGATTTTGACATATTGCTAGGATTGTTGAGTTCTCTTAACGTATCTCCAACAGTAATTGACTGGTTTCATAGTTACCTGCATGGTCGCCGGCAGAGGATCCGCATTGATGACTCCTTCTCGTCTTGGTGTACTACATCAGCCGGTGTACCGCAGGGTGGCGTGCTATCTCCACTTCTCTTCGCTATTTTTATAAATTCCATCAGCCTTCATCTTTCTTCATCCTACCACCTTTATGCAGACGATCTTCAAATTTATTCTCAGGCTAGGTTTGAGGATCTTTCTGATGCTATTGAGACTCTAAATGACGATCTTGCCCGTGTCTTAGACTGGAGCAAAAATTACGGCCTCATTGTCAACCCTGCTAAGTCGCAGGCTATTATCATTGGTAGCCCATCGTATATATCTAGGCTTAATCTAACATTACTACCTTCTATTGTTTTTGATGGAATCTGTGTTCCATATAGTGACAAAGTAAAGAACCTAGGAATCTACTTTGATAATACCTTGTCTTGGAATCCACAAGTTGCCGAGGTTAGCAGAAAGATGTTCACTACTGCAAAGTCTTTGCGACGTTTACGAAATTTTTTACCCACTGCCACCAAAATTGCTCTTGCCCAATCTCTTTTTTTACCTATATTAGACTATGCTGACACTTGTTATGCCGATCTTACAGTTGACCTTCTAAACAAACTTGAGCGACTCCAAAATCTTGCTATCAGATTCGTATTTGGCTTACGCAAGTATGACCATGTTTCTGAATACAGGGCTCAACTCAAATGGCTCACAATCCGGCGTCGCAAGGATTTGCATATAGTTTCTCTTCTCTATTCAGTGTTGTTCGATCCAAGGACACCTTTCTATCTCAAAAATTGGTTCAAATTACTTTCCGCTTCTCATAATCGCCCTCTCCGTTCTTCCGAAAATCTTCGTCTCTACGTTCCTCCTAACTTAACAAAATTCTATAGCCAGTCCTTCAGACTGCAAGCCACTCGTCTGTGGAACTCTTTGCCGGAATCTATTAGGAAAGCTCAATCATTAAATATTTTTAAATGTCAAGTCAAAAACCACTACTTAGGTCTCTGAATTTTTTCTTTTCGTTGACTCCCGCCTCGTGAACATTAGTTGACTATCTATAAGTGCTTCTAGTGATTGTGTTTTATACTATATATTAAGTATTTCTACATATTTATTTATATATATATATTTATTTATTTATGTATATATTTATATGTATTATGTATATATTTATATAATTAAGTCAATTAATATGATATTATTATTATATTTATGCATGCACCCTACCTGTTTTTCTACCTACAAATGTCCCGTAGCTGTGGGTTGTCTGGAAGAGATCGCTTTTAGTGATAAGACCGCCTAATTGTGTTCTATTGTTATCATCAAAATTATTGTAAATTATTTTGCGCAATAAAGAGTATTTGTATTGTATTGTATTGTATTGTAATATACAACAAATTCTCAAGCGTCAACTTAAGGTCATTTCAATCCGATTTAGTGCCCCTCCTTCCCGACTAACCTTATAAAAACCCAAAAACACTTTCCACTTTTAACAGACGATATCCAATATTCGTTATGTGTGGTCACAATAATTTTTACGATATTACTTACACGTCTGTTATAAAAATTTGTATTTTTCTATATTCTCAATTATGTGAAATAATTACAGACCTATAAATAATAGCAGACCCGACCATAAGGACTAAATAGCGTAGTCGGTTTCTATACATTGTATTAGCTATATTTAGGCTTTGACATTATGAACAAAATGTCTAGAAATGGTTTTTAGTTATCTGTCTAAAGTTGCGAATTTATTAATACCACATCTAAAGCCTTGTAATTTTATTTGGAAAATATATATATATGAGAGGGCGGCAAACGAGCATGCGGGTCACCTGATGGAAAGCAATCACCGCCGCCCATGGACACCCGCAACACCAAAAGGGTCACAGATGCGTTGCCGGCCTTTGAGGAAGGTTTAGGCTCGTTTCTTGAAGGTTCCAATGTCGTACTCGTTCGGGAATACCGCTATATAAATGAGGTCCTAATTTTTTAGTCCAGATCCTCTGAGGTCCAAAGTATTCCAAATATTTAAAAAAAAAATACTGGTGCAGCACTCAAATTGTTAGCTATTCGCTATTTTTTAACCGACTGCCCAAGAAAGGAGAGTAATGATTTTCGAAGGTATGCATGTAGGTTTGTTTGTATGTATTTCCGTTCTTTTGGCGCATGTGTAGCCTTTGACGTTTGTCTTGAACGATTTCGAATTTCATGGTGTCGTTAGATTCGTCTGGACACTCCAGGATACATTTTATTTTAAAAAATCCAAAATTTGCGTCCGCAAAATGTGCCGTCGGGTTTTTTGGTTTTTATTAAATACTTATTTTATTGTTATTTTTATAAACAAATTTATTATTTGGAATACTTTGATATGTGCTCAATGAATCAGGTCTCATAAATTAGGGCCTTGTAATTACTTTTAATTAAATCAAACCAATATATGATTCCTATTTAACGCTTCTTTTTGATACTATTTTAATATGCAACAGATTCTCAAGCCTTTACTACAGAATGTTTTCGTGTTTAGGCTGATGGCTTTACTGCCAAGCCATAATTATTAGAAAAAAAAAAAAACAACTTGTATTTGGGCTGCTACTATTTGTAAGCTTGTTGTATAACTCTATGGGACTCATCCGAACTGACACGCAAGTGACACTTTAAAGACACAGAGGTGTGACAGTGCGGGGCCTCTTCAAATATTCCATGTGACAATTGTTGATCCAAGTGTGTGTATGTGTGTGTGAGATGTCGTATTGTGTTTACCGCAGCCCTGCTGTGTGCAGTCAACGTTACAATGTACGATAATTTTAATTCGAAAATCGAAACCATCGTTTCCAAATTCGTCGCGTCATTTATTTCTGATTTTAAAAACAATTATACCTGTAAAGGTATTTATTTGGCTGCTGCGACAGCAGGGCCGCAGTCGTTCCGCGTCTGTATACTTGTGAATACAATCACGACGGACTTAGATAGCAATAGCAATGAGATTTTACTGTATAGACAATTGTAAATTATATTTGTAAGGAGACAAAATGTTTTTCTCGGCTCACTTTGTACATATAGTGTTAAGTTCGAAGCGATCAAAGATCGCTTACAAACCGCACCTGTGTGCTTTCCGACCTCCGCGGGGAACTTATTTATTTAGATTTCTTCTTATGAGAGTTTATTCCACACGGCTTACCATTTTTTTCGAAATGAATAGACCAATTCTAATGAGACTTAAGTATAAGCAGGATACATCGATCTAAAAAGATAAGATAAAATTTATTTCAGTATAAACTAATTTAAATAAAAACTGATCGTAGCAAAACAAAATAATATAATTCTAATAACATGTCAAAGAAATTTTAATTAGGTTATTTAAAGTGAGTTGGAATAATTTTGCTTGCTATATTTTAGAAAAAAATTTCAAAATATCGAATGTAAACCTTTTTTGTTACTAAGAAAACCTAAAGTCGCCCTAATTTAGTTTCACGAAGATCTTCTGTACTAACTTTCCAGATCTATGTACGTGCTTTGTGCGTATAAGGTTTAATTAAAATCGGTTTCTTATTTTCGAAAAATTTGTAATTGAAAGTTTGTGTGGAATACCGTGCGGGATGAACCCTCTTAAATGTTGTTGATTCAATTGCGTCTGTAAGACTTGCAGAGTTTTATCCGTACCTTAACTGGTGAGACTTGAGTTGTTATCGCATACAGCTGTTTAGTTACTAGTAGGTAGTGTATTATAGTGAAATTATTTTATAAATAGACAATTGTCGTGTTATTGATGCGGCGGTCGGTTCGAAGGTGGGACAAACGGAACTATAGGTATTGTACAGTTGCATTTGGAACACCGTATTGCCCATTTTCAAACCGACACGTGCACCTTGGTTCTATATTTCTTTATAGATAATATCAGTCGCTATATTGTATTCCAAAATTATAACGTAATTATTTTTGGGTTGTTTGTACAACTGATTTCGACTGTACTTGGCACGTGGAGCTTCAAGTATTTGTTATATTAACCGATTGCATTCACTATGTCACAGTGCCCGGCGATAAATATTGCACATCGACCTTTTGAAAGAGACAATCGGCTATTTTCGGCATCGTAGAGCGTTATCTCTGTCACAGTAGTGTGTGACGTATGTTATATCTATGACTATATGACGTTTGTTAGTCGTGGTTCTAATGCGATGGAGTGCAGTCACATCCAGTTTAAAATATATATTTATGTTGTTAAAACCCTAAACTTTAAATCATTTAAAGTACGATGGTATTGATTGATGTCCCCCGGTCGGTACATACTTGTTGAAAAGGAGTCAATGTTATTTTAAAAAGGAAAATCGTTTTACAGCTCTATATAGTTCACGCGGGAATCAAAACAATAAAGTGCTTAGTTCTGTATTAAAATTATGATAACCGATAAATCTAATAATTGATGGACATGGAAATTATCATTCGTTTGTATGCGATGATTGTCGATGTGCTATATTTACCGCCGGGTACTGTGCCATTTGAACAAAGTCAACCAATTGTGTTAAGAACTTGACGCGAAAAGACAAGATGGCGGCATTAATGTAGACATGCTATCGGTTAATATAAAAATAAAAAATGTCCACGCAACGAACACTACGAGAATAAAATGCAAAATATTAAACACGGTATTTACTTATATACTTTTGAATTTCTCGGACATTTTTTCGTTTACATGTGATTTTGTTGTTACAAAGCAAGTATATCCCGATGACAGCGCTAGTTTAAGGGGATATTGGACAGTTATTGTTTATTCCAACTGGCACATATACAGGGTTAAAGTGTACTATGGTATCGCTTACAGAATATACAAAATGTCACGCCTGTTTCCCGGAGGGGTAGGCAGATTTTCATTGGCTATGATCCTGACAATATAAAAGGTTTTTGCTCGAAATACCATTTATGTTGAGACATTTCTGAAGCCACCTTTAGTATGGAAGGAAATTTTGACGCGGTAGTAGTAACATACTGACTGACAGAAATGCTTACACTCTTATTATTTCCAATAGATTTAAATTGTCAATCAACAAATGGTATCATGTATCTTACGTAGAAATTAATAAAAAAAAGGTACCTTATACTGGAAGTGTTACGACGTTGACGACCGATTGGTGTAGTGGATAGTGACCCTGTCTGCGAAACCAATGGTTGCGAGTTCGAATTCCGAGGAAGGTAAATGTTAGTGTGATGAATACGAACATTTATTCCCGAGTCATAGATGTTCATATAAATATTTATGTATGTTTATCCGTTATCCAGTATCCATATTACCAGCTTTGCTTAGTTTGGGATTAGGTGATTGGTGTCAGTGTCCGAAATATTTATTTATTTACCGTCATCATGCAGCCGCGTGTACATCTATTGTAGAACACATTTCATCATTTTTCTGCCCTTATCCCACTCTAGGTGGGGTCGGCACAACATGTCATCCTCTTCCACTCTCCTCTATCAGCCGTCATCTCCGTACTCACCCCTTTCACATACATATCATTCCTCACGCGTCTATCCACACCCTCTTTGGTCTTCCTCTACCTCTGTATCCCTCCACATTCATACTTAACACCCGTCTTGTTCCGTGCCGTTCATCACTCCTCATGCCCAAACCGTGCTAACCTCCTCAACTTTTCTGTTATTGGCGCCACATTTAGACTTCCTCTGATATACTCATTCCTGATCTTATCCATTCTAGTCACACCACACATCCATCTTAGCATTCTCATCTCTGCCACATGCATTTTACTTTCATCAGTCTCTTTCATTGCCCAACATTCAGATCCATACATGGTGACATTGTAAATTTTCCCCTTGAGTTTCAGAGGCATGCGTGGGTCACATGTAGTCCCAGAAACCTTATTAAAGAACACATTTAATACTGAATAAAAGAAAACTTTTAATATTATTTCTGTTAGCGATACTGCATGACACCTTTAACACCCTGTATAGACTGGCCGCAAGCTTATGATCGGACATTGCAGAGGAATCGAGTTTGAATGAAGCCTAAGACAGCTAAAAGCAAATACAAATAAGAGTCAAAACGCGTAAATTGTCCCAGTACTTGGTGTATGTACATAGGTATTCACCTTTACCACGCACCCTACTGTAATAATTGTTATCTTCTCAATTATAAGAACTAGTTATTGACACTTGATATAGCATACTTCATATCATGCAAACAAGCGGTTGTAATTTATAGTTAAGATCAAAGTTATTTTTTTTTAAATTCAATTTGCGTTCTTTTCAAAGAAAAAAGGGAATGCAGTATAACATTGGGCAGTCAGTCCGGATGCATAATTTTTAGATTTTCGCCAAGTTTTACTTGTAATAAAAATTGTTCTACCTATTATTATTCATGCGTACAATGACAATGTTGAGTACTTTTGAATCCCTTTAATAACGCGCGTTTACAACCATAAGGATTTAATGACTAACCTTCCGTCCTATGGGCCTCATAAGAAACCTCAAAGTCACAACGAGCTATGGAGAGGGCGATGCTCGGCGTTTCAGAAATCCGTAGGCAGACGAAGGTCGCTGACATAGCCCAGCGCGTTAGCAGGTGGAAGTGGGCAGGGCGCATAGCTCGAACAACTGATGGCCGTTGGGGCATTAAAGTTCTCGAGTGGAGACCACGCACCGGCAAGCGCAACGTAGGAAGTCCACTCACAAGATGGTCAGACGACCTGATAAAGGAATCCACTCTGGAATTCTATGGGGAGGCCTATGTTGAGCAGTGGACGTCCTCTGGCTGATATGATAATAACCTTCCACCTGCTCCACTCCCCATATCGTACCCCAGGATTTATATGAAATTCGGGACAAAAAGTACCCTATATGTTAATCTAGGATATGGTGAATTTCTGTACCAAATTTCGTAGAACTCCGATCAAGCTTCATAACAAACATTAGCATATTTAATATTACTGAGAAGTTGTAAACGTGCGCTTAGGGCTTCTCATCTGAACCTAGCCTAAGGTGCTTATTACAGAACGAAGTTTAAGTCGAGTATTTTGTCATCAGTGTCTCGCAGCAAAAAATATGAATTTATCTATTCCTTTTTAACTGTGTTAAGTAAAGATCATGACTTGGGTATGGTTCTGTTCCTACCGGGCCTGATTGTCAAATATTAGTTCTTAAAATTCAGAACCAATGCGTGGTTGGGATTACGTGTGTAATTTGTGTTATTTAGCAATAACGTGTATAGTTCTTTGACCGACTTCTAGGTTGTGACGTAACACTAGGCGCCAATATTTCTGAGTCTACATTGAATTTACGCGGACGAATCACGTTATTGAAATATATCGGTAATGCTGCTCGTTGCCGATGTGAGTGACAGTGATAGACGATTACTGTAACGAGAGTAGTTTGCGTGAAGTCATGGTAGCTCTGTTATGCCTCGAGTATTCCAATGACGATGTGTGCCGACTGTAGTCTGCGACTGCCTTGCATCACTCATTAATTTCTATTTAGCAATAGATCGGATTAGCAATAGATAGTCCGTAATGTTAATGAGTTACGAGCGGAGAGCTGTTAATTATTTCACCGTTCCATGGCGCCCTCATTATAAGAATTTACATTTTTAAATCCAACCACGAATAACTGTTATACGAGATAACAAAATTCTACAATTTGAAAAAACAAATGCAGATCGGATTGCTTTTTTTTTTGTGGCCGGCCAGCTATTCAGCCTTATTTCTCATCCTTATTTTCATCAGTGAATAAATGGTAAATATTTTGCCCAAATCTATGTTATTTTAAAGAAATAGTTGAAGTCATTTAAAAATATATATTCTTTGATTTAATAGGTACCTAACTTTGTTAGATCAATTTTACATCGCGCTGATTGAGTGGCTGTAGAGAAAGTTGGAACATGGTTCAATAGAAATTTGAATATAAAGAACTAGTTTTTTTAATTTCACAGCTGTCAGTTGAAATCAATTCTCTCTAGGCCTGAAAAGTATTACTTTCAATGCGCTCCTTAGGCAATTTCAGACCTACGTTCAGAGTATGAGTAATGAAAAATTTGTGAGGCGCCTATTGTCTTTCATTATTCTGGTTAGCAATTAATTTTATAAAAAGGGCGTCACTTACAATGGTAAGGCATTCATTCCGTGATTTTTATTTATTAAATGAACGATGTAGTTCAGGAGCCAGCGACAGTCGGCACACAAAATATGTGGTAATTATCTTTGAGGACCCACAGTGTACCATGATAGTTTTGTTCACAGTTATATCGGCAAAATGCAAAGAAACGTGTACATCGAAAATTTATCTGTTAATCGATTATTTTTTTGTTATAAATTACGGTGAACAATAGAATAGATAGTCCTGTAGAACACTTGGGATCCCACTGTTATGTTGCCTTAAAACTAGTGCATTATCAGATATATTTTCAGAAGCACGATATTATTCCTAGAAACTTTCTTTAAAATACAAATGTGTGTGGGAAGGCTCATTAATAACAGTCAAAATGTTACATCACTATTTAAATTTAATTAATTTGAAACAAGCCAAGATCACGTGAAGTCATATAGTTACATGTAGATATAAATAATGAACAACAATTTATAAAAAAAAAAACAATAATTTTGTTAGAACGTGCCACCGTACCAATATATTTATTAATATTTGGACACCGTGATCTGAAGTAACCACAGAACAGTATTTGCTCCTTGTGGTCTCCAGAGTTATCACTAGAAGTATTTGTGGTTGTGTGGCCGTACGTGGACCGTACACACAGCAATAATGTGCGTAGTTCATTTGTTCCTGTGTATATCGATTTTACCAAGAAAAGGAAAAGTATCACTACTAATTGCCTCTACTAATTTATGATTAGTATCAGCAAAATAATTCATCCATAAAAATGTATAAAAATAACGGCAGATGGTATTATAGCTTATGTAACGTGCCTTTTTCCATGTAAATAGAATGATTGAAGTGCGTAAACCGTACAGTACAGAACAAAGGGGTTTATCAACTTTTTCACATTTCCTTTGAAGTCTACAAATAATAATTGTACAGAAACGTACATAACTAAGGCCAAAAAATGGTTTCACGAAATAGAACCCGCGGTGGGCGGGGCGTACAATTTGGGGCAGCGTCGTGAACTTGTCGTGACCAATCGCGTGCAAGCTTTGTCTATGAGAGTGTGAGTGCTTCGTTGTAAGCGGTAGTTTTAGAGTTACTCTTCTATACAAGTATTATTCGTAATGTGAAGTTTAGAAAGCAGGAAAGCTCGGAATTAATGTAAACAATTTTCAATTTAGCCACTGTACCAATTATTCTGTGTGACAGTACGCTAGCAAGGCCTTGAACAAACGTGTCGTGAAATGGCCAATAAAATTAATTTAAATATTATATGACACAATTGAGTTGTATCAAATGAGAACGATGTCTTACCCTATTGAAGTTTTTCAAGATAGTTTGTTTGTTTGTAAACGCTTTATTGTACAAAAAGGCAATACATTAATTTTGCATTGATACTTAGTAATGTAACTATCTTAACATTGAGATGAACTTAGCTGAATAGTGAGACACGGTTGTGTGTTAAAAAATTGAGATCGCTGTTAATACGGTCTTGACTGTGATATACCGGTTTTGGACAGTGTTTGGTCTACAAATGTCCTATAACGACTTCCACGTGATCTTAGCAAGTCGTTTCACATTTCTGTATTAGTTTTGTAACAGAAGAGGCAGGTGCATTTAATTTAATGGGTCATTATTATTTATTGTATGCAAGTACTAAGTTGAGAACTATAGTGAGACACGAACTGCAAGCCTATCAAGTTAATATTTAAATAGAGGATTCTCTTTATAAAATCGTGTGGTTTTATTTGATTCCCTTTTGCTGAAACTTTAAAAAATAGTTAACGCATTTGAACCTGAAACAAGGCAATGAAGTCATATGTATTTGTAACCTTTCAGAATGGAACGGTGTACAAATTGTGCTAATGGTAGAAATAATGACAAAATCTTGTGTAATCAGATTTACGATATGTATTGCAATTATTGAGATATAACTGCGGCACCGGACCCTTATTTCCGGAGTTCGTGATGTGACAAAATCAAGACGATTTTTACACGATGTTAATTTTTATTATTTATTATATAACAACATTTCTTAAGTATGTACATGAAACAACAAATTTATAAAACACAATTAAAAATACCTATATCTTATAGAAAAAATACGCCGTCCAACTCGCTTCCGTGAGGCATAGTACCTAGTACGCTAGCGCTATTGCCTCGTTGAATGCCTAAGCTCAGCTGCTGAGCAAAGTAGGCACCAGCTCTCACATCTCCAGAGGCGTGGACCAGTCTAACGGATAAATCCTTTACAAATTGTTTCGTGTCAGAAGACCACGGGCCCAATGTCTCCACTGCAAGCGCCGCAAACTCGTGGTTTATAGAGATTGACGCATATATACTGTTACTTTGAGCTTGTTCAGCCGCGGTGTTACTTTTTACACGATTTGTAAAAATCTTGACTAAATGTAGTAAAATTTATATGAAACGCTGCTGGAACGATGTACCGCCTCCGTGGCTCAATGTAAACAACATTGGGTTTACGATTCGGATGTCGCGGGTTCGATCCCCAGCGGGGTACATGTTTAAGTACTCGGTTTGGTTGGTGGTAGGGCATTTTAAATCTTATCTGAATCTGCCGCCAAGCAGCAATGTTAATAGCATTGTTGTGTTCCGGTCGTCAGATAAGATAGCCAGTACTCCAAATGTGTTGGGGTTTCCGGGTGAGTACGTTTCCACCTTCGATCTCATCTTCACTTAACATGAGGTGTGATTGAGGTCTAGTACCAACCCGATGTGCATAAAAAAAAAACACAGTAACATATAAATTTTGGAATGCTACAAGAACAGATGATGGGTCTGAAAAATCTGTGGTCAGAAATTCAGACTTGTAAGAGTATCATGTCAAAAATAACACATTTCGATGACGAAATGTGTGATAACGCTTAATGATAAGCGCATTTAACACTTTCGCAGACACTGAACACTTATAAACAATAAAAAATCTATTATGTCTGCCTTTATTGCTTTCAATAAAACAAAGTTGATCAATACTTGGCCCTGGTAAATTAATATTCTTCAAGTTTTTTTCTCAATAAACTTATATCAAAAATCAACCCAAGAACAGAATTTATTTATAACAATGGCATTTAGAACAAAAGAACATCACAAACGTGACATCTTTCGAAAAGACTGCTTATTTATGTATATTAATTTTCCTCTATGAAGATTGTATACCTACAGGAAAATGCGTTAGGATAAGTATTGTGTTTACTGTATTTGTTTGTTAATACACTAGATATCGTCTATATGTCTGTACTGAATCCGGCGAAATGGGAATCCGACCAAGTGGTAATAAATGCACTGCACGTGGAAGGGTTAATTATGGATGAAGGTGCAAGTTTGCGGGAATGACTTTATCTTTAACAGTGGAAACACTACAAAACTATCAATATAGCTGTTTGGCAATAAACTTGGATGGTTGTTGCTAGTCAGGGGCACATTGTATATATGTCCTATTACCTACCAAACCGAATAGTAGACATATACAGTCGGTAATACAATTAAGGTTGCAGGTTTTTATTTATAAATATACCGGTGAGTTTTTTACCGCAAGGAAAAAATAGGGCATTTTTTTTGAATGATAGGGCTTTCACTTGGTCAAAGTAATTACGCCTAGGTCTTTCCCTTCCTCTCTTTCCTTCAATCTTTCCCTCAATTATGTTCTTCAAAAAAATATCGTGTCGTATCAAGTGACCTATCATCTTTCCTCTTCGGTTCTCAACTGTGGCTAACAGGCATCTCTTCTCCTTTACCATCACTAACACTTCTTTATTTGTTCTCTTCTCGGTCCAGCTTATTCCCTCCATTCGTCTCCAGCACCACATCTCGAATGCCATATTAGGTAAGTGAAATAGAAGGTATTGGCATAGGTTATTTTTTTTTTAAACTATCATCGAATATAGCTTTTTGTCATTTGACGGTCGCGTTTGTAGCATATACAATGTGATAGGGGTGGTACTTCTAACCCGTTAAGGCTCAGTACTACATCCAAAATCATCGACAAAAAAAATAATATGGGGGGTGAAAACATATCTGTGAAAACATAAAAAAAGTGATTTTAAATCACAAAATAATTAAGTAATATTTTTTTTTCTTACCAAAATAATCTCAAACATACAAAACAAAGTAATTGATTAGTTAGCCAGTATCATTAGGTACCGTTTGCCATTTTTTTCATGTTTCTACGACGTATGAAACCTTTGATATCGCATAAAGTATCGAGCGCGCCGCAGTACATTGAAAATAAAATAAAAATGGTCATAAATTTAGGGGGGAAGGGGGCTGGACCCCCATATTATTTTTTTTGTCGATGGATTTGGATGTAGTATTTAGCCTTAACGGGTTAGAAGTACCACCCCTATCACATTGTATATTCCATATAATTACATCATTAAATGAAATAAAGAAAACTTAGAGAAAATATGAGTTCCAAATAAATTTCATATTAAACTACCTATGCCAATAACTTCTATTCACTTACCTATTATTCTTTTTCTTACGGTAAAAAAACTCATCCGGTATGTAGGTGAAATTCTCATAAAAGAAAATCGTTATTCAAGTTTAACTGAAATTTATCTGTCACATGATGACATGGTGTAAAATAAACAAAATACAACCAGACCCTCCAAACAATATAAAAATTAAGCTTGCTACCTTAATTGTGTTGCCGACTGTACATAGCTAGTAACATGTTTGCATTTGTTTGTGCATAACATCATTACAAATATCAAATCGCATCGACCGAAATGAAACACCACATTAACTAACAATACATTTTATTAACATTTGCAACGCTCAGAAGCCCGGGTCCCACCCGGTGACGTCACTGCTGTCCACCATCTTGTAGCATATGACCGTATCCCCGGGCTGCACCTCGAAGGAGGGGTCGTCGAAGCGCAACCCGCACTCCATGTCGCGTTTTATCGTGTTCACTTCCTCTTTCAGGTGCTTCATGGAAGCCAGTTTACCTGGAGAATAAAAACGGGAGTTAGGGGAGCATTTATGGTAATGGAGCGTGTGTAGTGTGTAGTGTGTAGCGTGTAGCGTGTAGCGTGTAGCGTGTAGCGTGTAGCGTGTAGCGTGTAGCGTGTAGCGTGTAGCGTGTAGCGTGGCGGTTACCTTGGTAGACGAGCTGGTCCCCGCGCCGCACGCGGTAGAGCGCGGCCCGCGCCAGCGCCCCGCGCACGCAGCGGCAGCCCGCCACGGCCACGCGGCGCCGGCCCTCGCTCACCACGAACTGCTGCAGCACGTTGGCCTCGCCTAACCACGGACTGCGTTAGTGGGCCCCACCCCTCGAGCGCTCATTACCCTATCCTACTTGCAGGAAATCTAATTAGGGAATCTTCTTCTTTTCGAATCGATGGCAAAAATTATAAAGTAGTTTGGCCCGGAAAGTAGCGAGGTAACATTTCCTGCACAGATAAGGACCTTTTTGAGGCAAACCAAAGAGTCATCGACGTTGTTACTTTCTTATTAAGGAAGAGGAAGCCGCCGTAGGAAAGAGGAAACCTTCTGAGATGAGGGGCCCACCAAAAATCGGCGACCTGTTGCAAACGAATGGCCCACTTAAGCATGGGTCCTCAATCGCGGCAAGTAGCAAATCGCAGAGGAAAGCCTGGAAGGAGCCCGTCAAAGCGAACTCGCAGCAGGTCGCCCTCCGCGGAGCTATATGGCGGAAACCCTTCAAGGCTTTGACTCCACCTGGCAGACCTTCCAACCTCGGCGCCATGGGTCTAAGCCCCCCCCGAAAGGGAGGTGCGCGTAAATCACAGCCTCGCCAAAGCGGTGACGCGGGTGCTGCTGCAAAAAAGCGGCAGAAGCCAAGCCTACGGAAACGTATCAAACTTAAGAAGCGCCCTTGTTCAGGAACGAGGCGAGAAATGAGTGCCCCTCCCAATCGAATGCGAGTTCGGCGGCCTCGAGGTCGGCCAAACGTGCTCGACTTGACGGACGTGCCTGGAACGGCCCCATCCCGCCACCTTCAGTGAAGCAACCAGAGCAGACCTTGTTGTGGCCATAACATTGGCAACGACAGACAGCTTAGGAAATCAGGCCCACATGGTACTGGAGGAACTGCAATGAATGATCGTCGAACTGGCGATCTCAATAGTGATTTCGTACCAACGTTTCGGGGAAAGCCCTGCATATGGGAAGGGTTCCTGAGACTGTGGTACCTTGGATTGACTTAAAACAGCTATCGGTAGGATAGACCACCCGGACGGGAAACTGGCTGTCATACGGCAGACAGACTTGCCCCGAAAAGTGATCTGTGGTATCCTAGTGCCCGGAACCATGCCACAGAACGTCATAGCACGTCTGTTGCTGTGTCAGGACAGCTGGGATCAGCTGGGAGCAGCGTAAATCGATGGCTACTCCACAGGATGGACGCCACGGACAAGGATACGTTCGTGGTTGTCAGCATCCCGGAGGACATAGCGAAGAAGATCGCAGCCCAGGAGAGAAGGCTGGGCTTTCACTTGGGGTCAGTCTACATCACGTTTCGTGGTGAAAGAGGCCAGTTTCACACCACCCTCCCAGAACCAGAGTCCAACGTTGTTCCTGGCCCCTTCCACGAGGGGTCGGCGGAGACAATGGACACCACCCCCACGCCCAGTTCCGGCTCACAGCTTGCTGTCGAGACGGTTACGGCGACACGCGCTGGAGGCTCCTCGGAAGGACTGGTAGATGCGGAGGATTTATCCTCTGACGCCGGTCCTGAAGAGGCCTGGTCTTCGGAGTTGGGGGGGTTGAAGCGTGACGAAGAGGATCCACTGCTTTATAGCGCAGGCGTCCCCTTCTCAACCGACTAAGGCCGTACAAATCAACCTCCATCACAGTCGCAGTTGCATTCCAAGGAGCACATGGTCTTCACGGATGGCTCTAAAACAAGGGACGGCACTGGCTCTGGGACTATCTCAGAGGACCTACAAGTCAACAAATCAATCGCCTCTTGGTGCCCCTAATACAGTCTTCCAGGCCGAGTGTATAGGCATCATACAAGCAGCGAAAGCGATCGCCAACAGACAGGTGCAGAACTACTCCATCCGAATCCTATCTGTGGGAAAATATAAAGTAAGAACACTAGATGTTTACATGGCAAATGTATATTTGGAAGTAATTGTCACAGTAAAAGCAGATGTTCTATACTAAAAATTCAAAATAAAATAGTTCTAATATGGCCAGTATCACATCTTACAACATCCACCCGTAATGACCATGTTCAGAAGCCTTAGTAATAACAAACAAACACTGTAACATAAAGAAAAACATTGTAACATAAAGTAACTACGCCTTAACTAAACCTATACTATTGATACACCTTTGATGTGCAACTTTCCCAAGACATTTTGTCAACACGTCAGCTAACAGGTCACTGGACTTAGTGTATTGAAGCACAATCACATTTTCAGATACCTTTTCGCGAATAAAATGGTACCTAACATCAATATGTTTCGATCTGCCGTGGTGTATAGGATTATGAGCTAAGTTCTGCGCACTCTGACTGTCACTGCAAATGGTTATACTAGGATATTTAATATCACATACCTCGGATATCAAACGACGTAAGTAAATAGCCTCTTTCGCAGCATCAGTCAACGCCATGTACTCAGCTTCGGTAGAAGACAGCGCCACTGTAGGCTGCTTCTTCGATGTCCACGAGACAGGTCCATTTGCCAGTTTGAAGCAATAACCTGTGTAGGAACGACGATCATGCACACAGTTCGCAAAATCCGCGTCCGTATAACCTACGAGAAGTTCTCCTGTCTTCTTATAAATAATAGAATGATCTATAGTGCCTTTTAGGTACTGAAGTACTCGTTTCGCTGCCACCCAATGCGTGCTGTTATATTTGTTGTTATACTGACTAAGATAGCTAACAGCAAAAGCAATATCAGGTCGAGTATTGACAGCAAGGTACATTAGACAACCTATTAAATTCAGATAGGCATAATGATTATTCTTACAATCCGAATCCTGAAGAGCACCTATTTTGCTATTCGCCAAGGGAGTGTCGTACTCTTTTGCCTGCCCTAAATTGAATTTTTCTAGTAGGAATTCAATATATGACTTTTGATTGACTCGTATTTCACCATTTTCCGTTGAGATATTTAATCCCAGATAATATTTCAGTGGACCTAAATCTTTTAATGTAAAATATTTTTGTAAGTCACACTTGACAGCGTCGAATGACTTTTCATTCTGGTAAAAAACAATGATGTCATCCACATAGACTGCTAACAGGATTAATTCTGAACCAAGGAGTTTTTTATATACGCATGGTTCGGTAGGTAATCTAATAAAACCTATTTTACTCAACACTTCATTGAGCTTAATATTCCACGCGCGAGGAGCCTGTTTTAAGCCATACAGGGACTTTTGCAACAGACACACTTTATCTTCGTCACCTTTGCTCTTAAAACCCGGAGGCTGGTCCATGTAGACTTCTTCTTGAAGATCGCCATTTAAAAAGGCGGTGTCGACGTCTAAGTGTCGCATCTTCAGGCCCATTTCTGCTGCTAAAGCAATCAAAACGCGTAAGGAGGAATTCCGAATTACCGGAGCGAAGGTTTCATAGTAATCGACACCATGAACTTGATTATAGCCTTTCGCGACAAGTCTAGCTTTATATTTGATTATATCGCCATGGGCATTCTTTTTTAATTTGTAAACCCATTTGCATGGTATAACCTTCTTATCTGGCCTATTCACCAGAATCCACGTTTTCTTTTCCAGCAAAGCCTGGTATTCATCTCTCATAGCATGATACCAATTATCTCTATCTACTGCATTCACCGCTTGTTGATAAGTAGTCGGTTCATTCATTTGAGAGGATATAGTCTGCATACAAACACAGTTGGCGGCAGTATTGTGGATTTTTCTAGGTCTCAGATTATAGCGTGGTTCTGCAACCTCAACATCAGAATCACTTTCTTCTAATTGTTCTGGTGACGGGGCAAACCCAAGTTGACTCGGCTCAAAGTCGGCAACAATACTTGGTCCAGGTATCGGATCCTCTCTACTATTTGTTGTAGAGTCGATCTGTGAACATAAAGGTAAACGTGCCGGTTGTGGCACATCCACCCGTGATTGAGGACTAAGGAATAAGGGTACACGTGCCGGTTTGAGCGCACCAGGCGCTAACTGGTATTTGACACCCTTTCCTTTTTCCTCTAAATCCCGGAAAGTGTCTTCAAAGAAAACCACGTCCCTACTTTTGACAAGTCGTCTAGGATATTTTGCATCTCGGAAGTAATAACTATTGGGATCGTCAGAATAGCCAACAAAAATATGCTCGGTTGCCTTCACGTCCAACTTCTTCCGATTACAATCGGGGACATGAATCAGAGCTCGACATCCAAAGACTCTTAAGTGTGATAGGTTCGGCTGTTTACCATACCACAGCTCAAAAGAAGTCTTACCTTCGAGAGCACGGTGAGGAGTCCTATTCTTAAGATAGACTGCAGTTTCCGTCGCATCTTGCCAATATGCTGGAGAAAGAGAACTGCCAGAGAGCATAGACCTAGCTTTCTCTATGATCGTTCTGTTGATCCTTTCAGCAATGGAGTTTTGCTGCGGACTATAGGGCACTGTCGTCTGATGCTGAATTCCTTCCATCTGTAAGTAATTTGTAAGGTCAGTATTGACATATTCTGTCCCGTTGTCGCTCCTCAACACTTTTATTTTTAATCCCTTTTCACGCTCCACTAGGGATTTGAAAATACGAAATTTATCCTTTACTTCAGCTTTTGAAGAAATAAAGAATGCAAAGATCATACGAGTAAAGTCATCTATGAAAAATAAGACATACTTACTTCCTTGAAAAGACGTCTCTAATAATGTATAAACGTCAGAATGGACAAGTTCTAAAACTGAAGTTGCCCTTTTATACGGAATCCTTTTGAAAGGCTTCCGACTCAGTTTTCCTTCTACACAGGCCACACATGGTTCCTTGTCAACTGTTGAATAATCTATGCCTACTACGTGGTCCTTTTTTAAGCGATCCATCCCAATGCGGCATAGGTGACCTAAACGTTTATGCCAGAGTTGATACCTGGACACGTCAGAGTGCACATCAAAAGCAGATAATTGACGTGGTACATTGACTGTACAATCTAAAGAATACAGCCCACCACAGATCGAACCATGTAGCAAAGAAATACCTGTACAAGAAAAAACACTAGAGTTATAAAAGTTACAACCAGATTTATCAAAAACCACACAAAAACCGTTATCAACTGCTTTCTTTACTGAAATAAGATTAGCGTTCAAATTAGGTACATGAACAACGTCACTAATCTTCGTAACCTCATCACACATCGTAATAGAAATATCGCCAACGCCTTCACTGGATAACACCTCTCCATTAGCAATTGTCACTTTGCCGGTGGGATATCCTTTCACGTTCTCCATCCATTCTCGTCTTGAAGTCATATGGGCCGACGCCCCAGAATCTATGTACCATTTAGTACTCTCCACGTCACCAATGACATTCAACGCACTTAAAGAGTTTCTATGATTCTCAGATTTCTTTTTCTTGTCCTTCTTATGGGGACAGTCTGGACTCTTATGGCCTGGCTCCCGACAGTCGTAACAGATAATCTGTTTCTTAGTTTTTGATGAAGATGGCTTAGATTTCTGATTAGTCCGTGTTTTCAGGGCAGTATCCTGGTTATTCTCCTTTGGTTTATTCAATTCATTCAACAATTTCGTCTTTATCAAGTCAACAGTAATTTCTACATTTGAGTTCTCCAATGCCATAACAAGAGGGGCATACTGTGGAGACAAACCTCCAAGAAGAATAGCAGCGATTGAAGCATCTTCTATGATCTTGCCAATATCGGCAAGGTCCTGGACTGTTGACATAACAGCATTAATGTACATTTCTATATCGTTGAAATCATCTAGACAGTACCTGTACAACTTCCGTTCAAGGCTTATTCTTCGTCCTAAGCCTTTGTCTTCATACGCAGAGGACAAGGCTTTCCACGCAGCTTTAGCCGTTTCACAAGGTCTGAGAAGGGTGATTGCCATACCATCAACTGTGAGACAAATTTTCGATAACGCAATCTGATCGTCACGCAACCTTTTCTCAGCGGTAATTTGACTACCTTCAGGGTATCCGGCAACAGTTTCCCATAAATTTTCGTGTATTAGGTACATACGCATCTTGAATTTCCAAACACCAAAACCGTCTCTGTTTACTAGCGGTTTTATTACAGAAATTGAACTTGACATTATTTCACAGCTAATATGTCAAAGACGAAAAAATGAAAAATAAGCGAAATTATAATTTTCGCGACTTTCAACAAATATCTTTTACAAGCACGTGTTAAATATTTAGTGTTCTTTACCTTTTCGTGCTGATAACGTGTGGGAAAATATAAAGTAAGAACACTAGATGTTTACATGGCAAATGTATATTTGGAAGTAATTGTCACAGTAAAAGCAGATGTTCTATACTAAAAATTCAAAATAAAATAGTTCTAATATGGCCAGTATCACATCTTACAACACTATCTGACAGCATGGCGGTCTTACAAGCCCTGAACTGCAATAGCATAACTTCTGCGCTCATCTTAGAATGTCACCAATCTCTGATGGAGGTGTGCTCGCGAAACGACATAACTCCTCAGTGGATTAAGGGACACAGTGGATCAAGGGGCAACGACGCTGCGGACGAGTTGGCGAGAAGGGGATCTGCAATGATGGTTCAGGGTCCTGAGCAGGTACACTAACAGGTCACGGACATTACAACAAACATCTGTATCTGTCTATCTGTATCTGTCTATCTGTATCTGTATATGTGTCACAGACAGCCCCCTATGCAGAGCGTGCATGGAGGCCGAAGAATCAGCCGCCCACGTGCTTTTGGAGTGCGAGGAGGTGGCCACACAGAGCCACCCATCTTGGAAGACTGGAGTCTCTCCCCGAAGCCTGTGACATCACAAAGTTGCTCGGCTTCCTTCAGGAGCTTGGGCGGCAGTATTAAGTATTCCCCCGTACGCAAAATAGGCGTACTTAAACGTCGAGTTGCGGAAACCAGCCCGCCAACGAATACGAATAATAGGACATAGGAAAGTGTAATCGAAGTTGGAATAGTTAGATTCCGATTTAGAGGATTGCAAAGTCCCGACCGCACTACTTCCATCCTAAAAGCAGTGACTAATTCAGACATTTTTGGGACGTTTGGTGCTGTTAATTCAAATATCCTCACTTCAACCAGCTATGTATGCCGAATTAGTTTCTGCATTTCGGATGGTGTAATAAGCGCTCTCTAACTTCCGATTTCCTAATTAGAGTGGTCCTAAATAAAGGATAGTGTAATAAGCGCTTTAGCCGGGCAACGCTCCTCCCGTCGCGGCTCGTCAAGAACGTTGTCTCTTATCTTATTTCGTAAGATAAAAATATGACTTGAAAACGTCACATTTTTTAACTTAAACTCAAAATTGTTAATATTACTGCTCATTCACAAAGCTGACTCCCTAGAAAAATCAAAAATTATATAAATCGCCCCTTCAATGACTTGGTGACTTTCTGTAAACGGCTTTCTAAATTCTAGATTTTTTCTAACATACATTAAATTTTCGTAAACATATTGCGATACTAATGTTGATATATTTATTTCTTTAAATTTATTACTAAGAGACACTCGGGAGTGCAATTTGTAAATAGTACGAACCGCTCGTTTTTGCAGAACTAAACTACAATTCACATCCGTGGCACTTCCCCAAAATACGAGGCCTTAAGTCATTTAGCTATAGTAATCATACATGTACTAGTTATTCAAACACATGTAGTTATTAATATAAATAAATCGGTGTCTAAAGTATCGAGTTATCATCATTTTTCCAAGTACTGTCTCGGTCGACCCTCGCGTGAATATTAAGCATAGGCGTAAAAAGGGAACAAAAAAGGACCCAATATTGATCCCTGTGCCACACCTGGCTTCCTGGCAACGTGAGAGGCTATGACTCACCGATAGACTCCTCCTCCTGCCGCTTGGGGATCCTGTCGCTGACCTCCTGCTTCACATCGTCTACTAGTCGGTAGATGACGTTGTGGTGCTTGATGGGGATGCCCATTTGTTTGGCGCTGGTACTTAGTTCCGGCGAACAGTCCACGTTGAACGTGTATACTATCGCCTTGAACGCTTCGGCTATCTGCGAACAGCGGAAGGAAGTAGTTTAAATACGTCACATATAATAGAGCTGAAACGTACCTTGGCAACCGTACTCCCCGCGCGTCTTTAATTGCCTGCCCCCGTAGCATAGCATTATTTGTTGTGTGCGACGCGACATGAGAGTGGGATTGTTGTATATTTCGTTTAAACGAATGAGCAGGATAAATATTATTTCGCGTGACATAAATATTTATCGCGCCCGTCATGCTCCTAGTGCTGGTCTACTAGGACACTTTGCGCCATAAGAATCAGGCAACACTTTCTCGCGTTTTAATGTAATATGCATTATAAATGGGAGCACCTCCAAATCGTTGGGCGTGACTGGCCCCACGCCGTAGTGCACCAGGTCTAGCCGCACACGCTCGTGCTCGTCGTAGGTCTCCAGGATGTCCAGGATCGCTTCCACAGACCCGTCCACGTCGCCTGCGAGACATATACAACTCAATTATTTGTCGCTTTTATAATAGGGGATTGTCGAATCTGGACGTCAAATCGCCGTGCAAGTCAAAGACGTAGAATAAAAACATTTGTGGAAAGTCATAAACACTGCGTGTGGAGAGACTTAGTAAGTACCCCTCAAGATTCGGTTCCAAAAACTAATATGGTTGATGGGATCACTAATGACCATCATATCGACCTCAGGATATCTACTGATGCCATCAGTTTTTCGAGCTAAATACTCTGCCCACAGCCACCAACCCACCAATCCACACGACTACATCTACTTTTGTTCTTTTACGAATTTCCTTATTTTCGATTTGATCTCGGAGGGAAGGGTCGAGCGTCGCCCTCCTCGTAGCCCATCTCGAGCTTTCCGACGAGGATACTTCTAGGAGCGAGGCGAGATCGACGTTCATTCGACACCTCACTCACTCGTTCAGTCACCTCACCAGTCATAATCTACGCTTTGTCTCCGCTCTCGTTCGTCCTCGATCAGCTCACTCGATCGATCGGTCACCCCACTCGCGCTCGGCACACTCCACTCGACCACCGAACCGAAGGGAGGCGAGGGGTCCAACACGGTGATCGAATGCTGCAATACGAGGAGGCGATAGCCTCACCTTTAACGACGACTCCGAGCGTGGGGTGCGCGTCGTGCTGCAGCATCTTCTCCCGCGGGCCGGCGGGGCGCGGGCGCAGGCGGCCCAGCGCGCGGCGGGCGGCCAGCTCGGCGCGGTGGCGGCGGCGCTGCTCCTCCCCCCGCGCGCGCACGGCCGGCAGCGAGGCCTCCTGCTTCTCGCGCATGCGCTGCGCCTGCCGCCATCGCATCACTTCGCTCGCGCGTTTCTGTGGGCCGACCGCCGCGGGCTTTATGCTGCTGCCGATCGTTGGCTAGCTCCATCGTATTACTGACCGCCTCCGCGGGAAACGTGTCCGGCACTCGGTTCGGTTGGTGGTCGGGCATTATAAATGACCGCCCGGCTATCTCCCCCATCTTATCTAAGTCTGCCGCAGGTAGAGCGAAGTGAATAGTGTTGTTGTGTTCCGGTCGTCGGATAGGATGGCCGGTCCCCCAGGTGAGATGAGGTCTTCGGGGGCAGGACGCCTCCCCCTTCGACCTCGTCTTCCCTTAACATCGTGTACGGTCAAACACGTACATTTTGGACCTTGGTCGATGCGGCCGGCGCGTGCAGCCTAATTACCTGAATCTTAAAGTAATTCCGCTGACTAAGCGTGGCCTTACCAAGTATATCATAGTTTTAAGTTAGTTACGTATAACTCACCAACAATTTAACATCTCTTTAACATTACTTTGAAACAATTTACTTATAAACATACAATTATTATTCAACATATATCTCAATTAATTACAAAATATCATTAACATACCCATCTGTATATAAGTCAGTAAACTATTAACTGTAACATTTTACATTTATTCCACAAATCCCCGCCTATCTGTGAAGCGCCGCGCGCGTACCACGGATAATTATATGTAAGGGTCGTTATCCCTTTCATTTGGTCCTTCGAAATAAACGAACCAGTGCGTGTGTGTGAAGTGTTCACTCGCGAAAATAAGAACAGATAAGTGACAATTGTGCCAGCTAACTGTATCGCAATATAAGCACATAAATTAAAAGGTGACATCGCGGTAAGGAGCCAAGAAGATTAACAGGAGAGTAGCAGACAGGCGGTAGCTGAGAACCAAGTGAGATCTTTCCATTTTTTCCTGCTTATTTTCTTACAACTCTCAATTTACAATGTCGGAATTCGCGGAGCTACTTAGCCAGCAGTCGGAGCTCTTGGAGACTACTAAGAGTATTAACGCGAACTTCAAAAAAGACTGAGCGAAACGCAAAACGCTCGACTATCTTCAATTGAGATTGGAGAGATTAGAGCTTAATTGGGAAAGGTTTGATTTAAATAACATGAGATTATTATCCTTGCTGGGGGGGAAAACCCAGGAAGGTGACTATTTTGAGCATGATGTGTACGCGAAAGTGAAAGACCTTTATTTTTCAACAAAAAATATGATACAGTGCTTTGAACAACAATTAAAACTAAGCGAAAGTGATGCAGCAATTGGGGATAGAAATTTAACAGAGTTATTAAATGAGCAGAGATCTAACATTAAGGCCTTTGAGAGGTCTATAAACAGTTTGGACACGGAGGGGACGTCCGAAAGATGGCATTTAGAAGATCAATTAAAAACAATACAAAATCGATGGGAAAAGGTAGACGCTTTATATTGGAAGTTAGATAATCTGTTAGCGGATTCTGAGGCTTATGACAATGATTACAATAGGTTAGAGGACATGTACCGAGATGCCAAAGCGGCTATTAATACTAAGATTTGGACTCAGACACACCAAGAAAAATCGGCGCCAAAAATTGATCTCCCTACTTTTAATGGTAACTACGCGCAGTGGATTACATTTAAAGATTTATTTACAGAAACTGTGCACCTAAACTCCTTCATTTCTAGAGCGCAGAAAATGCAACACTTAAAATCGAAATTAAAGGGAGAGGCTGAAAGATTAGTACAACATTTGAATATTAGCGCCGAAAATTATGATACATGTTGGAGCATTCTACAGCAAAGGTATGATAATATACGCCTTCTTTTCACCTACTACGCTAATGAACTATTAAATCAGCCGTCGATACAACAACCCTCTGCCGCTCTAATAAAAAAAATGCACGATACAACTCTAGAAAGCCTACATGCTATTAATAACCTACAAATTGATACAGCTAACTGGGATCCATTAATTGTGCACATCTTACAACAAAAACTCGACGCCGAAACAACACAACATTACATAGAGTCACTGAAAAATCCAAGAGACATACCTAAGCTAGAAGAATTTCTTAGTTTTCTAGAAAATAAATTCATAGCCCTGGAGTCGAATTCTAAGTCCAAATTCAGTGGGTCGGATAAACATCAACAACCTAAACAATCGAATGTAAACTCTAACACATTCAACAGAAAGTGGTATTTGCCCCAACAGAAAATGGTACATGCTGACAAAAGGTTACCAAAAACATTTTTTAACGGTGTCATAACATGCCCCAACTGTAACAAACAACACGGCCTCTATAACTGTAGAGAATTTTTGGACATGTCTCCGGACGATAGGTTAAAGTCCGTCCTAAAATTGGGTGTATGTAAAAATTGCCTATTCAGTCATCACGGCAAAGATTGCAGTTCCACAAACAAATGCAAAACTTGCAATCGCAATCATAGCACACTGCTGCATGATGCAATGCTGAACGCATCATCTAGTACAAATAAAGCAGGTCATTGATTCAGCAGTCACGTTTCGAGAAGTGACCTCAATGAAGTTCTGTTGGCAACCGTTCAATTAAAGGTTAAGTCAGCAGATGGAACTTATGACACTTTGCGAGCATTACTAGATCAAGGGTCACAATTGACATTAATAACAGAGAACGCTCTCCAACGCCTACGATTAAAGAGAAGCAAATTGGATGCCGTGGTTTTGGGTCTAGGAGCCATTCCATCTAACAAATGCAAGGGGGTAGTCCAGGTAATGGGGCAATCCATTTACAATGATTTTGATTTCCAGGTAAAGGCCTTAGTCATGAATTCTTTAACAAACAAATTACCTAATAGTCAGTTTAATATCAACAACTGGGATAACATTCAACATTTAAAGCTGGCTGACCCACATTTTAATACCCCAGGAGAGATAGACATGCTACTGGGGGCTGATTTATATACAGATTTAATAATGGCAGGTCTGATAAAGGCCAATAACAACAACATAATTGCGCAACAAACACAACTTGGCTGGGTTGTTTGTGGTAAATACAACACGTACAACTGTCACGTTGTTCTGAACAACACAGAAGATTTAAGTAGATTTTGGGAACAGGAAGAAGTGTCCGAGTGTGAGCCAAAAATAGACTCAAATGACAAATGCGAAAAACAATATATGGAAACAACCATAAGGCTGCCTGACGGGAGGTATCAAGTTACATTACCAATGAAACCAGGTTTCGAGAAACAATTAGGAAAAACAAAACCACGAGCGGTGGCAATTTTCAAACAACTAGAACAAAAAATGCGGAAAAACAAGATTTTTGGGCGCGAATACAAAAACTTCATTGACGACTACAGGAATCGCGGACACATGACAAGGTTCAGAAGTTGAATTTTACTTACCTCATCATGGTGTTATCAGAGAAGAATCAATAACAACCCGATTAAGGGTGGTCTTCAATGGGTCAAGCAAAAGTAGTACCAACTGTAGCCTCAACGACCTTATGGAGAGCGGACCCAATCTACAGGCTGATCTACAATCACTGCTGATAAACTGGAGAAAATTGAATTATGTTCTTATTGCGGATATAGAGAAAATGTTTCGTTTCATTTCTGTACATCCGAAGGATCAAGAATTACAAAAGATTGTTTGGAGGGACTCTCCAGATCAGCCACTATCTGAATATCAGCTATGTACAGTTACATATGGAACAAAATCCGCGCCTTATTTAGCACAAAGAACATTAAAACAGCTTGCTAAGGACGAAGGAGATAAATTCCCCTCTGCGAAACCTATTCTAGAAAACAATTTTTACATGGATGATGCTCTTTGGAGAATATGAATTAAAAACTGCTAGAATTACACGGAATCAAATAATAGGCTTATTAAATGCCGGAGGGTTTAATCTTCGCAAGTGGTCAAGTAACGACGAACAGTTAGTGCAAGATCTCTCGGATGACATGCGGGATCCACGCAATCATCACTTCACTGACACAGAAATGTCGAAAACACTGGGTCTGAGTTGGAACCCGAAAAGCGACCACTTTGTCTTTTCCAATCCATTCGACACCACTAGTAACAATAACAGCTTACACCTTTTAACAAAGAGAAAACTTCTAAGCGTGATAGCAAAAATATTTGATCCTCTAGGTTGGTTATCGCCAGTAACAGTGAAATCCAAATTACTCTTTCAACAAGTCTGGTCCTCTAATCTCTCATGGGACGACCAGTTATCAGAAGAATATGAAAAGGAATGGTTAAAAATAAAGACTGATTACGAACAAATTAAACATGTAAAGGTCCCACGATGGTTAGGTTTCGATAAACCGAACATAGATGTCGAACTACACGCCTTTTGTGATGCCTCCGAACGGGCATACTGCTCGATAGTATATAGCGTCATTCGAGCTAAGAATGGAGAAACACGAACCAACATCGTAGCGGCAAAAACAAAGGTGGCACCCATCAAACTAAAACAATCGCTTCCCCGCCTGGAATTATGCGGCGCATTACTACTATCTAAATTGATAAACAAAATAAAACAATGCTTCAACACACAAACATTACATATCAAAGCATGGACCGACTCTATGGTGGTATTGGGGTGGCTCCATGGTGACGTCAACAGATGGAACAGTTACGTGGCTAACAGAGTGAGAGCGATCACAGCGATTATTCCCCCAGATCGCTGGCAACATGTTAAATCTGAACAGAACCCGGCGGACTGTGGAACGAGAGGCCTATTTCCGTCTCAATTGATGAGATTTCCGTTGTGGTGGGAAGGGCCACATTGGCTCAAAACCGAACAAAACAAAATGTACACGACAACAGAGAAATTTACCACCGGTGAGGAAGAGAAAAAGCAGTCATACCCAATTCAAATTGTCGTGCCAAACATTATAAATGACCTAATAGATAAGAACAACTCACTAACAAAAACAATTCGAACGCTAGCATGGGTATTACGTTTGTTAAGACCCAACCCATAAGGAAACCTGCTGATTCAGTACCAATTTATAATTTACAAATCAATGGAAATTACGCACAAGGCACGAGGCGCTGATGCAGCAGAACAGCGGAAATGCACTCGAATTGGATATCCATTGGCATTCCATAATCCTACCTCGATTTGGACACTAGGCTAGTTTAGGTTGTAAATCTGTACTTTTAAATTGTAATTTCTTTATTTGAAATTAAATTAATCTTTAAGTAAAATCTTTTGGTTTTTTTTCGTCTCTCCCGCTGTTGCTAACTTATTTGGCGCAGTCATCAGTCTTGAGGAGAGAGTGTAGCTTAGGGCCTCAAAATTCGAGAAACCTAGTTACTTCCGCGCGCGCACAGTAACTATCGCGGCCGCACGGACTCCACCCAAGGAACCTACGAGATCGGGCACCAGCCGGGAGACGAATCCAGACATTGATTCAAGAAGAAAAGCCAGAGATGAACCAACTGTGAGTACACTTGAACTGTTCTCGAGTTGCTTTTCCTAACCTTAATTCAAGTTCCTAGTTTAATTTTCCTTCAAAATTTTCCATCCACATAGGGAAAATAAATCGCGACACCCTGTATTACGTCAGGCTCGCCACCACTTAGCCGATAAGTATAGAGATTTAAATTACAGTAGTGATACTAATTCATTTCAGTTAGATTTAGATTTAAACTTTTTATTTAATTTAGAAATGGCTAACGCAAACCAACCCCCAGTCAACCCGGATGACGTGTATAAGGCGCTACGCCTTGTCCCGGAATTCGATGGGAATCCAAATATTCTCACTCGATTTATTAATATTTGCGATCAGATAGTCCATTCCTATATGAGAGAGGGTTCTGATTTGACTAATTTGTGCTTATTGAACGGGATATTAAACAAAATCACGGGTTCCGCCGCTTGCATCATCAACTCTAACGGCATCCCCGACAACTGGCTAGGGATAAGAAATTCCCTCATTAACAACTTTTCAGATCAACGGGATGAGACAGCCTTATATAATGATCTTTCTCTAGCTACACAGGGCAACAAGACCCCACAAGAATTTTACGAGCAGTGCCAAACTTTGTTTAGCACAATAATGACTTATGCGACTTTACACGAACAAATCCAGACGACTATTGAAGCGAAACGTGCGCTATATAAAAAACTAACCATGCAGGCTTTCGTGCGAGGATTAAAGGAACCCCTAGGTTCCCGTATACGGTGCATGCGCCCCATCTCGATTGAGAAAGCGCTTGAGTTTGTTCAGGAAGAGTTGAACGTCATATACCTACAGCAACGTAATGACCCCTCAACCTCCAACAAAGCATCCCAGGGTATTAAAGTTCCACTTTTCACACCCTCACCTACTGGGTTTAGTCAACCACATCCCTCTAACCCCCATACGCCGCACACCGGACAGCGAGCTTTCCAACCACCACCACAGGCACCCTTCCGTTTTAATCACCCTCAAAATCATCCCCAAAATCGAATGCCTACTCGCAGTCAAGAGATGTTCCGTGCTCTACCACCGAACTACAACCCTCAAAGTAATATGTTCCGACTTCAACCCAGGTATAATCCACCCCAAAATTTCAGTCCCAAACCTATGAGTGGTGTAAAACATTTCGTACCTAAGGTACTGCCCCATACTAACATGATAGGTCATGATTGGCGCAAATTTGGTAACCCGCCACCGACTAGTTATTTCAAAACCCGTGACGTAAACTTGAATGAATGCTCATATCCATACATGCAGTATAATGACGACTCATGTTACACTGCTGACTATTATTACTCGCCGGATTATACATACTACGACAGCTATGTAGATAGTCCCGAGTACAGCGCTTATGAATATAACGCGACTAGTGACACGCAAGACTCTTATTACGAGACAGCTGTCGACCAGCTGACCTTGACCGACGGTATCAAATCACAGACCGAACCGACAAACGCGGACCAGGTTTTTCAGTTAAACCAGAAGTTAAGCAAACCAAAATAGAACTCAATTTACAGACGCAGAGGCAACTGCCTTATATCCAAATCCGTAACCCACCGCTTAAGCTATTAATTGATACGGGTGCTAAGCTAACTAATCTTTTATTAGCCCCCAAGCCGTAGAAATATTCTATCCCGATTTGCCGCTTAACTTTGACCCGTTTGAAGTCACAAACGTGCACGCGACTACTAGAAACGATTATTCAATCACCTTGCCTTGTTTCTCAGAATTTAACGACACCGAACCTATTAAGTTATTCGTATATCGTTTTCACGATTACTTCGACGGTCTTATTGGGTTAGACTTACTTACCAAATGGGAAGCTAGAATAGACTTGAAAGATGAGTTACTAGCTACCCGTAACGCGTCCAATCCCATCCGAATGTACAATTCGCGTAATGTGAATTTATACGAGGACATTATTCCAGCCGGTACTTCAAAAATAATTCGCGTCCCTATTAACGCCCCGGATGGCGAAGTATTAGTCAAACAACAGGTATTTTGTAACTATATTATAAACGAATGCTTAACCACCGTACTTAACAGCCGCGGATATTTAGAGGTCGAAAATCCAACACCTAACGATATAATATTTTCTCTCGACCAACCGGCGCAGGCTGAGGTTTTTAATGAGCAAAGTGCACGCATTAGTACACCTACGACGCGTGAAACTGAAGTCATATCACGGCTACGAACCGACCACCTTAACTCAGAAGAGATAGCTAATCTCATAGCTCTTTCGCTATGCTGACGTATTTTATATAGAAGGGGAGGCCTTGTCTTTCACCAATAAAATAAAACATCGTATCAGGACAACTGACGAGGTACCTATCTACACCAAAAGCTACCGCTATCCTTTTATACACAGGCAGGAAGTTAGAGACCAGATTAATAAAATGTTGGAACAGGGAATTATCAGACCATCAGACTCAGCATGGAGCTCACCGATTTGGGTCGTACCCAAAAAAGTTGATGCTTCCGGCAAACAAAAGTGGCGCATTGTCGTGGACTTTCGTAAGCTGAACGACAAGACCATTGACGATAAATACCCTATTCCAAACATCAATGATGTCCTTGATAAACTAGGTAAATGCCAATATTTTACCACCTTGGATTTGGCGAGTGGTTTTTATCAAGTGGAGATGGAATCACAGGACATACCAAAGACAGCATTCAATGTCGAACATGGACACTTCGAATTCCTTCGAATGCCCATGGGACTTAAAAACTCACCTTCCACCTTCCAGCGTGTCATGGATAACGTGCTTAGAGGTCTCCAGAATGAAATCTGTCTTGTTTATCTGGATGATATTATTGTCTTTAGCACATCATTACAGGAACATATGGTGAACCTAGAAAAAGTGTTCCAGAGAGTTCGCGAATCCAACTTTAAAATACAGATGGATAAGTCGGAGTATCTCAAACGAGAAACCGCTTACCTTGGACACGTTATTACCAGCGAAGGTATCAAACCAAACCCCGATAAGATAACTGCCATGGAAAACTATCCAATCCCAAAAACCCCTAAAGAAATTAAGCAGTTTCTTGGCCTTATGGGCTATTACCGTAAATTTATCCCAGATTTCGCCCATATCACTAAACCTATGACCCGTTGTCTAAAAAAGGGTAGTAAAATCACCCTTGATCCCGAATATGTAGCCTGTTTTCAAAAATGTAAGACCCTACTTACCAATGACCCCATCCTTCAATATCCTGACTTCAGTAAAGACTTTCTACTTACCACAGACGCTTCTAACTTTGCAGTTGGCGCAGTTTTATCCCAAGGTCCTATTGGATCCGACAAACCCATTTGCTACGCTTCCCGCACTCTGAATGAGAGCGAAATGAATTATAGTACCATCGAAAAGGAGCTTCTAGCCATTGTATGGGCTACTAAATATTTCAGACCCTATCTGTTCGGTCGTAAGTTCAAAGTCCTTTCAGACCATAAACCACTCCAATGGTTACTGAGTGCTAAAGTCGAAGGCAACTCCCGACTTAGTAGATGGAAGCTGAAACTCAGTGAATATCAATTTGACATCGTCTATAAGACAGGAAAGTCCAATACCAACGCAGACGCCTTGTCTCGAATTGAAATTCACAATGAAGACCTAATTACGTTAATAGATGACCTCAACTCTATCTTAGGTAACCCTAGTGACACAATACAACAAGAGTGACACAATAGAACATCCCATACTCGAGGTTCCGATCACAGATGATCCCCTTAATAAATTTCACAGACAGATCGTTTTTACAATAGCTAATGATGTTAAACGTAAACCGACAGTCACTAAACCTTTCGATACCCACACACGTATGGCCATTCAGTTATCAGAAACTAACTTAGAGACCGATGTAGTAAATGCTATCAAGGAGTACGTTAACCCAAAGGTAAAAACCGCTATTCTCATTAATCCACCGCTTGCTATTTTTTTTTTATTTTTTTATTTTATTGTTTAGGATAACAACAGCCACTAAACTTAAAACAAACAATATTACATTTACAATCTTAATCTAGGCCAATAACAGTTATCCACTTATCTATTACAAATAAACGTTAGATTTTACATATTATTAATTAAGTATCTTAATTGAGATGACGTGTGCTCGATGACACTTAAAAAAGTAATAGTACCACCGTAATATAGGTGCACAAAAACATACATACTATACGTAATAAACTACATAATTAGGTATATTACAATAAAATATATGTGATAATTTTATATACCTATATTATTAATACTTACATACACACGTATACATAAAATAAATATGATACATAATTCTGCATAATAATAGCTAAATATATATTATATATACAAATAATAATATATAAATAATATCCTTTCCCCACCCAAACATGCTATGTACAGAATCATCCCTATTATTCAGCATAAGTTTAGAAGCTCAGCAATGCACCTCGTTTTAACCAAATCAGAGCTAGAAAACGTCAAAGAGTATCTTCATCAACAAGATATCATCAGCCACTACCATGATGGTAAAACTAATCACCGTGTGGTAAGTATGTGAAACAGGGGTCTATATCCTGTAGGTTGGGACACGAGTAAAACCGCCGGTAGTCTATAGCACACTGACTTTATTTCACCCGACACCTCTTGTGGTATTCACGGATACCCTCCTATTCTATATACACAACAATCCCTCCACCTATATTTTTATGTTATATTAAATTAACTAAAAAAAGCGCCTATAATCAAATTTGGGTCTTTCCCTTGTGGACATTAATCTGGGTGGTGCGGCGGCGTTAGTGATCGCATCTGAAGTAGTCGGAAGCTGGCTATCGCCTCTCTCATCATTAACAGGATCCACCTCCAATGTATCCGGCCGTCGAGGCTCTCTCGTGGACGACTCTGAATTGCACGGCGTGTCTTCGCTGTCGGTGACCTCCCGTGTGTGTGGGTCAACCTCGGTGATTGCAACTACCTCAGCTGGAGCTACAGAAGGCTGACCTTCCACTTCTCCTCCCCCCAAATCACGCGTTACCTCCCTCAGTCTCGGTCGTAGGGGGAACGGTATAATTTGCCGTTGATGACTATGGCGATTTGTGCCAGGCTCTACATTGGTGACCCTTTCCTCTACAACTTCCTCCTTCTCCACATACGGTATTAATTGGTTCTTATGTCTTTTAATTTTGATTTCATTGTTAGCGTAGTCCATAATTAAGTACACGACATTACCAATTTTTTTCAATACAATCCCTCTCGTCCAAAAGAATTTGTCCTTTCCGGTATATTTTTTATATAATATTTCATCTTGTGGTTCATACTCTGCCCTCACCACGCCACCGTGTCTTTTAATCTGCAAAGACTGATTCCCTAACACTGTGTCAGCGAGTGCGGCGTGCGAGGACGATGACGTGTATGATGGGTTTATAAAATCCAACATTGATCTTAATTGTCGGCCGTATACTAACTGAGCTGGCGAAGAGCCGGTGGTACTATGAATAGAATTGCGGTAATCGAATAAATATTTTAACAGTTTAATAGTAATATCATTTTGAGACGTAGCAGTTAAGAGAGCCGACTTTATACCTCGTTTAATTATTTTAACATAACTCTCCGCCTGCCCGTTACTAGCGGGATGATACACAGGCGTCGTTACGTGTGATATACAATTGGTCTCGCAAAACCTTTTAAATTCGTCCGAAGTGAAGCATGTGCCATTATCGCTCACAATTGAATTTGGGATACCGAATCGAGACATGAACTCATGCATTTTATTAATAACCATTGTACTGGTCGTATTACTCTTCATATCATAACATTCCACCCATTTTGTGTAGGCGTCAACAACTACAAAATACATGTGGCCATTGAGAGGACCGAGCAAATCGCAGTGTAATCGGTAGAACGGTTTGCGTGGGAATGACCACGGTGCTAAAGGTGCCCGGGGTGGGGACGGGCGTAGCCTAGTACAAACCTCGCACGAGTTAATTAATTTTTCTAGCGCTTTGTCTACCCCGGGAAACCAAAATCTTGATCGTACTTCCGCCTTACTTTTAACAATGCCCATATGTGAACTATGAACTTGTAATAGAACTTTTCGCCATAGTGTCTGCGGAATAACAACCTTGTGTCCTCTCATCAAACAACCATTTTCATAGGCTAATTGTAGCCGACATTGATGATATGGTTTTATACTAACATCCGCTATTTTACTGGGCCATCCCTGTTGTACATAGCGAATCACCCTAGACAACACCCTATCGTTACCGGTGTCTACACGTAACTCATTAAGCGTAACGGGCAAGGTCCCATCCACCACAAAGTTGACGTAGGCAGCGACCTCGTCACCCGCCTCCGCGTCCACACGCCACTCACCCGCACTCTGCCCATCACCCGGTCGGTCGGGCAGTGTTGCGCGCGAAAGATAATCGGCACTATTATTTGCGCTTCGAATGTATTCTATTGTGTAATTATATGCAGATAAAAACATTGCATATCTTTGCAAACGATTTGCCGAAACCTCCGGAATCCCCCGGCGTTGCCCAAAAATTGAAATTAACGGCTTATGGTCAGAGCGCAGTATGAATGGATCTGATCTGCCGTATAAATACTGATGGTAACGCCTAACGCCAAAAATAATGGCTGTAGCCTCCTTTTGAATTTGAGAGTAGTTTTTCTCTGCTGCGTTTAGGGTGCGTGATGCGAAAGATATAGGTCTCTCGCAGCCGTCTGTCTCCACTTGCGAAAGGATCGCACCCAGCCCTCCCGGGGATGCGTCCACTGTTAAAATAATTTTAGCGTTTGGATTAAAATGAGCCAGCACTTTATCTGATGCCAACCTTAATTTTATATCCTTAAACGCTTTATCCTGTTCCTCCGACCAATGCCATTTGACACCCTTCCTCAGTAGGTTATATAGTGGACATAGTATAGTTGATGCGCCCTGTACAAAATTTCTGTAATAATTGGCTAACCCTAAAAAGGACTGTAACCCTGCTAAATTTTTAGGTGTGGGCGCGTTCATTATAGCCTCAACTTTCTCAGGTGACTTTTTAATTCCCGTTTTGTTAATTATATACCCCAGGTACGCGATTTCGTCCTGAAAAAAAGAACATTTTTCCCGTTGTAATGTTAACCCAGCCTCCCGTAATCGCTGCAACACCAACCGTAGGCTTCTCAAGTGGGCCGCATTTGTGGGCCCCGTTACTACAATGTCATCCAAGAAACATTGGACGCCGTCAATACCGGACAATACACAAGATATAGCGCGTTGAAAAATCGCGGGTGCCGACGACAGCCCAAAAACCATTCGTGTAAACTTGAAAAGACCACGATGAGTATTAATGCAAGTGACATTCAGGGGATCATCCAAGGGAAATTGATTATAAGCCATGGACATATCTAACTTAGAGTATGCAGCTCCGCCATGTAGCCTAGAGAATAATTCCTCCACCGTCGGCAAGGGGTAGGTCTCAATTAATAACTGTTTATTCACCGTTTGTGAATAGTCTGCGCAGAGCCTAACCGTGCCGTTCTTTTTCAAGACAGGTACAATGGGCGACGCGTAGTCCGAATGCTCGATGGGAGACAGTATACCTAGATCCAATAACCTATCGATTTCCTTGTTTACCCTGTCCCTGAGGGCGAAAGCCACTGGCCGTGCTTTGATAAAAATTGGTCTTGCGTCCTTTTTTAGTGGTAATTTAACTTTATATTTATTAAAGCAACCTAAATTATCGGTCAAAACATCGGAGTACTCGGAAAACAATTCGCTAACTATTACACTGTCTGATTTTGACCGTTCACAAAAATTTACAGAAGCTAACTGTAAACCGAACTTAGAAATGAAGTCGCGGCCCAGCAGTGGCGGACCGCCATCTCGCACCACGTAAATATCAAGGTCATTCGATTGACCTTCGTACGTCACGGGCGTGCGAACAATACCGATGCAATGGGTAGTACCTCCGGTATAATTTAATAATTTTCTACATGTCGGCGATAATGGCACACTACTGCTCAGAATAGTCTCGTACGTTCGTTCTGATATCACCGTAACAGCTGAGCCACTATCAATTTCAAACTGCAATTTAACTCCATTAACCTCTAACACATCCGTCATGGGAGCGCCATTGAGACAGCGGATATTGAATAACTCACCGTCATCGCCCTCGCTCACCTCACCCGCTTCCACGTATTTCACGTTAGCACTGCACATTTTACGTAGGTGACCTTTCACCTTACACTTGCCGCACTTATAATTTGCAAAACGACATTGCTTAGCATCGTGATTCGTACGACCACACACGGAACACTTTTTTGCATCCGAACGCCCCGAGCCGCCTGCCGTGAATGTCTTCCCAATCCTGTACACAGTATCTCCGGCGCCACCCGCGCCCGCGCCGCCTGCGCTTGCCGGGCCGGGGGGGGCTGCCGCGCCTGCGCGTGCGCAACGTACACTCTCAGCGATGTCGATCGCCCTTGCGAGTGTCAACTCTTTTATGTCCTGGGCGAACATCTTCTCCCTTTCGTGACCGGGTAGCATGCCCATTACGAATTTATCCAATAACGAGTCCTGCAAATGCTTGAAGTTGCAATGCGCGGCGAGTCCTCTCAAACGCGCCGCCCACTGCGCTGCAGTCTCGCCGGATCGCTGCACCGCCGCATAGAAATGGTAACGTTCGGCGAATCCGCAGCGTTTCGGTGTAAAATGTTCGGACAAGATACCCACAACTTCGTCGTATGATTTTGTATCGAGTTCGTCGGGTAGCGCGAGGTTGGCGGCCAACTGGTAGGTATTGTCGCTGAGTGCGCTGAGTAGGAATGCACGACGTTTTATACCGGCTTTGTCCGATGATTCATCGAAACCACTCGCGATAAACCCTTGCTCCAACTTTTTCACGAACGTTGACCATTCCTGTTGTGTGTGGTCAAAACTGGACCACATTCCACTATTCAGCGTAGGTAACATTTTAGCATATACTAATTGGTGCAAGTATACAATATAAATAATCTCGTCGCCACTGGTAAGTATGTGAAACAGGGGTCTATATCCTGTAGGTTGGGACACGAGTAAAACCGCCGGTAGTCTATAGCACACTGACTTTATTTCACCCGACACCTCTTGTGGTATTCACGGATACCCTCCTATTCTATATACACAACACCGTGGTATCACCGAATGTTACTTAGCACTTTCCAGAAGATACTACTGGCCAAAGATGAAAGACCATATCACAAAGTTCATTAATGAATGCACTATATGTGGTCAAGCCAAGTACGACAGGAATCCCATTAGACCCGTTTAACATTGTACCACCAGCAACCAAACCCTTCGAAATTGTCCACATGGACCTGTTCACTGTACAGAGCGAAAAGTACGTGACCTTCATGGACGTCTTCACCAAGTATAGACAAGCGTACCACCTTCGCGATGGTACTGCCGTCAGTATACTTCAAGCCTTATTACAGTATTGCACCCATCATGGTGTCCCGCTAACCCTTGTCACTGACAACGGTACCGAATTTACCAATCAATTATTTTCAGAATTCACCCGTCTTCATAAGGTAAACCACCACAAAGTCCTACCCCATTCACCAAACGATAATGGTATGATTGAACGATTTCACTCTACTCTTCTTGAGCATCTTAGAATTCTAAAATTACAGCGTAAAGATGACCCCATAGTTAATCTCATGCCATATGCTCTCATAGCTTACAACAGTTCCATCCACTCCTTCACCAAGTGTAGACCCTTTGACCTATTAACTGGACACTTTGACCCTAGAGACACACTTGACGTTGACTACACGCAACATCTGCTCCAGCAGTATGTGTTGAATCATAAAGAACAGATGAAGACAGTTTATGACATCATTAACCAGACTTCACTTGCTAACCGCACAGCTATAATAGAGAATTTGAATAAAGATCGTGAGCCCGAAGTACAGTACTCTCCAGACCAACAAGTTTTTATTAAAAATCCTTTAGCTAGTAGACAGAAAACCGCACCTCGTTACACGCAGGACTCTGTTTTAGCAGACTTGCCAATCCATATTTATACATCCAAAAAGCGTGGTCCTGTTGCCAAGGCCCGCCTCAAACGTGTTCCTAAAGGAGCCACATTGTTACAGGATAGTTTTGGTGCTGGCGGCGCATCTGGCGCGATCGCAGGAGATAAGACTTGAGAGCCTAGCAGATGGACCCGGAATACTACCTTATAAGCTCGGACAGACTAAGTTAACGACTCATTACCATACTTTCATTCAATATGTTAGACTTGACGAGATCGAAGACAAGATAACATTACTTCAGACTGAACTTAATTCCGTAAAAACTAAGCTTAATAGCAATATCTATCCTTTATATGACCTACAGATTGAATATCTCACTAATAAGCTTGGCAAAGTTCTACTGCAGCTTAAATCTTTAGAGCCTAACAGAGCTAAAAGAAGCCTAATCGATGGCCTAGGTTCTGTTATTAAAAGCATAACCGGCAATTTAGATCACGCGGATGCTGTAAGATTTAATGATGCGATTAAATCCCTTCAGGATAATGAAACTAAATTGCAATCAGAGTTCAATAACCACATCAGTCTTTGTAAAGAATGGATCTCTCAACATAGTAGTGTGTTAACTGAGTTAGTTGAGAACCAAAGTAAAATTAATACTACATTAGAATTAATAATATCAAGAGACAATAATATGCTTAGATATGCTTTGTTCTCTAGACTCTTAGATATAATAAGTAAAAATTTAGAAGATTTAATGTCAGAATTAATTAGGTTAGAAAATAGTTTAGCATTTATTCGCACTTCAACTACTCATCATTCAATGATAGATGTAGAAGTACTTAGAAGTATGATAGAGAAGTTAAACCATATATACAATAAAGACCCAATTTTAAATTTAGAATTGCGAGAATACTATGATATTATAAAACCAGGTTCATATTTTATCAAAAATCAGATAGTTATAACTTTTAAATTCCCTATAGTTTCACAACATGTATTAGACTTGTATACTACTTAGCAACGAACGAGCAAATGTTCATGTATATAGAGGCAGAATGCCTGAAATTAAGTAATTGGTATCTCTGTGAAAAAACTACAAGTCATCAAGTAAACCTTAAAACAGATTGCATTCAGCACCTGATATATAATCAAGCTTCGGTTGAGTCCTGCAGATTTACTACAGTCACCCTGTCAAAAGAAGCGATGGAGCAGCTGGATGACCAGCACTACACCATATCATTTCCCAAGCCGACCAAGGTACAGTCAGTCTGCGGAAGAGAAGACCACAATGTCCTGCAGGGAAGCTATCTTGCAACGGTTCCACTCAACTGCTTCATAAAGACTGAGGAGTTCCTGATCACCAATGACAATGATGAGATAGAAGGTCAACCTCTGAAACTAATCAATATACCATACGATGCCGATGAACATGCTGCTACATCAACCCATATTAAGCTCAACTCAATCAACCTGGAAGGACTTCACAAAGTGGATGATAGTATCCTGACCGAAGACCCTGCGAAGCTAGATGAGAAGCAACCCAGCACGGAAGTCTTTCACACTACCATACCGTTTTACATTGTACTGCTAAGTGCAGGCGCACTCATCGCAACCTACAAAATCCGACATCATCTACAGAAATCCTCAAACCCAGCTACAACACACGATCATCCCTATTAGGACGTCGACAGAAATAAACAAAAAACTCCAAGGGGAGTTCCAGCAACATTTTCACTAAACGTGCCAAATGGTTGCTGATCTGAGGGGGGAGATGTTAAGACCCAACCCATAAGGAAACCTGCTGATTCAGTACCAATTTATAATTTACAAATCAATGGAAATTACGCACAAGGCACGAGGCGCTGATGCAGCAGAACAGCGGAAATGCACTCGAATTGGATATCCATTGGCATTCCATAATCCTACCTCGATTTGGACACTAGGCTAGTTTAGGTTGTAAATCTGTACATTTAAATTGTAATTTCTTTATTTGAAATTAAATTAATCTTTAAGTAAAATCTTTTGGTTTCTTTTCGTCTCTCCCGCTGTTGCTAACTTATTTCGTTTCACAACACTGTCGCGTAATATCAATGCGTCATCAACACCGACGTCACAAGTTACGTCGCAAGGCACAGAAGGTATGACACTACCTACCTCATACCTGACGGTGCATGAAATACGACGCGCGCATATGGTGATAATGAAACATATACAATATCAATGTTTTGAGACAGAAATAATGGATTTAAAAACAAACGGACGCTTTAACAAAAGTAGCAACATTTTAAAACTGCACCCATTTTTGGATGAAAATGAATTACTGAGAGTTGGTGGACGTTTAACACATTCTTTATTACAAAAAAGCGCGAAATTCCCAATTATCCTGCCAAATCATAAATTAACGCAGATGATCATCGAGCAAACTCATCAAGCAACATTACACGGGGGAGCTAAGCTGACTATGAACCATTTAAGGTAGCGTTTTTGGATACGTAGCGGAAATAGCAGAGTAAAGAAACAGTTGAGACGTTGTGTCAAGTGTATCAGATTTACCACCGCCAAACACAACCAGCTAATGGCAGACTTACCGAGGGCGAGGGTCACTCCATCCAAACCCTTCCACCACTGCGGTATAGACTTTGCGGGCCCCATTGAAATTAAGGCAAACAAGGGAAGAGGCATTAAAGTCTGCAAGGGATACATTGCCGTGTTCGTGTGCTTGGCGACAAAGGCAGCACACTTAGAGCTTGTATCCGATCTCAGCTCGCAATCTTTCATAGCAGCTCTAAAAAGAATGAGTTCTAGAAGAGGGATCCCTAAGAACATGTACAGCGATAATGGGACAAATTTCGTCGGTGCAAACAAAGAGCTACGCAAACAATTCAGGGAGAATTCCACATTCAGCGACGAAAACTTCAGTAACTCAATTAATAACATGGAAATAGTATGGACTTTTCAAAGCCCATCATGGCCGTCGGCAGGAGGGCTGTGGGAGGCTGCAGTTAAATCCATGAAATACCATTTAAAAAGGGTCATAGGAGAACAAAAACTTACCTATGAGGAATTCTTGACCTTGCTCACTCAAATAGAATCTGCATTGAACTCTAGACCACTCATACCATTAACTGAAAGTATTGAAGATCTGGAATTCGTTTTAACACCTGGTCATTTCCTAGTCGGGCAGCCACTAACAACTTTGCCTGAACCTGATTATACTCCAGAAAAAACATTAAAAACACGATGGCAGTTGACACAAAAATTATACCAACAATTTTGGAAAACATGGTCTACAGAATATCTTCAACATTTACAAACAAGAAGTAAGTGGCACTACAAACGAGATAACATCAAAACAGGTGACGTAGTCATTGTGAAAGAGGACAATTTAGCCCCCAGTAGGTGGATAACTGGACGTGTTCAGGAAGTATTTCCGGGGCCTGACAATTTGGTCAGAGTCGTGTCCTTGAAAACAAAGAACGGCACGTTGCGGAGGCCTACCCAAAAATTAATTAAGCTATCCATCGAAATCGACACCCCAGACGACGCGACCCTAAATAACATACCTGCCCCACAAAAGCCTGTAAGGACGGAGACAAGGACAAAGAATAAACCTATTGGAAATCATCTATGCTTGTTAGTTACCATCGTTCAATTAATAACTGGATCACAACAGCAGCAGAATTTCGTAACCAATATACCATTTGATAACGGTAGATTAATTTACTATGATGAGATAGGACAATTAGAATTAATCCACAACAGTTGGACGATCTTAACATATTATAATATGTCGACCTATTGGCAAGGCATAAACAGCATTAATGGATACGTGAATCATGTTGATCGAATATGTGAGCAATTCGAATACCGTGGTCTATGTGAAAGCATCGTAACAGAGCTACGACAAGAAGTCGAAGACCTTAATCACAATAATTATTTAATCGAATCCAGATACTCTACGAACAAGGCACGGCCAAAGAGAGGGTTGATCAATGGCGTTGGACAGTTGGCCCACAGTTTATTTGGAGTGCTAGATGAAAGCTTCGCAGAACAATACCAAAATGACATCGAAAAAGTAAGAGGCAATGAAAATCATTTATTAAATTTATTAAAAAACCAAACATCTATTATTGAGGCCCAGAATAACATTCTACAAAGAAATGAAAACTCAATGAATAAACAATTTCAATTAATTGATAAACATATAAAAAGCGCCGAAACACAAATATACCGATTACAAAAACAAGAACAGGACAGCATCACCATGAACTATTTTACAGTTATATCACTATCAGCCAATATTGTAATATCAAAATTGCGTAGAATACAGAAAAGCGTGATTGATACCTTAAACAACATTCATAAAGGTCATATCGACTCCACGCTCATCTCGCAAGAACAAATTTTGAATCAACTCAGTATAATCGCCGCCAAACTACCTAAACATTTATCGATCCCAGTCGAAGATATACACAATGAGTTATCAGACATATAACTTACTCCATGTTAAGGCAAGAATGCACCAAAATTACTTAATCATGGAAATAAAGCTACCTCTTATCAATGACATCTCATATCAGATTTATAAAATAATACCAGTGCCACTAATCACTAATGAAAACGCTGTAACTATTACGCCAAGTTCGCAGTTTATAGCAATAAACATGTTACGTGACCTTTATGTTACAATGGAATTAGAAGATTTTCAAAACTGTATCATACAACAAGAGAACAAATATATCTGCACCTTCAATCAACCAGTGCATAACATGAGACAGGGCTCGCCACTCTGGGAATTAAGCTTTTTAATTAGCGGTAACAATGGCGCATGCATGTATCGTACGGAACAGTGCAGTAACAACTGGATCGGGTTACACTGCCATAACACGTGGTTATATGTCTGCTGCAAGGAGTGTGAATTGCAAATCATTTGCGCTGAGAGAAATATCTTATCAAAACGACGACCGATTGGTGTAGTGGATAGTGACCCTATCAGCGAAACCAACGGTTGCGGGTTCGAATCCCGCGACGGGTAAATGTTTGTATGATGAATATGAACATTTATTCCTGAGTCATTGATGTTTATATAAGTATTTATGTATATTTATCCGTTATCTAGTTATCCATAATATACAAGCTTTGCTTAGTTTGGGACTAGATGATTGGTGTAAGTGTCCGAAATAAAAAAAAAAAAAAAATTGAAGGGGTCGGGAACAATTACGGTAGGTCAGGGATGCACAATAAAAAAGGGCGATATGATAATCCAAACAGATACAATATATCAAAGCAAGCTAGTTCTAAACCCAAAATTGCAATTACCGTCCATCCATGATATCAACAACATGACGAAATTGACACCCCCCAGTATCTTACAAACCATACAAAACGATCATTCGCAAACATTTATGAGTTAAAAGAACAACTGGAGATCGTCAAGAAGCAAAGTCAGCTACCCAACAAGATAACAGGACATGATGTGCATCAATATACGATATCATATTTGTGCCTGGGGGTGATACTATTCGCCGTTGTGGGAGGATGTATCTACATACGATCGAGACTAAGAGGCCCCATCCAGAATCCGGAACAAGATCGAATAAGGAGAATCGGGAAACAGGACATAGAGATGACCACGCTACCTACAACCTGTCAGGAACCAGAACAACAGCCCCCGGCTGCGCGTAAGGCGCTCTACGCTGTGCCGAAGCCCAGAGTGTTATTCAATGTGTAATAATGTGTAAACTAAGTGTGAACATTTTAATGAACTACAAACAATTTACATTTAAATTCAATTCATTCTTAAGGTTCTATGTTAAACGTTATTTAAGTTATATTCAATATTATATGTATTTTAAGTTTTGTTGTCTGCCAGTACGTACGGTCAAACACGTACATTTTGGACCTTGGTCGATGCGGCCGGCGCGTGCAGCCTAATTACCTGAATCTTAAAGTAATTCCGCTGACTAAGCGTGGCCCCGTTACCAAGTATATCATAGTTTTAAGTTAGTTACGTATAACTCACCAACAATTTAACATCTCTCCAACATTACTTTGAAACAATTTACTTATAAACATACAATTATTATTCAACATATATTTCAATTAATTACAAAATATCATTAACATACCCATCTGTATATAAGTCAGTAAACTATTAACTGTAACATTTTACATTTATTCCACAAATCCCTGCCTATCTGTGAAGCGCCGCGCGCGTACCACGGATAATTATATGTAAGGGTCGTTATCCCTTTCACATCGGGTGTGATTGAGGTCGAGTGCTAACCCGTTGTGCATACAACAAATGTTAATCGGGGCGCCGATTCGCACGCGTTCGACATTTCACTGTAGATGAGACGTTAGTAGCTAGCCAGGCGGACATTTTAAAATAACCTCCCATCGGCCGAAAGACGAAATCAAATATAAAAGAGAAATGGTTTAAAAAAGCGTATACATAACCCTTTGAATGAATTACTGACTTTGCGGAGGCGACTTATGTGACCTGCAAAGTTAGGAGTTTAAGTTAGGAGGGACCTGCAGTTTAAAAGTTGGGAGATTACATTTAATATGAAAACTGTGGAAAGTCTTAGGCTGTGGTTGAAATAGATAGTGGTGTCATACCTCGGAGTGCACCTCCAGCACGGTGTCGCCGGCGGCCGGCAGCTGGCGCCAGCCCAGCACCACGGCGGGAGCGGCGGGACAGGCCTGCTGCAGCACGCCACCCTCAGCCGACCGCAGCACGCGCACCTGCCACGGGGCATACATTCACTCAAATAGTATAGGAATACAAATTGTAGAAAAAGAATACAAACAAAAAATAATAAAATCACGAAGTCATCGTATAAAAATTCCATATAAATAATAATACTACTCCGGGAGTAAGAATTTAAAGAGATAATTTTAAAGACGATTGTCTTTGAACGCATCTGGAAGTTTATTGTAGATACGAATCGCTATACAAGACGAATTCCATCTATGAGCCTGTAGATAGATGATTACTTTTTGTTAGATACGAAATAAACCAGCTGAGTACAGAACGTTTAGTGCCTTTTGCTTTAGGACATACCTTGGCCCAGCCCAGCCCCGCCACGAGGATGCAGCCGCGCCGCAGGGTCCCGCGCTGCACCAACACCGTCGCTTGCTTCCTGTAGATGTTTCAATAATATAAATATTACGACATGTTTCCACAGTTGAAAAGAAAACAGTTTTATTTTCATAAACAAGAAACTAGCACACGACGGTCCCCGTGCACCCGTACACCTATAGCAGCCTCACCCGGAGTGCGGGTCCAGCTGCGCCTCCAGCACGACGCCCTGCACGGGCCCGGCGGGGTCGGCGGCCAGCGCCATGAGCTGCGCCTGCAGCGTCAGCGTCTCCAGCAGGTACACCTATAGCAGCCTCACCCGGAGTGCGGGTCCAGCTGCGCCTCCAGCACGACGCCCTGCACGGGCCCGGCGGGGTCGGCGGCCAGCGCCATGAGCTGCGCCTGCAGCGCCAGCGCCTCCAGCAGGTACACCTATAGCAGCCTCACCCGGAGTGCGGGTCCAGCTGCGCCTCCAGCACGACGCCCTGCACGGGCCCGGCGGGGTCGGCGGCCAGCGCCATGAGCTGCGCCTGCAGCGTCAGCGTCTCCAGCAGGTACACCTATAGCAGCCTCACCCGGAGTGCGGGTCCAGCTGCGCCTCCAGCACGACGCCCTGCACGGGCCCGGCGGGGTCGGCGGCCAGCGCCATGAGCTGCGCCTGCAGCGTCAGCGTCTCCAGCAGGTACACCTATAGCAGCCTCACCCGGAGTGCGGGTCCAGCTGCGCCTCCAGCACGACGCCCTGCACGGGCCCGGCGGGGTCGGCGGCCAGCGCCATGAGCTGCGCCTGCAGCGCCAGCGCCTCCAGCAGGTACACCTATAGCAGCCTCACCCGGAGTGCGGGTCCAGCTGCGCCTCCAGCACGACGCCCTGCACGGGCCCGGCGGGGTCGGCGGCCAGCGCCATGAGCTGCGCCTGCAGCGTCAGCGTCTCCAGCAGGTACACCTATAGCAGCCTCACCCGGAGTGCGGGTCCAGCTGCGCCTCCAGCACGACGCCCTGCACGGGCCCGGCGGGGTCGGCGGCCAGCGCCATGAGCTGCGCCTGCAGCGTCAGCGTCTCCAGCAGGTACACCTATAGCAGCCTCACCCGGAGTGCGGGTCCAGCTGCGCCTCCAGCACGACGCCCTGCACGGGCCCGGCGGGGTCGGCGGCCAGCGCCATGAGCTGCGCCTGCAGCGTCAGCGTCTCCAGCAGGTACACCTATAGCAGCCTCACCCGGAGTGCGGGTCCAGCTGCGCCTCCAGCACGACGCCCTGCACGGGCCCGGCGGGGTCGGCGGCCAGCGCCATGAGCTGCGCCTGCAGCGTCAGCGTCTCCAGCAGGTACACCTATAGCAGCCTCACCCGGAGTGCGGGTCCAGCTGCGCCTCCAGCACGACGCCCTGCACGGGCCCGGCGGGGTCGGCGGCCAGCGCCATGAGCTGCGCCTGCAGCGTCAGCGTCTCCAGCAGGTACACCTATAGCAGCCTCACCCGGAGTGCGGGTCCAGCTGCGCCTCCAGCACGACGCCCTGCACGGGCCCGGCGGGGTCGGCGGCCAGCGCCATGAGCTGCGCCTGCAGCGTCAGCGTCTCCAGCAGGTACACCTATAGCAGCCTCACCCGGAGTGCGGGTCCAGCTGCGCCTCCAGCACGACGCCCTGCACGGGCCCGGCGGGGTCGGCGGCCAGCGCCATGAGCTGCGCCTGCAGCGTCAGCGTCTCCAGCAGGTACACCTATAGCAGCCTCACCCGGAGTGCGGGTCCAGCTGCGCCTCCAGCACGACGCCCTGCACGGGCCCGGCGGGGTCGGCGGCCAGCGCCATGAGCTGCGCCTGCAGCGCCAGCGCCTCCAGCAGGTACACCTATAGCAGCCTCACCCGGAGTGCGGGTCCAGCTGCGCCTCCAGCACGACGCCCTGCACGGGCCCGGCGGGGTCGGCGGCCAGCGCCATGAGCTGCGCCTGCAGCGCCAGCGCCTCCAGCAGGTACACCTATAGCAGCCTCACCCGGAGTGCGGGTCCAGCTGCGCCTCCAGCACGACGCCCTGCACGGGCCCGGCGGGGTCGGCGGCCAGCGCCATGAGCTGCGCCTGCAGCGCCAGCGCCTCCAGCAGGTACACCTATAGCAGCCTCACCCGGAGTGCGGGTCCAGCTGCGCCTCCAGCACGACGCCCTGCACGGGCCCGGCGGGGTCGGCGGCCAGCGCCATGAGCTGCGCCTGCAGCGCCAGCGCCTCCAGCAGGTACACCTATAGCAGCCTCACCCGGAGTGCGGGTCCAGCTGCGCCTCCAGCACGACGCCCTGCACGGGCCCGGCGGGGTCGGCGGCCAGCGCCATGAGCTGCGCCTGCAGCGTCAGCGTCTCCAGCAGGTACACCTATAGCAGCCTCACCCGGAGTGCGGGTCCAGCTGCGCCTCCAGCACGACGCCCTGCACGGGCCCGGCGGGGTCGGCGGCCAGCGCCATGAGCTGCGCCTGCAGCGCCAGCGCCTCCAGCAGGTACACCTATAGCAGCCTCACCCGGAGTGCGGGTCCAGCTGCGCCTCCAGCACGACGCCCTGCACGGGCCCGGCGGGGTCGGCGGCCAGCGCCATGAGCTGCGCCTGCAGCGTCAGCGTCTCCAGCAGGTACACCTATAGCAGCCTCACCCGGAGTGCGGGTCCAGCTGCGCCTCCAGCACGACGCCCTGCACGGGCCCGGCGGGGTCGGCGGCCAGCGCCATGAGCTGCGCCTGCAGCGCCAGCGCCTCCAGCAGGTACACCTATAGCAGCCTCACCCGGAGTGCGGGTCCAGCTGCGCCTCCAGCACGACGCCCTGCACGGGCCCGGCGGGGTCGGCGGCCAGCGCCATGAGCTGCGCCTGCAGCGTCAGCGTCTCCAGCAGGTACACCTATAGCAGCCTCACCCGGAGTGCGGGTCCAGCTGCGCCTCCAGCACGACGCCCTGCACGGGCCCGGCGGGGTCGGCGGCCAGCGCCATGAGCTGCGCCTGCAGCGCCAGCGCCTCCAGCAGGTACACCTATAGCAGCCTCACCCGGAGTGCGGGTCCAGCTGCGCCTCCAGCACGACGCCCTGCACGGGCCCGGCGGGGTCGGCGGCCAGCGCCATGAGCTGCGCCTGCAGCGCCAGCGCCTCCAGCAGGTACACCTATAGCAGCCTCACCCGGAGTGCGGGTCCAGCTGCGCCTCCAGCACGACGCCCTGCACGGGCCCGGCGGGGTCGGCGGCCAGCGCCATGAGCTGCGCCTGCAGCGCCAGCGCCTCCAGCAGGTACACCTATAGCAGCCTCACCCGGAGTGCGGGTCCAGCTGCGCCTCCAGCACGACGCCCTGCACGGGCCCGGCGGGGTCGGCGGCCAGCGCCATGAGCTGCGCCTGCAGCGCCAGCGCCACCAGCAGGTACACCTATAGCAGCCTCACCCGGAGTGCGGGTCCAGCTGCGCCTCCAGCACGACGCCCTGCACGGGCCCGGCGGGGTCGGCGGCCAGCGCCATGAGCTGCGCCTGCAGCGCCAGCGCCTCCAGCAGGTACACCTATAGCAGCCTCACCCGGAGTGCGGGTCCAGCTGCGCCTCCAGCACGACGCCCTGCACGGGCCCGGCGGGGTCGGCGGCCAGCGCCATGAGCTGCGCCTGCAGCGCCAGCGCCTCCAGCAGGTACACCTATAGCAGCCTCACCCGGAGTGCGGGTCCAGCTGCGCCTCCAGCACGACGCCCTGCACGGGCCCGGCGGGGTCGGCGGCCAGCGCCATGAGCTGCGCCTGCAGCGCCAGCGCCTCCAGCAGGTACACCTATAGCAGCCTCACCCGGAGTGCGGGTCCAGCTGCGCCTCCAGCACGACGCCCTGCACGGGCCCGGCGGGGTCGGCGGCCAGCGCCATGAGCTGCGCCTGCAGCGCCAGCGCCTCCAGCAGGTACACCTATAGCAGCCTCACCCGGAGTGCGGGTCCAGCTGCGCCTCCAGCACGACGCCCTGCACGGGCCCGGCGGGGTCGGCGGCCAGCGCCATGAGCTGCGCCTGCAGCGCCAGCGCCTCCAGCAGGTACACCTATAGCAGCCTCACCCGGAGTGCGGGTCCAGCTGCGCCTCCAGCACGACGCCCTGCACGGGCCCGGCGGGGTCGGCGGCCAGCGCCATGAGCTGCGCCTGCAGCGCCAGCGCCTCCAGCAGGTACACCTATAGCAGCCTCACCCGGAGTGCGGGTCCAGCTGCGCCTCCAGCACGACGCCCTGCACGGGCCCGGCGGGGTCGGCGGCCAGCGCCATGAGCTGCGCCTGCAGCGCCAGCGCCTCCAGCAGCGCGGGCAGGTTGCGGCGCCGCAGCGCCGACACGGGCACGGCCTGCACCTCCCCGCCCAGCGCCTCGCACACCACGCCGTGCGCCGCCAGCGCCTGCAGCGTGCGCTCCTGCGGCAGGCTCAGGCGTCACCTCCACTCCACTCCACTCCACTCCACCCCACCCCACCCCACCCCACTCTACGCCCCTCCGCCCCTCCACCCCTCCGCCCGCCGCAAGGGGCGGTCTATGGGCGGTCAGTTGCTAATTATTTACAACTGACCACGTGTGCCACAACATAAATGGACAAAATAATCAACTATTTTATCCGGTTTTATGTGATACGTCTCATATCTTTGTTGCCCACCCCTCGGCAGTTTGGGAAGCCCTTTATTTCTCTGACAATATAAGCACACACGTTATAGACGAACATACAAAAGCGATACCAAGAATATACAATTTTGTTCAAAGTGAAATTCATGATTACAGTACATTCATTAATTTATGTTTGTTTGATATTTAGTTCCAAATTTTCTTTGCGGACTATAATATTGAATGCCAGTGAATTAAATAATATTAAATGTCATATGCCAAAATAAATAAAATCTCACTAAATGAACATTAAACATTCATTATCAGTCCATGAATCACCTACGACAGGATGAGATGAGGCATTTTGTGATTCAGGTAAATAAAACTAATGCTAACGAACGTTACAAACACAAAACATAAATAAGGCATACCTACAATGTTCACACCTGGCTTGTCGATTTTGTTGATCGCCACCAGAATCGGAACTGAAAGAAGAAACATCAGTTTACCTTCCGGTTTATTTGCAAGCTAGTAACTAGCAAGTGCTAACCCCTTGTGCATATAAAAAAAAAAAAAGCACCACTATATCGTCCAAATAGACCAAGGGCAATATATCGGCTTGATATTAGTTTGTATTTAGTTTAGTTACCACCCGGTTAGAATATTTAACAAAGCCATTTTGTAACTGGATCTCTACACATATTACACTTGTTTAATGAAATTTTCTATCAATCGAGTAAAAAATAAAAAACATGATTATCTAGTTTCCACAAGGAAGTTCCAAAATCCTAAAGTATGGTGTGGATCGATTTGTCTTACAAGCTAAAGTGAGGTGTATTTATTAAAAGAGTTAATCAAAATCAAATGTCCATTACGTGATTCTCTTGACATATCCAGTTCCTCATTGTTGTAGTCACTCAATTGACTCTCCAAATATTGCGAGAAACGAGGTTACTAAAGCACTGCAACTGTCGAAACCGTTCAATTCCCAGCGCTGTGGAGTACTATATCTGTACATACCATCGGCCTCCCTGGCCATCCGCACGGCCTCCACGGTCTGCTCCATGACGCCGTCGTCGGCCGCCACCACCAGCACCACCACGTCCGTGGCGGCCGCGCCGCGCGAGCGCATCGCCGAGAAGGCGGCGTGGCCCGGCGTGTCCAAAAACGTCACTTTGTCGCCCGACGGCAGCTCCACTGACCACGACGAAAGATTTATTTACAATTTCACTAAGTAATGTGGCACGTGGAGCCTTTGCTCGTAGCCATAGATTAACGAAAAGGCTAAGCTCTGCAGCGTATGCAGTCAAAAAAAATCGATAAATATCAGACGTAAATACCGCTAGATCAGTAAATTTTAGTTATTTTCACAGCTTGATATCTTACGGTATCCTGCTGTGGGAAAATGCCGTGAATATCAATACAATTTTTGTTTTGCAGAAACGAGCCGTTGTTCGAGCAAACGCTTCGTATATCTATGCTTGTTTTTCTCAGAGGAATATGGCCTTTTTAACTTAAACAATATGAAATCTGACTATTTGTAGGTACACACATGTGTACCATTTTTTTTTACTATTGACTCACTTGGGCATTTTTATGATAGCTGAAAACGTCACATTTTTAAGTGTATATTTCGATTATTTTATTACATAATGCAGTGTCAATATGGTTACTATATAAATACTTTTACATCCTTTGAAGCTAAGACTAACAATGCCTAAGTATATCTAAAACACGACGACCTTTATCCCAAATGCCCAATTTGTCAGAAATTTCCCATACATAATCGTTTGGGTGTTCCTAACAATAAAACATCAATGCCGGAAAAGCATCCATGATTCACCCATATGAAATACACATAAACCCTTACACATAAACGCCGGCGGCGTTAGAAAGTGAAAGTCTATAGATATTTTTGGTGCAAAGTCCCATTGTCGCTTTCTACGACATCCATGGGTTAGTTCTATTCTTTTTACGTGCCGAAACCACACGTCACTACTACTACAATAAAAAATGCTGACCAATGATCCTTTATGTAAATGAGACACAGGTATGATAAAGTAAAGTGCAGCCCCCGAGTCATCCCCGTACCTTCAAAGGCGCCGATGTGCTGCGTGATGCCGCCGAACTCTGCGTCCACCACGGCCGTGTCCCGCAGCGCGTCCAGCAGCGTGGTCTTGCCGTGGTCCACGTGGCCCATCACGCACACCACGGGCGGCCGCGGTCGCAGCGCCGCCGGGGCCGCGGGCGGCGCCGGCACCGCGTCCTTGTTCTAAGGGAAACTTCATTATTGCTTGTAGAATAGAATAACTTTATCCGCTGACACTAATACAAGGTACACAGAAACTATTCACAACAAGCAATAGAAATACAAAAAGCCAGACACTTTTATAATTTATGTGCGCCCTGTACCAGGCCAACGAATTGGATCTGAGGATCTATTACGTAAGTCAATCGATGAGTCCATCGTAAACGATTATTACGATCATCGACGTCAAACTCGCGAAATCTTATTACGCATTTCAAACGATTACGAATGCGAGTGTCATCGATACGATTGACGATGAATGAATGATCTCTCATACAAAAGTAATGACATCGGCATTACCTATGCACATCGTATACGATTCAAACGTTATCGATAAAGGTGAGTCGGGGTTTACCCCAATCGTATTCGTATTCACTATAGGTACTAAGAATTCTTATGATTCTTTTGTTATTGCAAAAAAATATTATTTCAAAAACGTGTTTTACGTTTATTAGTTAAGCTAGTACTCCTACTAATAATTTGTAGAATAAATACCTTTTCCAAAAAGTGAATATTTCGACAAATAACCTACTATTATAAAATTATTTTTATTACATGATGATGTATGAGTCATGTAGATGATCGAAGCATGTATCAAACAATATTTTTAATGGTTCCTACGTAATTTTTCAGAAATTTCTCGGAAATGATAATTAAGAATTACAATATTGTTTCATGTAAAATGTTGTTTAATGTTTTACTTTAACTTGAAAACTTGTTGTTCTTATTACGTAAAAAATGTAGTAACACGATTAGCAATAAAAATACTATGGGTTCTTTTACAAATTTTATTGGCCTTGATTCCCCGATAAATTCCCGATTTAAATTATTCCCCACTCTCTATTTTCCCACAAATCGAGGAATTTTTTCGTAATTGGCAGCACTGCATGTACAAATTTGGTAGGTTAGAAATTATGTAATGCAAAAATAGAGTGAGATAACGTTATTCTGGGTATAAGGGCATCCCTTTCTATTGCGCTCTTTTAGCCCAAGGTGTTAACGAAAAAAGTACACAATAGCGCCGTCTAGTGTCGAGTAGCAATACTTTTGGACAATTACAATATCATTCATTCATTGTATACGAGTGTCAAACGACGACATACGTAATGCAGTAAGTTTTATACGAGTGGTCGATGATCGTAAACGATGGCCGATGGCCGATTGAAACGTTTAGATTTACGTAATAGGCCCTCAGACTCAGCATAAAGTTGCAGGGAGACCCCACAACGCTGATAATTCTGCCAGAATCAAACAATTGAGAATATGCGCGCATTACGGTAATATTTATGTATTTGCCATCTTGCTTGTGTTTGCCATCGACTCGCTAAGAAGAAGAAGGCTCAGAGGATCTATTACGTAAGTCAATCGATGAGTCCATCGTAAACGATTATTATGATCATCGACGTCAAACTCGCGAAATCTTATTACGCATTTCAAACGATTACGAATGCGAGTGTCATCGATACGATTGACGATGAATGAATTATCTCTCATACAAAAGTAATGACATCGGCATTACCTATGCACATCGTATACGATTCAAACGTTAACGATAAAGGTGAGTCGGGGTTTACCCCACTCGTATTCGTATTCACTATAGGTACTAAGAATTCTTATGATTCTTTTGTTATTGCAAAAAAATATTATTTCAAAAACGTGTTTTACGTTTATTAGTTAAGCTAGTGCTCCTACTAATAATTTGTAGAACAAATACCTTTTCCAAAAAGTGAATATTTCGACAAATAACCTACTATTATAAAATTATTTTTATTACATGATGATGTATGAGTCATGTAGATGATCGAAGCATGTATCAAACAATATTTTTAATGGTTCCTACGTAATTTTCCAGAAATGTCTCCGAAATGATAATTAAAGAAGTACAATATTGTTTCATTTAAATGTTGTATGTTTTACTTTAACTTAAAAACTTGTTGTTCTTATTACGTAAAAAATGTAGTAAAATGTAGTAACACGATTAGCAATAAAAATACTATGGGTTCTTTTACAAATTTTATTGGCCTTGAGTCCTCGATAAATTCCCGATTTAAATTATTCCTCACTCTCTATTTTCCCACAAATCGAGGAATTTTTTCGTAATTGGCAGCACTGCAGGTACAAATTTGGTAGGTTAGAAATTATGTAATGCAAAAATAGAGTGAGATAACGCTATTCTGTATAAGGGCATCCCTTTCTATTGCGCTCTTTTAGCCCAAGGTGTTAACGAAAAAAGTACACAATAGCGCCGTCTAGTGTCGAGTAGCAATACTTTTGGACAATTACAATATCATTCATTCATTGTATACGAGTGTCAAACGACGACATACGTAATGCAGTAACTTTTATACGGTTTTTTTTTTGGTCGAGTGTTCGATTGGCGGTCACACGTATAAAAAATTTTCGGAATTACTTTTGACTTTATTCTGAAGAATTTCAGCTGAGTTGTTAGCTAATTTGTGTTTTTAGTCTTGGTGAAGGGTTTAGCTCTGTTATACGGTAAGTAATTACTGTTGGTGTCGTATAATATTGCATGTAGTCCATTCCCCGCGTTATGTCGGGAATGGAGGTGGTTGATCAAGATTCTGATCCGCCGGATGGGGGTGGGTTTGATTCGCCCTCCCCAGCCCTGTTTTCTCTAGAAGACATATCTAGCTCGACGAAGCGCAAATCAGATGAGGTTGATCAATCCGACCCAAAGAGAAAGGTTACAGACCTCAGTCTATCTTCGGCATCGGTACAATCCGTGTATACCCACCCATTAGCTAATGAGAAAAAACGATATTTAGCCACTGATCCGGCACCTTTCATCGTCCATATTAGTCGTGTTGAGCCTGACCCGGCAGCGGGTACATCAATCAGACCAATTAAGCTAGGACAATTTCTGGCCAAAAATAATGTGAAAAACATTGCAAAGGATGGGATTAAGAGTATCGGTAGAAACAGAGTCTCTATAGAATTTAGAACTGCCTCAGATGCTAATCTGTTCATAGTAAATCCCATTCTTGCTCAGGCAAAATATGAAGCGATAATCCCAACCCACGTGGTCACTCGCATGGGCCTTGTTAGGGGAATCCCAGTTGAGTGGAGTATGGACGAATTTGTGTCCTCCGTTGTAGTCCCTAATGGTGCAGAAATCATTAAAGCCCGACGTCTCAATCGCAAAACAACTAAACCTGATAACTCAATTGACTGGATCCCCACACAGACTGTGGTAATTACCTTTTCTGGACAAAACCAACCATCAAATATATATTGTTATTACTCATCTATCCCTGTGCAGACATACTTACTGCCAACCATACAATGCTTCAATTGCTGCCGCTTCGGACATGTGAAGGCCAAATGTAGGTCAAAGCCACGGTGCTTCAAGTGCTCACAACCCCATGCAGGCGAATCGTGTAATGCTGTTCCAACATGCTTACATTGTTCTGGCAACCATTCGGCGGTTGATAATATCTGTCCCGAGTTCTCCCGACAAAAAACGATTAAAATTATTATGTCGCAAGAAAATGTTTCTTATACTGAGGCATCTGCTAGGACGCGTCCAGTAAGAAAACCATATGCTGAAGCTGTAAGTGGCAGCTCTCAGGCCATGACCCCCCAGAGCTCTGCCAATGCTAATGCAAACCCTACAACTTCTTATAAAAAAACTGTTTTCATAGCCCGCAAAACTCCCCACCCGGCTGCTAGTAAAGGATATGACCGTCAGGCTCATGAAGACATTGTACAGACTCCCTCTTCGTCTCTCTCAAATGGCTGTGCACTTCAAAGGGAAGGTCCCTCTAACTCTACCCAAAATGAAAACTTAATCGATCTTTTAGTCTCCTCCTTGATCTCCATAATATCTAAGTTTGATGATGTAGCCCTACCGTCCAACGTGATAAATAAACTATCGGAACTTTTTAATGTCATTAAAAATGGCGACTCTACTTCAATGGAACTGTCGTAGCATCACCCACAAAAAAGGTGATTTAATACATTTAATTAATAAACATAAACCATCAATTTTTGCCCTCTCGGAGATGTGGCTGAAGCCAGGGTCCCACTTTCGGGTCTCTGGTTATTCCTGTCTCCGGGAGGACAGAAGTGATGGATATGGTGGTGCTGTCATTTTAGTAAAACAATCAGTCCCCTATACTAGATTGCCTATCCCACCTCATAATGATGGTATAAATTCTGTAGCAGTTCGAGCTGCAGGTATTTCTTTCCTCTCTATATATATCCCTCATCCACATTATTCTCTTATCCCTGATTTAAATTTGATTCTTTCAGCACTTCCTCCTCCCTTTATTATATTAGGCGACTTTAATTGTCATCACATCATGTGGGGCTCCCACGATTGCGACTCATTTTCCTATCTTCTCTTGGAGGTGATAGATGAGTTTAATTTATGTGTCCTGAATGATGGCTCCCCTACAAGGAGGGTTCCCCCTTCACAAAACCCTAAGAGTGTTGTAGACCTTACTTTATCATCACCATGCTTAGCCTCCAGGGTTACATGGACCGTACTAACACAGTGCTATGGAAGTGACCACTACCCTATTCTAATACAGCTACCAGGGCAAAGTGTACCAGTTAGAGAATATAATCCCCTTTTGAAATACAAGGTTGCAAAAGCGGATTGGGAAAAGTTTTCGACCATTACTGATACTTATGTTGAAGAACTAGCCCCAGTTAATATTGAAAACATCCAAACCTCTTACTCTCAATTTGTAACTATCTTAAAGACTTCTGCAGATTCCTCTATTCCACTTAAAAACTCAGCCAAAAATCTAGTCTCTTCTCCACCCTGGTGGGATTCAGAATGTACCCTAGCAGTTCAGAACCGCAAAGCTGCAGAAACCCAATATTCTCTTTCAATGACAGAAACCAACTACATCAACTATCAAAAAGTAGCTGCACAAACGCGCAGGTTGCTTTCTGAAAAGAAAAAATCAGGATGGACTAACTTCTGCGAGAGTCTGTCCCCTCTCTCTCCTCCCTCTCTAATTTGGAAAAAAATTAAAAGATTCCGAGCTGCCCTTGTAGATTCCAACATTTCTTCTAATAACCCTTCCCAGTGGTCCAATGAATTTGCTCAAAAATTGGCCCCTCCCTGGGTCCCCACTCAGGAAGAGGTCCTCCAGGGTCCCCCTCCAGATCTCTCCCCTTTACTCCCAGACAGAATGAACAATCCATTTTCTGAGGAGGAATTCGCAACAGTTCTTGGACAACTCAAGGATTCATCCCCTGGGGCTGATGGTGTCCCCTACTCTTTTATTAGCAAAGCCGGTACTGCTCCTAAGAAATATTTTCTGGACATTATTAACTCGGTCTTTGCATCTGGTAATGTCCCTGAAGAGTGGAGAACACAGATAATTATGCCAGTCTTGAAGCCAGGCAAAGATCCTAGTGATGCAAATAGTTACCGACCCATTGCACTTTCTTCAACCCTCTCCAAGATAATGGAACACCTTGTGAAAAATCGTCTGGAGTGGATACTGGAGAGCAGGCGGTTGCTGCCTGCCAGCCAGTTTGGCTTCAGAAAAGGACTCGGTACCATCGACAGTATTTCAACATTTGTGTCAGACATAAGATTGGCCTTCTCGAGACGGGAATCGGTGGTGGGGGTTTTCCTGGATATATCATCGGCTTATGATAATGTCCTTCTTCCGCTGCTCAGACAGAAGTTGCTACAGCTGAGCATTCCCGCGAGGATCGTATATTTCATTATGAACTTAATGATGTCTAGAACTATTCTGATCCGTATCCAAGGAGAACTGCTACCGCCGAGACTTGTCTGGAAGGGTCTCCCGCAGGGTTCCGTATTAAGTCCTCTTCTCTATAGCCTCTATACTTATGATTTGGAAAGATCAGTTAATTGCTTCTGCAATATCCTTCAATATGCAGATGACCTCGTTCTCTACACACTCACTAGTGTTTTTACGGATGAAGTCGATCGTCTGAGGGCAGCTTTGAACTACCTAGCCATTTGGCTCTCAGATCATGGTCTTTCGCTGTCTATTCCTAAAAGTAGCCTGGTGATATTTACCAGAAAAAGGTATCCGCCTAACATAGTGATTTCAATTAATGAGGAAGCCATACAGGTTAAAGATCAAGCAAAATTTTTAGGGGTCATCCTAGACTCCAAAATGAATTGTATCCCTCATCTATCCCATGTAGCGAAAAAGTGCGAAAAGAACATTAATATTCTTCGTGCTCTCTCTGGAGCATGGTGGGGTTCCCATCCATACACTCAAAAACTTTTGTACAATGCTCTGATTCGCAGCCACTTTGACTATGGCTCTTTCATTCTCGAACCCTGCAATAAACAGGCACTTCATACTCTAGACAGGCTGCAATATAAATCCCTCCGCATCATTACGGGCGCAATGAAGTCTTCCCCAACAAACGCCCTACAGATAGAATGCGCTGAGCCTCCACTAGGGCTGCGTAGGCAGTACCTTGCAGACCGATTTCTTTATAGGGCCGCACAACTCTCTTCTCATCCCTTACTTCCCAAACTCCATTTACTGTCTCAACTGGATACCTCTCAAGGGTACTGGGCCCATAAGGACCTTCCCTGCCTGCTCAAAAGCTACAAAAAATTTATTGGAATACGCTCCCCTGTCTACCAGACACCTGTGAACCCTCTCTTTGATTGTCCTTACGACGCACTTCTACACCAGCCAGAGATAATTATTGATTTTGGTATTGAAAAAGGGTCTCCCTGTGCCAATGCCAAATTTAAGAAAAAGCTAGCAGAGGGCTACAGCGACTGGTTAACTATTTACACTGATGCCTCAAAACTATCAGACAGTGGCTTTGTGGGGTCAGCGGTGTGGATCCCTCGTTATAATATCATCTTAAATTATAAATGCCCATCAGCCTCTTCGGTTTTCACAGGAGAGTCTATAGCATTACTTGAAGCTATTAAATATGTGGAATCCCATAAGCTCAATAATTCTATTATTTTTACGGATTCTCAGAGCTGCATACGGGCATTAAAATCTAACCTGTTTCATTGCAAGAATAGATACCCTGTCATTCTCAATATTAAAAAAGCTCTACATAAATGCTTTACCCAGAGCTTAAACATTAAACTTGCCTGGATCCCCGGACATAGTGGCATTCAAGGCAATGAAGCTGCAGATATTCTGGCTAAAGATGCTATCAAAAATGGGACACTAACACACTTTAAAACTTTTACCCATGACCTATGCTCTGCTGCGAAAACCGATTTGGAAACTGCATGGAATGTCCTTTGGGATAAGTCGAAGCATATTAAGGGTAAATATTACGGGGATATCCAACCGTCAATTCCTACCAGGCCCTGGTTTTTTAAGTTCCGGGATATCAACAAACAAGTCACGTCTACGATATGCCGTTTACGTCTTGGACATGTCTGCTCGCCAGTATTCCTGGCTAAACTCCGAATACGGGATTCGTCTCTATGTGAATGTGGACTGGATGAAGGGTCTCCGGACCATATTATCTTCAATTGCCCTAAATTGACCTCTTCCCTATTTGATATCCTCCCCACTGACATTCCGCGTCCCGTTAATCTTAAGTATTTATTATCCATGGTGTTTTCCCCCATTGTCCAAATTTTAGCATCCCATATTAGAATTAACAAGATTAAACTGTAGATAGTAATCCGCTGGTGTTGGGCTAACTTGTGTTGTGTTGTCTTTTGTTTTAGACTGCTCAGCTGGAAGTAACATCGCGGCTTTCATTTGGACCAAATTTATATACTGTGTCACCTTCATGACTCACTTGACACTGGCAAAATTCATAAGAGTTGCCACTAATCAAACTGGAACTGGAACTGGAACTTTTATACGAGTGGTCGGTGATCGTAAACGATAGCCGATGGCCGATTGAAACGTTTAAATTTACGTAATAGGCCCTCAGAAACCAAGCACCATTATAGTCAGAAGTCAATACAGAAACTTATTATATCAACCTCCTTGCCGCACATACATTTATAGTAAGAATGTTTATAATATGTGTATTTGCATTTATAATAAATTACCTGACGAACTTGAATTAGAGAATAGCATAAATTTATTTAGAACGAAATTGGCTTACATCAAATTGTTTCTATAGTGTTAAGGAATATTTAGAATTTAAAAAATAATTAGATGATATTAAGTGATAATACGAATTGTTGAAAAGTATCTGATACATTAGTAATTAAACGGAACCTGAAACCATTTGCACACCTGCATGCAGGTTGAACTCATTGTGGACGAACTATACTTAACATCTCTTTTACTGTGTTCTGGCAAATAAACTATTTGTATTTGTCTAACTTCGATGACAGTAATTAATTTTTTAGTTGTTATAATAGTAGGTGAATAACTAAAATCTTGATTCGTAATAATGATTGATAGGAGTGTTACCTAGTGGCCAATTTCTTAAATATTTACCTGATCTCAAGACCCTGTCGAAGGGCTAGGTGCACACCACGTTTCCATCCAACACACTCACACCTCACATACACACATGAGCGCACACACAATATACAAACGCACGCACTTTACACGCACCCACTCACCTACACACGCTCACTCACAACATTATTGTCGATAATTACTATTTCCGTTACAATTTTTGTTTCCTTTTTTTTGTGTAACCTATACTGACACTATATTGTAAGAATGCGGGAAGATACTAACTCCTGAAATTAGTAGCAAAATATCCTAACTCAATATTAAAGGCATAGTATTGGATCGTACAAGTAATGATATTTTGATTTTATATTTCACCGAAATTTTGTTTATGTATCTGTCTGTTATTATAAACCAATTTCCTTAAATATTAACGCTTGATCAATAGTTAACAATATTCTGAATTCTACTTACGACTTTTTTATTTGGAACAAGGCCAATTCGTACTGGTACCTGCGCTCGAATTTCTGGAGCTCTAAGTACGTTAGTACTATATTAATTCTGTGCCATTTTAAGAATGTCTGTCTGACTGTCGAAATTGTATCTTACCTCGTCTTCCTCCAGTTCTTGGTCTGGCCTGGGCACAATCTTAAAACGGTAGCCAGAGATCTTCACCACGTCGCGAATGATCTGCGGGTTGAGGATCACTGTGTCTTCATTGTACACCGTCTCTGATGTTTTATCGGCGAACTCGAGTGCTTTGTACACATGCTCTAGGAAAACAAAAATATCAAGTTGAAATTCTTAATAAGAATAAGGCCCGTATTTCAGAACGTTGCTCAAGCGTAAATCTGCGCTTGAGCATAGTTGGAAAGAGATGCCGCTATACAAGTTACATAAAGCTGTCCCTTTTTAACTGTCCTCAAGCGAAGATCTCTGCTTGAGTAACATTTTGTAATACGGGCCTAAAACTTCTAATCAATCAATCAAATACGCTTTATTGTTTAAATAAGGAAGGTACATTTAAATCTACTTCTAATTTGCTTTAGTGACATGTCTGTTGTCACTTCAAAATAAGAAGCGGCAATCAGAGCGCCTAACTCAAATGCTTAGGAACTGTAACCGTTTACGACGCCAATCCACTGTCCGTCCTTGTCATATTGTAACACAATACCAATGCAGTATCGCGATAGCTTTGATTTAGGCGGTAGAGACCTTGGATTTTAGGAGTTTCCTACTCGAAATTGAATGCCGTTGGATCGACTAACATTTGCTGGAAAATTTTAGCTCAATAGTCAAACAAGCCACTATTTGACTATCTGGGTGCTACAGAAGAAAATCAGCGTTCAGCTGTTATAACTTCAGCATAAAGCTGAGTCGTTTCCCATTCGCTGCTATAACACTTTACCGGGCATCCAGCCATTATTTATCCAATAAGCAACTTTTTTTTTATGCACAACGAATTGGTACTTCACCTCAATCACACCTGATGTTAAGTGAAGATGAGGTCGAAGATGGAAGCGTACTGACCCGGAAACGCCAACACATTTGGGGGACTGGCTATCTTATCTCTGACAACCGGAACATAATAATGCTATTAACATTGCTGCTTGGCTGCAGATTTAGATAAGATGGTGGTAGCTAGCCAGGCGGACATTTAAAATGCCCTACCACCAACCAAACAGAGTACTTAAACATGTACCCCGCTGGGGATCGAACCCGCGACCTCCGAATCGTAAACCCAATGTTGTTTACATTGAGCCACGGAGGCGGTTAAAAAAACTGTTGGTTTCGCAGACAGGGTCACTATCCACTTCACTAATAAAATATGAATATGTAAATCTATCAGAAAGTAAATAAATTAATAGATTATGGGGTATTTCAACAAAAAAACATTTGTATTTTTATTTTCTCCACATACCCACATCTTTTTGTAGCACCTCAGCAACGTCCCGCACAGTCATGTTCCGCCACACGCCAACCACCCCTGAGCTAGCCTTTGGAGAGTATCGGATCACTCTCCTCCCATGGTTCTCCAGTGCCTGTTAAACAAAACATTCTATAATCTGTTATCCATTTACGACCAACAACTTCAGCCGGCTAAGCATGATATCGAGAGAATGCGGTCTCTCGTCATTCGACCCTGTCGATTTAAACATCGAGGGACTTCACTTTGTCAACCACATAATGACCTTAAAATAAGATTCATCGTCTAATTCCTATTATTATATGACACCTCTGATAATAGAGCCATAAAAACGATAATAGATAAAACATTTATTTGCATATTACAGAAACAACTACAAAAATATTCGTCCGCACAATTATTTTGCTTATTATGGTTTTCGAAATGTAACCTTGTTTCACAGAAGTAATAAAAACATAAAGATCAGCCTCCTAGCTTTGTTTAATTTCCAATGAGTACAACATCTTTTGCATGAATTTCATTATTAGGGCCCGTGTTGGTTGTCGAGGGTGAAAGTGTCGTATTGAATGGGACAGTTCCATGTTTAGATAATTGGTCCCATTGTAGCCAATAGAATAGTCTGGGTGCAGAAATGTCTCCTTTTCACAAAAAGAACTAGACTAGAACACTGAAAATGTTTCCACTGGCTGAGTGGCAGTAGTTAAACACTTATAATCAGTGAAAGCATAACATACATCACAATTTTGTTAAGTGAAGATGAGGCCACAGATGGAAATGTGCTCACCAAGAAAGCTAAACCAGAAAACTTATCTCAAAGAGCTGAAACACAATGATTAATATTGGTGCCTGGTGGCATACTTAGATAAGATGGTGGTAGCCAGGAATACATTTTAAAACGCTCTCCAATAATCATACTGATAAGTATTTAGCAGTGACATGCCCTCCATATAGGCAGAAAGGCAGTGTCTACCCTAGTAAATTGTAAGATTTCCTCAAAATGCATTGTCAAGACAGCTGATTCATATCAATGTGAACAGAAATATTCTAAACAGTTGTGAGGATGGATATAAGAGTAAGTTATTATTTTGTAGTTGTATTTTTTCTCATTTAATAGCAAAGGCGATAGAACCTTTGTTGGTACCTCCAAATATCTCAGGAACGTGACACTTTAGGGTACCATATTACTTGACATTTTTTGTTCATTTATGTATCCTCTATTCATACCCAATGCGTTTTATCCGCACAACCGGACACTGGCAGTAATGGTTGTCGCATTAAAGACGACCGATTGCCATAAAATATTAAAAAAAAAAAAAAATCCTCTATTCATAAATATAACTTTCATCGTGCGCGGAAACTTTGAAGAAAAATCAAAATGGCGGAGGGTGGAAATGACAGTTTCCATAGAAAAATGTTCATTCCCCTTTTATCATTCTGTCTACCCTGTGACAAAATGTTGATGCCACTGGTATTTAGTTTCGATACATAATAATATAGAATATTATAGATGTTAGTACAATTTCACTCAAAACAAATTGAGTCAAGAAAGTTGTCAGCAAATAAAGAAATATAAATAAAGAGATATAAATTTAAGAAAATAAGTTGTGACTGGTGACTTACCATTGGCGTTTTAAAGATCAACACGCATCACTGGTAGTGGTTAAACAAACTTATTTCATATGATTAATGATAGGAGCGTCGGTGGCGTGATTAAGACGCGGTCTCCCAATTTTGGAGGTCCGGGTTCGATTCCCAGGCAGGCCATGTACCAACAAGTCTTTAAATGTGATTTAATTACTTAATTGCATTTATCCAATTCTTAAATGGTGCCGGCAAACATAGTGAGGGAACCTTGCATGCCTGGGAAATATAAATACAAGGGCATGTGGAAGTCCCCAACCCGCATTGGGGGAGTGTGGTGCACTATTGCTCACACTTTCTGATTATACGAGCAAAGGCTTACATCCCGGGATGTTTACGGGCTGACGATGATGATGAATGATAGCATGCTGGCTATCTAAGCCGTACCACTTCCAGGTCTCTAAAATTTTTAATACTTAAAATATGACAACTGGGAAAGGTTAACCACATTATCCATACTTATGTAAAACCTGGTATGAATAGCTATGACACCGACTGTACCTTACTGGAAATCAAACCCAAAACCTTGAAATCTTTTATAAGCCAATATTGAGTTGTGGAGGCAAAGGATTAGAGGACTTAACCACTGTGTAATACTTACTGACTGCCATGCTTTAAACTTTAAAAAAGCATCTCCTTTAAGATACAAACCTTCTCTTCAGCAGGTCTTCTTTTCTTACAGCATACAACTGATATTGACAACAGTCTCACCCGTTGCATCTCATTTAGGGGTTTCTTTTTGATGTCCATGAAACATTCATGTTTTAGTTGCCGGATTGGTAAACTGTAACAACCACTAATGATAAATAAAAATTTCTAACCAAATTAAAGGCCTATGTTCATCAGTGGACGTCTTGTGGCTGATATGATGATGATGAACGAAATTAGAAACAAAAGTTAGGTACTTTTGTAATAATAATAAATAAATAAATATCCTTAGACATGTACACAGCGCCAGATGGTTGATATACTACAGAAATAATTTTTTTTTGACAATAAATACTTATTATAAATGAAAACATCCATAACTCGGGTACACATGTCCGTATTCATCACACAAACATATGCCCTTAGCGGGATTCGCACCCGCAACCTTTTGGTATAGTGGTCAGTGTTGCTAACCACTACACCAAACAGGTCGTCATTTTGTAAATACTTAATATTTATTAGGCTGGTTAGTTTTGTATGTATATAGTCTGTTGACAACCAGCTTGGTGTAGTGGTGGCATGGTAAAACGTCGCGGGTTCGAATCCCGCCAGGTGCATAAATGTGTACGATGAATACATTACATGTGTACCTGAGTTGTGGATGTTTTTCATTTAAGTATATTAATTTATTTAGGAAAAAAATATATTCATGTACTTTATTAACCATCTGATATTTATAATACAAGCCTAGTTGATTAGTATGGAACTAGATGGCGCTGTGCTAAAATATTTATTTATAGTAAGTACATAATATATCACTTAAGGAATAGTTATATACTTGACCTAATTATTCCGAGATACATAACTTACCACCGAATTAGGAGACTCCTGTACATGTCGAAGAAATGTTTATTTAATAAATATAAATTAAAGCATTGATATATTTACAAATTGAATTTCAATGCAATATAGGTTATAATGGGAATCATTTCAAAATCGAGATTGGCCTCAAGTAGCATATATTAGCGGTATAAATATTTATTTATTTACAGAATTTCGACACGTTTCAATGTAGGAAAGGAGTATTTCCTTTTATTTTCCTAAAAAAAACATAACCTCAATCGAATCATTTTTTTTTCGTTTTATTCACTCCTCTCGGAGAAGGCAAAGGGATCTAAGCCCATACAGCCATACCTTATTTCTCTTACTTCTTCAATTTATAAGTCAGTCTCAGTCAAAAAAAAAGTAATTCGGCGTATACTTAGCGTATACAGAGTCTATCACGGTCAATTGGCGAAGTGGCAGCATGGACGTAACAAATTGTTACGCCCATGAGTGGCAGAATGCTTTACAAAAGATTTGGGCGGCTTCTTGTGAGAACCCGAAAGCTTCGTTACGCACTATAATTTACACTTCCCTTCACTTGTACAACATCACTAACTTTTGCTGCACAATATTCTGCAATTATTAAGCTTCAAAAGTCAGAATGCACAAATTCTATGAATTCTGAACAAAAATGCAACTTCAGTCGCCGAGATCCCGCCAAAAGCCCCTCAATCGAATCATTTGCTACTGATATTTACGTTTCGTTCAACAATTCTTATGAATATCTTTGGTTGGTTTGGTTCAAACGAGGTCAAACCCTGTTCAAAAATCAATCAATGTGATATGAAGGTGATGGAGGTATGTTGTCTCCACCCATGGACTTATTATTTAAACAGGACTGATAACTATCAAAAGAATCATTTAGGAAAATGATCACTATGTCAACGCAATAAGGTATTAAATTGGATGCACCATACACAAAGGCAAATCCGAGCCGAGAGAGATAGAAATAACGGAGGCCGTGTGTCTCGTTCTTACATCTTGCCAGCAAAAAAAATGATTATGATCAACAGTTTTGGCTACTCAAAAATTCCATTGAAACACTTATATTTTTATGTTATTTTAACAATTATAAATAAACAAATAACATTCGCATTAATTTCTTTTCATATATTCTTAAATCAAACAGAAAACATACATTTTTATTTCGATTTTGTTATTTTTATGGTAACCCTGAAAAGCATGTCATGTCATGGCGGTTCGGTGTGATTTTGAATTTTCTTTGCATTAAAAGTTTTTTAAAGTATTTGTTATATTATAACAAGTAAAAGGAGTAAAATGGTGAAAAGTGTTGCGTTTATACTTGCCCAAGCGAATCCTATGGTGGTTGCAACATATCTTTCCACAGGTAAGCTAAAAATAATATTTTTGTAAATCAAAGAAGTAGGATGCCCATGAATTCTTGAAATGAGTCGAAATATGTGAAATATGTGTGATTGATTAGGGTCCTGACTGTTGTACTATTATTGCAGTTTCCCAAAAAATGAAGAAATGCGAAATAAATGGCTCACGCCGGCTAATGTCAAAACGCCAAAGTTTTTTGACAAATATTTTATTACAACATTTGTCCCAAGTAACAAATATATTGTGGTCACCCTGTTAGACAGAGACAAACGGCCTCTACGTTACACATCCTGCTCGGCTCGTTTTTCAGCGGCGAGTACTCAGTCCTGTTTAAATAATAAGTCCATGTCTCCACCCAACATTAATCATAACATTCGTACACTCTAGACATTTATTTCTTAATTCAAATGATACAAGACAATGGTGTCGATTCGGTTGTACGCAAACTAAACTAAAACCAATTTAGTTGATTTATTTATTTATTTAGTGAGCCTGTCTTTTTCTTTCTGGAACAATATAACGTGACAGCACTAGTCTAAATCTCGTTTTAGTTTAGTTCGTGTGCAACCGAATCGACACCAATGTTAATGTACATTCTTATTAGACTAATACAATGGTTTTTACAAAATAATAAAGAGAGAAGTAGAGGTAATATCGTAAAGGGACGAAATCAAAATATACAATTCATTTTTGAAGTCTCTTACGTCAGCGTATTTTTATACTCACATGTTAGGTTTGGTTTACGTTTCGTTAGTTCCAGTTCCATTCAAAGACCTTGGTTTATAAGCTCAATGGTTACATGGGATCTCATTCATGTAGCATGGAGAAGATAGACTTTTTAGGATTTCTATCAATGCACTCTATTCATAGCATATTATTTTATTTGTAAATTATTTTATCGTTTTCGTTCACAGGAAATAAATAATATGAAGAATATGTAACAAAATGTTTGATTTAAACCATCAAGGACAATGGATTTATCAATGACCATAATGTCCAATCATTGAAAAAGGCAGCCATAGACAATTACTATTTATGTCCGCCATTCATTCTTCTTTTGAGTTGCTTTTTCGTTTTACGATCCCCGTCGTGCACGATTTGTTATCGAGGTTTACACAATACCATTGCATACAGCTAATTACGTAGAAGTAGTTTAAACAAAGTCCACGCTGCGAAGACCCGGGCGCCAACAGTGCAGTGAACCTCCCATCTGACGTGATCCATCTGCGAGATCGTATAGTGTGCCTGTGATGGTCCCGCTTCCCTTTTACGTTATCGGTCGCGAAGCTCGCTCGAGTGCCTGATGGTGGAACTATGTACGATTAACGAATTAATACAGAGGGAGGACTCAGCATGGGGGCGTTTTTGAACAAGCCGGAGACTAAGAAGTACAATGAGAATGGGGAAGGGAACGGGCTCCGCTACGGGGTGGCGTCGATGCAGGGGTGGCGCGTGGAGATGGAGGACGCGCACCACGCGCAGTTGGCGCTGAACGGGGCGCTATCAGAGTGGTCGTACTTCGCAGTGTTCGACGGACATGCGGGCGGGCGCGTGTCGGCGCACTGCGCGGACAACCTGCTCGAGTGTATACTGCAGACGGATGAGTTCCGCCGCGAGGATGTGGCTGAGGCCATCCGCGCCGGATTCCTCGACCTCGACAAGAAGATGCGCGAACTGCCGGAGCTCTCCAACGGTGAAGAGAAGTCCGGCTCGACGGCGGTGTGCGCGTTCGTGTCGCCCAAACAGATCTACATTGCGAACTGTGGGGACTCACGGGCGGTGCTTGCTAGGGCCGGCGTGCCGATATTCGCGACTCGGGACCACAAGCCGGAGCTGCCGTCGGAGAAATCGCGCATCGTGCAGGCGGGCGGATCGGTGATGATCCAGCGCGTTAACGGGAGCCTGGCAGTGTCGCGGGCGCTCGGCGACTATGAGTACAAGAAGGTGCTGGATCGTGGTCCGTGTGAGCAACTGGTGTCACCTGAGCCGGAGGTTTCCACGCATGCTCGGGTGGAGTTGGAGGATGAGTTCCTGGTGCTGGCATGTGATGGGGTGTGGGATGTGATGAGCAATGAAGCATTGTGTGCATATGTGCACTCACTCCTACAGCTCACAGATGATCTGGTTGCAATTACCAACCAGGTTATTGACACCTGCCTTTATAAGGTAACTCTTTTTTATACAAATATCTTACGAATAGGTAAACGAACAAAATCTAAATCTATATACTATCCAACATCATGCACATATTTACTGAGATTTCAGCTATTATGTTGTTCTTTAATGTTAATGAATTACCTCCCTAAAACAAATAATAAATTTTACCACTTTTCATGGGTGAATTTCTATAAGCCAGGATTGTCAGTGGTACTCAAAAATGGCACCTACTGACAGTGTAGACCACATAACCACCAAATTATTACTTATTTATGTATTATCAGAGTTGTCAAGAGTATTAATCAAATAAAACCTTAGTCAGCAGTAACACAATTACACCACATAAGATAAGCGGAAAGATCTATATCTTCATTGAATTGATTCAACTGCACCTGTAATTAGTTGGGACATATAGGTGTGTACCAATATAATGTCAACTAATGAATGATGTAATTCACGAAAATAAACCATTCAATAGATAATATATTTTATCTAACTGAAACTGAAATTTTTTATTACTTAGGGAGATAAAGATAAACAGCCTATTCCTAAAAGTTAATTCCTTTGATGTTATGATGTCTGAATGAAATAAAGTGAGAGTACTAAAATTCTTCTTCTTGTGTTCTTACAAAAGGATGCGACTTTGAAAAACCTTAGTTGTAAATAAAAGAAAGTCCTGAGTTTGTGACAATTCCAACAAATATTAATCTTTATTTAGAAAGAAAGAAAAAATTATTGAAACCCATTTCATGACACAATCTACCTACAAGGTACCTACAAGTATTACACAGTCAAAACACATACAATACAAAAAGTAAACATTGTATTTTCCATTCAATTGCCATTAATTTACTCACATAAAAGTTAGTCACTATCCTTTGAATGTTAGTATATATATTTTGTGCTTGCATTTAATATTTTTGTTAACATGTTTTTTTTATGCACGACGGGTTTCGTACCTCAATCACACCTGATGTTAAGTGAAGATGAGGTCGATGGTGGAAGGGTGCTGACGCGGGAACCTCAACACATTTTATTTCCTTACTGGTGTTTCCACCCTTTACTTTGCTTGCAGTCAATAGAATTTATTTCATAAGATAAAATATCACTTGAACATGTTATATTTTTTAACTTTATATTAAAGTTACTGCTCATTCACTAAGCTGACTCCCCAGAGAAGAACGAGCAAGAAAATCAAGGGTTGCTCTTTTTAAGCAAGTTTTGCTTCCAGAAAACAAGGAAAAATATGTTATATAATTAAATTATCACTAAGTGGTCTATGTCCATACTTGCTTATCATCTATATAGTCACAAATTTTAAAATAGCCTTTTGTAAATAATTTCTTTTTTATGATGGTTTTGAATTTATTTAAAGGAAAATTTTTTATGTCAACTGTAACCTTATTATAAGTACTTACATATTATAACTACTCCAAAACTGGTTTTAGTTTAGTTGATGTACACCCAAATCGACACCATTGCCTCTTAAATGACTTAGTGATTGTCCCAACAACTAGAAGTAGAATTACTTCATTGTGGACATGGTCTCTGCCAAATTGCATTATGATCAGTTTAGGCATGAAAGCGGGACAGACAGACAGATTTTCACATTTTTAATATTAGTATGGATTCACAAATAAATGCAATAAATAAATACAATAAATTTATGCATTGATACAAGTCACATAATATGTACTACATTATACACATTCATTAAAAAACAATAAGTGAACAGAATCTGTTATAATAATAATAAAAGACGTGACCCATATCAGGCCAACAAAATGGTCCAGACTCAGCATGTGTTGTGGGTAGATCCCACAGCTTCATTGATTGTCACAGAATCATGCCAAAGTCTATTTTCTACTTAAAATACTATTAGCATAGCACTGTCACATATTCGTTTTTCGAATCTTGCATCTGTGTGAAGATAATTTATCATCAAATGAATGATTGCTAGAGGGAGGACAATCAGAGATACGATACGACGTGAACAACGCTATTTCTCAAATAGTAGAATGGTTTACGGCAAATAATTTGTTACTGAATGAAAAAAAAACTAAATGTGTTAAATTTGTACTGCCTAATGTCAGGGAGGTGCCCACAAATATAATGATAAAAAATGTCACTCTAGACCTTGTTGAGTCCACTGTATTTTTGGGCATTACTTTGGACGCCAAATTACAATGGGGTCCTCATATCCATAAATTGGCGAAGAAGCTCAGCTCTGCAGCGTATGCAGTCAAAAAAATTAGACAAATATCGGACGTAAATACTGCTAGATTCGTATATTTTAGTTATTTCCATAGCCTGATGTCTTACGGTATCTTGCTGTGGGGAAATGCCGCGGATATCAATACAATCTTTGTTTTACAAAAACGAGCCGTTCGCGCAATTTATCAATTGAGACCTGCAGTGTCAGTTAGAGACAGATTTAAAGAGTATAATATTCTAACCTTTTCGTCACAGTACATTTTTGAAAATCTAATATATGTCAAAAAAAATATAGCATCATTTAGGAAAAATAGTGATAAACATGATGTCAATACAAGAAATAAAGATAAACTTGCAGGTCACATAAGTCGCCTCCACAAAGTCAGTAATTCATTCAAAGGGTTATGTATACGCTTTTTCAATAAAGTTCCTGTTGATATACAAAATCTTCCTTTCAATAAATTTAAAGATACTATAAAACAGAAACTTATTAAGAAAGCATATTATAAAATATCAGATTATGTAGATGATAAACAATCATGGACATAACCAGCCCGTTCGCATAACCAGGCTATTTCACAATTAATAATGAAATATTATAATATAAAATAATAATTTTGTAATATAAAAACCTTTTTTTAAAAAGAGCGACCTCTCGAGTTTCTTGCTTGTTCTTCTCAGGGGAAAATTGCCTTTTGAACAAGCAGTAGCTTTAAAAATGTAAAATCTGACTATTTTAAGTGTACCCTGTGTACCTACAAAATAAAGCATTTTTTGATTTTGATTTTGATACCTACACCATCTTCTTTAAGCTGTAATATTAATGGTATTGTTGTGTTCTAGCTGTTTATTAAAACATGCTTACATAAAGCACACTCTTGCCACTGCTTTATGAAAAACCACTGGTTGACACCATGAGGACGATTAATGCACAATATGATTTTTTTAACAATACATTGGACTTGGATACAGGCACATCAGCACTTGTTGCTCACCTATTAATCTATAATAATAACTATAGCGTCATAACTATTGCAGGGAAGTAAAGACAACATGAGCATCGTGCTGGTGACCTTCCCCGCGGCGCCGAAGCCGAACGCGGTGGCGCAGCGAGCGGACCATGAGCTCGACGAGACGCTGCGGCAGCGCCTCACAGGTTGCTATCACTCGCTACTACATGCATGTGCACACAAACACAGGGAGACCGACACACCCGCTACCACAGGGACACCCTCCACCGTGACGACACTTGCTACTACAGTGACACCCGCTACCATGGGGGCATCCGCTACAACCGTCACACCCGCTACCACCGACACACCTGCTACCAACGACACACACGCTACCACCGACCCACTTGCTACCAACGACACACACGCTACCACCGACCCACTTGCTACCAACGACTCACACCCTACCACCGACCCACTTGCTACCAACGACACACCTACTACCACCGTCACACTCACTACTGCTGACACACTCTCTACTTACGACATACCAATCATCGCTCGATGTACTGCCTCGAGCCTTCCTGTGCCAGAATGCTCTAGGAACACATCAAGCGACGCCAGGGGTTGATCGCACGGGCATGTAGAGGTAATTGTAGTTGTTAACCAATCGGCATGTATTATTGCCTCAGTAGGGTGTGCGGTCGTATCAATAATAATTTACAGAGAAGGGGAGGTTTTTGAAGGAGTAATAGTAACAAAGCAAGTCCCCTGCCATAGCTTTAGCTTTGCCATAACTTTTACTCCAGCTCTCTCCCGCGCCGCGATTGCCCCTGACCTGAAAAAGACAGAAGAATGTGTTCACGTACTTAAGTAGATAATACATCGGTAGGTACTTAATAATGTATTTAGTTATATTTCGATATTGTAGTATTTAAATTCGTTTATAGGTTCAAAACCTAAAGCAATAACTATGCAATTTTCGTCAATCTAGAGCAGCGTCTCTCAATCTTATAACTCATAGCCCTGTAAAATTGTTCAATGTTTTCATGCTAGAGTCCTACAAACACGAATTACAACTATAAATACTGTTGCGAACGAGACTACTGGCAACACTTAACGAAAAGAAAGTAAAACCCAGAGCGAATGAATTATTTATTTGTCTATACCCATTATACAGTGTAGATTTCGATAAAACAAGTTGTCCGTGGTCAATTACACTGTGTTCTTACAAAGTCGATAACAAGGACAGATCATTAATAAACTACTAAACACTACGATAAATAATTGTATAGAAACGTAACTAAAGCCAAAAAATGGTTCCACGAAATAGAACCCGCGGTGGGCGGGGCGTAAAATAGGGACAGCGCGTAAGTCGTGACGCGTGACACTCGAGTCGCCGGCCGGTGCGTGACCTTGTCGTGACCAATCGCGTGCAAGCTTTGTCTATGATAGAGTGTGAGTGCTTCGTTGTAATTGCTGTTAGTTTGTTTGCTTAAATGGAACCAAAATCAAAGCGGTATACAATTATTATTCACAGTTCCTGACACAAATACGCAACTCTTTTCCAATATTTGTACCACAAGAGGTGCATGTTACGAAAGTCTTTTACAATTATTGTACCACAAGGGGAACATGTGCGGGCAAAGTTTGAGAGACTGCTCTAGTGACGTAATGCCAAAAGATAGTCGGTAGTTTACGCGACATCGTGTGCTGTCGGAGTATTAGTTAAGTTTCTAAACACCTGTGCACACAGGACTTTCAAGGGTAAATTCAATGAACAGAGTTACCTTCTTAATGTGATATTTAATGATAATGAAAAACTCAATGCCTTTGAATATGAGATAATTATTTACGGACTAGAAATGACCAGTCTGCACAGAGTTAATGACGTAGCTAAGTCGGGTTGGTGACTTATTTAGATTAGAATAGCATTTCGATATTTGCTTTTAAGTATTAACCACCTCCGTGATTCAAAGTAAATAACGTAAGGCTTACAAAACAGAGGTGGCGGGTTTGACTCTCAGCGGGGTACATGTTCTGTACTCGATTTTGGTTTCACCTTCAGGTGACGTTGACTAGAGGTAAGATTGCAGTGAGGCGCTAGCTCTCGTCGTGCATAAATTTATTTACATTAGTGGAAATATAATAGGGAAAGCTTTTCACATGTAGATGAATCGACTAGTAGAACTCGGCGATCGAACCACGGGCAATAAACTTTTTACAAATATAATTACCACATAAAGGTCGTGACATATAAGAAAACTATGCTTCGATCTAAGAAAATATTTTTTTTATTTGCATTTGGTATTTGCGCTTAGGCAATATTCAGTAATCTCCTTTAGTGTTTAACCGCAGGTTAACTAATAGTCCCTACGGTACAGATAATTCACTCCATAACGCTATAATTACCTATAAAAATATTATGAGAATTCGTGGGCGCTAAAACGTACCTTACGCGGACAACGGAGAGTATCTACTACGTTGTCAGCCGCGATGTAGGGCGATCACGTGTTTCTTGTACGCAATTCTAGGGCTGTCTATGCTAAGAAATTATTACACAAAGAATGGGTGAACTTAAAACACTTGTTTTTACATTGTATTAAATATTTTTATTTATCTGAAACCTTATGTCTCACTTTAATATGATTAGCAATGAACTTTTTACCTTCCCGTAAATGTCTATTGTTAAATCTAATCGTCGCAAAAATTCTAAATCTAATAAATAACTTTAATAAGTACTCCTTAGGAAAACATGTATATTAATGGGTAAAATTCACTTCAGCATGTTATGTTTCTAATACATTTATGTAATTTATAAACGATTCTGATGGAACTTTTAGTCCTCCATAAAATTATTACTGAAAACAATTACTTTTGGATATAATGATTTTAGTTTAGTACACTTGGAAATCGACTGGATGATGTTCGCCCGGGCGAACGCGAGCCGTAGGTACGTTGATGACCTTGAACGAGTGGCAGAGGCCTGGTTTAACCTTGAACTCCACTATAAGTTATACGATGCGATAAATACATTTAGCTTGTGAGAAGATTTGCGTTTGCTATTCCGATATCTACTTATCAATCACTTGGCGACGGAAAACATAATCTGTAGTCAAAATATAAACATTAATTAATACTTTATAACAATTCAGCTTAACACATATAATAATAAAATAATGCAATGCTATGAAAGAAATAATTTGATTGTATTAACACATTCTTGTGGTAACCATGGTACTTGCATGTGTTTGTCTAATGTATGTGATAAGGTAAATATTATATGTAACTATATATTGAACATTTAGATAATCCCAGAGAGACTGAAAATATTATCCAGAAAATAAATCAACTTGTAATAAGTGATATATCTTCGAAATTGTTTAACCGCTTTCCGCCAAGCACGGCTGACTTTGGGCGCTCCAATGCCACAGATAGACATAGGCTTCAGACTTATAACATTCCTCTTTGCATCAGAGGTGAATTAGTATTCACGCCAATAGCCACCGAATATTGTCAAACAACCAATAGAAAGAAAAGGGAGTGACATAATATGTCATTAATCATTACACAACTCCATATTCTTATAAATATTTGTCAAGAATACACTCGGGAGCAATGAGAATATCACAGAAAGTTCCTCTATAAAGGAATGAGAAGTTTAGCGTCTCTCTTGTTTTCATAAAGCCTGAACGTGATAGCAGTCTATCTCGTGACGTTGTAGAGAGTCTATGGAACATACTAGCTCTGTAGGTCACTCAATGTCTTCATACAACTACCTGTACTTTACCAGTAAATACCAAATATCCATTTTTTATATGTCTTATTCAATTCAACGAATAATTTGTTCGAGAATTAGATATATTTTATTAATTAATAATAAATAAATATTTCGGACACTTACAGCAATCATCTAGTCCCAAACTAAACAAAGCTTGTACTATAGACACTAGATAACGGATAAACGAATAAATATTCATATTCATCACACAAACATTTACCCCTCGCGGGATTCGAACCCACAACCGTTGATTTCGCTGACAGGGTCACTATCCACTACACCTATCGGTTGTCTTGGTCGTCATTACATGAAGGATCATTGCTAGAATCTATGTTAAAGGGGCAACTTCTCAGTCCGTGCTATTCAATTTTATTTTCTATGAATGCTGCTTGTTTTCTTTTGTTTCCTCCATCATAATGACAACTTTAATTGAATCTTATCGTACATCATTGTAATTGCCCGCATTCTTGTTAAAGGCAAGTGAAAACTTCATTAAAACGGCATAGTATATTCCAAGTCATTAATTAGTTTGTATTATAATTAGAAATATAGGTCGTGATGGATTTTCTTTGTTCCTAATTGTAACAGGGTGTTACTAACAGGCTGTCAGGATGATTGCATTAAAAAAATTGAACACATTTTGATGACGTCTTATATTGATAATGTATTAATACATTCTGGGACCGGATTAGCATACTGACTCTCCTATCTATATATCACAAAGTATTACTAATATACTCTACATCCGTATTGGTCGCATTCAAAGTATTACTAATATACTCTACATCCGTATTGGTCGCATTCAAAGTATTACTAATATACTCTACATCCGTATTGGTCGCATTCAAAGTATTACTAATATACTCTACATCCGTATTGGTCGCATTCAAAGTAACATACCAAACTAGTCGTCACATGTAGGTATTACATAATTGTAGCAATAATTATATTATGTACACTGATAGAGATAAAACTAAATAATGGACCAAATATATGATACTATTCTATTTATAATTCATTAATTAAAATATCCCTATTTACAATTTTAAAGGTTTCCCATTTCTCAGTAGTATTTTTACACCATTTACTATGTCTCGTTAGTATATAAATAGAGCAACTCATCCAAAAGTGAGTCAGTCTGTAATAAACAATACGTTATCAGGCAATGGTATCCTCGCGGTCGACGAGATATGGCTTAGCCCCACCAGTTGGAAGTCTAGATTTTAATTTAGATTAGAACTAGTGCGGATAAGGAGATCACCTCTAATGTGATAATCTGTTACACTTCCGCATGTTATAGCAATTACTCTGTGGTGTGTGTTTATGTTCGTTACTTAGTACAAATTTGTTAAGTTAGGGAATCAACCTTTCTAATACAGGATGATTAATCGAAATGGGTCAGTGTGTGGGGAAGTTTGAAACTATGACAGGTAGAGAAATTTGTTGTACGGAAAGATGTAGTTGATTTTAGATGTAATAAGAAAATCTGCGTTCATTGAATTTTGAAAATAAGTTTGTATACAGGGCGTCCCAAAGTTATGGGACATGAAGGGGAAGTACCTTAAATATCGTAGATAGTGAATTTTGCTCAAAGAAGACTTTATGTTATTTTTAAAAGTTAGTAATTCTGCATTCATAGATTTTCTAAAAATTATTTGCTTCGGCTGGGAATCGAACCGACTCAAATGTGAAAAAAAAAACACCCTACTTTTATGATGCCAATCGAAAGAATAGCTAAAAAATAATAACTCTGCCTAAGTAACATAGTATTTTAAAAGAAAGGAACAACGTGAAATTAATCATTTTAATCAAATAAAAAACATACATGAAACTGCCGTAGTCAATTAAGTAGGTATTTTTTTGTAAATTAATTAATTAAATGCTCAAAATGTGATCCCTCTTGTCTTACGCAAATCGCCAATCTATTTTATGAAGTGGGTACTTATTTACGAATAATCAATGCTATCTTTGGAATGATAATATCGCTACTTTTCGAACGTCGTCGGCAATAAATAACTTTCTTGAAATTTGACTCAATCATTTTATGTTGTTCCTTTCTTTTAAAATACTATGTTACTTAGGCAGAGTTATTATTTTTTAGCTATTCTTTCGATTGGCATCATAAAAGTAGGGTGTTTTTTTTTTCACATTTAAGTCGGTTCGATTCCCAGCCGAAGCAAGTAATTTTTAGAAAATCTATGAATGCAGAATTACTAACTTTTAAAAATAACATAAAGTCTTCTTTGAGCAAAATTCACTACAATATTTAAGGTACTTCCCCTTCATGTCCCATAACTTTGGGACGCCCTGTATATGTCGATAAAATCACCTGTAATTTTATGGCACTACTAAAACTGAACACATTGTGTCTGTAATTCCATATGTGAAGTTCGAATTGTACGAGTACAAATTCTCATCTGTCAAATCGACGATGTAGTTCTTTAGATCAAATTTCTCTACCGCTTCATTACGTTTTCATTTCGATTGCTCACCCTGTATGTTGCAATATCTTGTAATGGAGCCGGAATTTGTTGCCATACTATTAATTATTTTGTTTTTAAATATCTTTATTGTAGATTGTTTTTTTTTTTAATTACCTGTTACCATATTTATTTATGTTTTATTTTGTTGATTATTTTTAACAAAGATATTATTTTATTTTTGTAGTTGTAGGATATTTTTATACATCTAGCAATGAGTTTATTATAGAATTTTATAAGAGTACGGTAATATATGATATTTTATCTAGTACAAGTTAGTACATAGTATATGCGTACATACTTTTCAATTCCAATGGGAATTGTAGTGTAATAATAAATCGTTCAAAAGTTTGACAGTCGTTCACTTTACGAGACGTTGAATATAAAGACATTAGGCCTCGTCCATACCGGGAATGGCTCACATTGCGATACACTTTCATACTAACAGTATAAGTTCATAAGTCGCGACACTTGTTGACACTCACTTGATTAAATATCGAGATACGTGTTGCGATTCTTCATAATTACTTATTTGTTTCAACTTTTAATGTCTCTGACCACCCCGATTTGGAATGAAGATCGTCGTGTGACGTGACGTGTATTTATGTTATCTTCCTTAATTAAAAATAAATCGTTCAATCAATTTGGACACAAATTAGCTCAGCATTATCTCATCTCACTGAGAATAATTGACTTTAATATTGTGGAGACGAAGCTTTTCTTTTTACAATATTTTGAATGATAGATATGATTTGAATGACTATTTTTAAATTCGCACTATAATCGTCTTCTCATGTAAGTAATGTTTGTCTTTTATGAGAAATTTAAATTGAAAATTTCGAAGTCCTCTAGACTAACAAATCAACAAAATATCTTGGTAACTGCTGAAACCTTTTCAATCAATCAATCAATCAATCAATATCATTTATTGTGAATCACAGGATTAAGGATGTTACATTAAATTATTACCGCTGTGTTCCGCCCGTAGGCATACAAGGTCAAAATAATTAGGAACTATAAATTAAAGTAAAATAAAATAAAGTAATTACATTGCGCATTAAAAAAATCCATAAAACTGTCATAAAATTCCGAAACGTTACATTTGCATTCATTCATTAATATTACATACAATAAACTACGTACAACATTTATGTCAACAATTTAATAATTTATTATGATGAAACTGAATGTCAAGTAAAAGTGTCAATTATGGTATAAAAAATTCCTTAATAGAATAAAATGTCTTTTCTACAAGAAAGTCAAATAACTTTCTCCTAAATTCAGAAAACTGGGTGCATTTCTTTAAATCTGGAGAAAGTTTATTATAAATTTTTGGGGCCATTGCAAACACACTATTTACAAATAGAGTTGTTTTGGCTGGTTTATGCTGGAGCTGGTCCTTACGTCGTGCGCTCAAAATATTAGGGAACAGTTCAGAACATGATGGTTATTAAAAACCATCTGGCAAATGCAGCTTTCGAAAAAAACAACCATTTTGAATCGTATCAACCGGGTTGGAGCTACCGCGGCAAAGCCACGAATGCGTCAAACTTAACACCTTTTATATTTTAAGAAAGCCATTTAATAGTCACAGATAGATAAATAAAAATATAATCGCCAACGTCATTCAATGACAAGTTATCAGCATGGTATCAGCCACATTTATAATGATAATGGTTTTATGAGGCGCTTACATAGCGGCTTGTAGACCGTTGTGTAAAGTTATTGCGAAACCATGCCGATAAAAAAGCTCCCGGTGTGCATGAGGCCTAAGAAACAAGGGGGTTATATTGGCGTTGCGTAGTCAGTACCGATGTCTCCCGCATATTTAAATTAGTCATGCAAAGAATAAAATATACCAAGGACATATCGTTTATTGACACATTTATGATGAATCGTACAGACACTGTTATGTCAATGGAGAATATATATATTTGGGGTAGAGTTTACGTAACTTGAGATCCTATATCGTAAGAAAGCGTACGCTAAGTGCTGTCCTCTTGATATACAGGGTGTAACGGTTAAGTGTAGTCATATTTTAAGGGCTTGTTCTACCCATCAATACGAACAACTTTTACTATGGGGGCAACTTCGAAATCGCGAAAAAAAAATCAGCTGTTTCATACATTGCATCGGGAGGTTATTGAAATTTTCTATGGAACAGCTCATTTTTATGGGTAGAACAAGCCCTTAAAATATGACTACACTTAACCGTTACACGGATTTTCTACTGACCGGAATTATTATTATTACCGAATAAGCAGTCTGTTGAAACAACTCATGAATTAATAAAATTTAGTTTCTCAGTTAATTTGTTTTGTGTTTAAATGTGCTTTCGTTATCGTTTTATTTGAAAGAATTTAAATATGTTGGGATTTCCGGGTCAGTACGCTTCCACTTTCGCCCTCATCTTCACTTAACATCAGGTGTGATTGAGGTGAAGTGCTAACCCGTTATGTATAAAAGAAATGTATAGGTGGAATCCAGTCATTTATATAAAACAAAACGCTTATTGTCAGTATTCTGGTCTTCGAGACATCTATGAAAAATAAGCTACGTCTGATAAATATTCCTCAATCTCATGGTTTTAATAATTCTTCTGGTTAGAGACTCATCAATTGATAGGGACAAAATAGTTTTTTTTTTTAAGAAGAGCACAGCACTTAACGCTCGTTTATATTTAAAGTGCCAACAAGTATATACAGACGTTTCTTCTTGTTTCCCTAACTAGGTATTTCTTGTTAATGTTTTTAAATTGTTGTACTTAGTAGTTAAAATTGTAAACTAACATTTGTGATATCTGTAACTATTGACTTATCGAAATCAATTTCTGAATTACTTAACTTTTCTAATAAGATACGATTAACACTAGATGTGACTAAAATCTAATTTTGTACCTATCTCGAGATTGTTAAATTGATTTTGCTAATATTAAAATGTTTGAAAACAGAAAAACATGTTTCATTGCTTTAGTCCCGACCCTTGATGCCTTGAGAGTTAAATTGATGTTGGGGAAAGTGGCTAGCGGTAGATGGTAAGGGTTAAAGCAATGAACGTGTCGCCGGCTTGCTCGACCGCAGTAGTGTGCGCACGGCAGCGCCGCGCCGCTAGTATATGAAGGAAGCCAAGTGCATGCATTCTTAATCCTGTTCTTGTACGCTATCGATTACTTAATGTGATATGGGCATGTGCTTTACTATTGTGGCAGCTGTATTTACTATGAATGTGCACTTGCTTTAATATTTGCGGCAATCAAATTTTTCTTGTCTCCTCTGATGACTTTGAGGATTCGACATCCATCCCTTAAGGGGCGATACGTCGTCGTACGTGAGACAACCGAAGCCTTAATTTATTTTTATACACAATGGGTTAGCGTGATTTCCATTGGGGCGACAGGTCGCCAGATCTCCTTGCTGCTCCATCACCTACATGTTTGCATAAGTCTATACCGCTAATTCCGTTTCTCGCGTACGCATAAAGTACGTACGTATTTTCTTGTTATATCGAAACTAATGTATGTAAAATAGAATATGATTTATTTGCTCTTGAATAGGGTACATTAGATTAGGTACATTACAATAAGATCCGCCTAATTCAGTCATTACAATGACGTGCAAATATTGGATAATATTAAAGTTTCATACAAAGTTAATCAGCATGCATAACAATTAATCGCTTTTGTGCTAAACGAAATTTTTGTGGAAAAGAACTAGTAAGTACCTTTTAATCTAATGTTTCGAAAATATAAAACATGCAATCCAGTAGATCTTTTCACTCAAAGTTTCATGATTCTACCTAACATATTTATGCAATGTCAGCCATTTATTTGTACTTTCAGACGTAACTTTGGATTTTTTTTTGCTATCGACTAAATTTAAAGGAATCATGTTTTTGACACACATGATCAGCATAAGTCATCACGTAATTAATAATACAAGCTGAATGCTTATCGCATAGATGATAAAACGGGGCTGCCGGCTGGTCCTAAGTCAAGTGAGATCTAATCGACTTTTAATTCCCGATCTAATTTATAAGAATTTAATCCTCACTGCTTTGAAAACAAATTTTGAAACCGATTTTATTTAAACAAAGCATAATAAATAGCGATTTTTTAATTCTTTATAGTAACTGAGAAAGTTAATCTTTTAACCCCCGGCAGAAAACGGCGGGTGTTGTGTTTGAATGTGTTGTGTGTTTGGTCGGATATATTTCGTCCGATTTGTGTGCGGTTTTTTTTATTCACGATTAAACTACGGGGTTCTTAGCCATGTTGGATTAAGCACGTCGAGAATTGGAATTTGTGTTATTTTCGCAAAAAAGTTTGTCTCGTTTTTATTGGAAGGATTTTTTCTTTTTTTTGTAAAAAGGGCTACCGAGTACACACTGTTATGTACCCCACTAAGTATTAAACCTAACTAATATAAATGCGAAACTTTGGATGTTTGTTGCTCCTTTGACCTTTGGACATGAAACGGATGAACGGATTTGAACAAAATTTATATATAGCTGGAACATATTCTGGATTAAAACGTAGGATAAAGTGAGTAGTTTCCGCTGATAAATAAATTAAACATATCTCCTACAAAGTTTGAATGCAGGCGGGCGGAAAGTTATGTTAACATAATGATAAGGACATCAGTCAAAAGAAGTCGCATTTGGCTTGTAATTTTTAATCGAATTGTCTAAAACTTTGATGCAGTTTCTCTAGTTTGATAGTATTTTTATTATATTTCGTAACATCTATTATCTAGTCTCATACTAGGTATAGCCAGTATTATGGATACTCGATAACAGATAAACATGTATAAATATTTAAAATATGGAGGAAAATACATGCGTGGTTCACAGACAATCGTTTAAGCAAATGGACATGTTGAATTCTCTGTTGCTAAAACGTTTACCCCTAGGGGTATTTGAACCTACAACCGTTGGTTTTGAAAACAGGGGCAATGGGTCGTCTTAAGTTTTGGGTAAAATATAAAAAAATATCGCTGAACTCTATAGTGCATTACTCTTAAAGTTTTAGTCAAACCGCAAACGTATATTTATTGGACAAACTATCAAACATTTCATCAGTATTTATGATTTCTTGAGAGCGCGTTTTAACTTCGTACAGCGTCATCTAGCGAGCACGTAAGACAGCCTTTTTATAATATTTTATTTTCTTATTTACATAGAATCAACAGCATTAGTACAGAAATTATATTATAGTAAACTAATACCAAACGTATGCCAATTAGTGATTCTTATTATGTTACTGACAATAGTTATCGTTATAATTGAGTGGGTAACGTTTTAATTATATTACAAGAAAATTGGTACTTTTACATTACATATTATCATATAGGTATCAATAAAACAATCCTCAGTATTATAAGGCTCTGCCTGCTGCGGGATCCACAGATAACACCTCCTATTTTGTTTACTGTTAGCTCTAGGATCGTAGTATATTATTTATGTACAACTACGTTGTGAAATTCAATAAATTAAAATGATCTAAAATTCCGGACCTACTTTACAAGGAACTCGTTAAAAAATTTCTAGTTGTCTTGGATTATCTATCATTACGAGTACGTAAAAATACCAGCACGGTAACAGCGAGTGACCCTTGTACGTTTAACCTTGCTCTCGACTTCCAATGTCATTGCTGCAGTTATAGCTTGGTTTAGCTGAAATATGATCTCACCTATTAATTTATTATGTAACTAGCATACTATACACTCATGACGCAGTCGCATTTGCTATTGGTTTTCTATCTACGAAGTTAAGCAATGACGGGTGCAGTCAGTCTTCGGATGCGAGACCAGTAGTGTCATTTTCATGACAGCGTTTCCGTACTTTGGACAGTCGGTTGCGCAAGACTAACAAAAATTTTGTTACCTGCTACACAGAAAAGGGACTTCCGCACTCTTAGGGATCCGTAACAATTTTATTTGTATTTTATTAATTGTAAGTTCTGGTTATTAATTGTGTGCAAAAAAAAAACAAAAAAAATGCAAAGTTTGATTAAAAAAGAACAAAGTTGTCGCTCTACCAGCCATCGTAACACCGGCATCAACGTCACGATGACGATAATGAATATTTGAGGAAGTTATGCGTTCTTAGTCGAACGGTTATGAATCGAATTTTAAATAGTACTTAGAAAAAACCTGTAAGGGTTTAGTAGGGACCATCATGACTGGAACTTGGTAAATCAGACTGCTGCACTGACCGTGAACTGACTAACGAACGTGTCAGAACTGAGAAAAGAATAGTAAGAATTTGAATCAAAATCCATTTGAAATGATGACGAAAGAAAAGGAATTGAAAGGAGGCGAGCGAAGAAACAAGGCAGCATGACATCAACGGAGGTGGCACCGTTACCAAGTCACATAACTAAATAAATTCTGACACAATTGTTTTTTCACTGCAATTCTATTCAATTGAAGCAGAACGTTGTTGATGATCCAATCAGTAATCCCTGTGCCCTGGATTCAAATACACCGAATCTTCAATGGGCCTGCGTGGTGTATTATAATAACCCTCTTTGTTTTTTCTAGTCTTTACGTTTATTTGTATGTATATTTCTTTGTAATTTAAAATTGTGTAATTGTGTGAACGCAGTGGCGTAAATAAATGCTTTATCTATCTATCTATCTATCTATCTATCTATCTATCTATCTATCTATCTATCTATCCATACCCTCGCCTATTTAGAGGAGACTGCATCCCAAAAGTGGGGACAGTCTGTTGACGTATTCCGATATTTCTGTTCTTTTGTTCACCTCCACTGCTGCTCACTCACATTTTTGTGGTCTTACCCGCCTCCGCACTCATCCCACTGTAAATCCTGTAACCCAAGATAAACGGTGGTACTGGTACGGCGTTTTGCTGGCAGACAATGTCCGAGGTTACTTAGCTGTCTTCGGGCCCCAGACTAAATAAAAAGTTTTAAAGCTGTGACATTGGAAAGAAGTGTCCATCCCCCATTCGGAAAGCTAATTGAATCAAAATCAGCCATAACTTAACCGATTTGTCAGACCACGGACAGGTCCAGAGCGCAGTGAGCGTGTAGTTGATCCGGAAGAGTAGAGTCTGGTCAATAATTTTCAGCCGAATTCCAGAACGTGTGAGTAGTTTAATTCTATATCATGACATCAGCTAAAGGGCGTCTGTTGCCGAACATAGGCCTCCTCCTCTGCAAATCACACCGACCGCTTGGAAGCGGCCTGCACCTTATGGGTCGTGCCCTACGCTGCGCTTGCCGGTGCGTGGTCTCCAATCAAGAACTGCAAAGAAGAACTTAATGCGCCACCGGCTATCAGTTCTTCGAGCTGTATCCCACTGCTACTTTAACTTACTAATCCGCTGGACTATGTCGCTGACTGTCTGTCTGTGTGACTGTCGCTATGTTCTTCTACGGATTTCTTTATTCCTGATTCTATCTCGTGGTGAAACGCCGAGTATCGCCCTCTCCATGGCTCGTTGCGTGACGTTAGGCTTTCTATTGAGGCTCATAGTGATCTTTCACTATCCACGTTCACCACGTTCCAGGCGTCACTATTAACACACTTTGAAGAGTTTGAGAAGTTTAAATAAATACTTATCTCTAAGCACTAGGCTATTTTGGACGAGAAAACGTTACGCAGTTTCCCCAACCCTGCCCATCCGATTTGGATTCGACGATTGGCGAATCTCTTGATCTAAGTAGGACAACTTCGAAAATGGAGTTCCTAACTGATGTTGGTGTGGTGAACGACTAATCTAGACGTTGGATGGTGCTCCCCGGTGTTTCCCGAATCTTGCAATCCTTGGAGCTATGATGATTTTTTTTTTTGGGTGGCATCCCTTATTTTCGGCTACGTCGACATTTTTCACCAGGAGAGATTGTGTTCCAACGCGTCTCCAGTTCATCATAAAAAAATTGAAATTAGCAAATATTTGATAAAATAATACAGTTGAAATTCAAGAGCATAGTGTGAATAATGCGAGAAATTAAAGGAATTAATTTATAAAATAAAACGTCCGCGTCATATTGAATTGTTTCGGACCTTACGTGTGTCTAATATCTCGTGCCTATTTGACAAAATGTAATATCTAGAATTTTTTCATCCTTTAATATTCTGCCTTCTATTAAAGTAATATTTATAATCTGGAACAAACCTCAGTGGCAAGTATCACTGAACTAATAACGATGTTGATGTACTGTTCACATGGTATACCCGTTTAAAATGTTCGACCACAGACAATTTCTGTGAAATTAATATTTCGAAAAAAGGACTCCTTGAAATACCAGCCAGTAATGGATGTAGCGCCACGCCTTGGAATATATATCCAGCATCTGATTATATCATACATACTGATGATGAGCTATTGTCGAGTCGAGTGTTCCTTCCTCCGGAGAAGAGAAATTGAAGTCAGTTTTACGAATTTTGGCGGTTGAATTGTATTTTATTAACGGATGAGGCTCACAATTCGACTATTATCACTCATAACACGACATTTCACAATTACAAGAATATTCCAAACTACATAGCAGTACTGTATACAGTATACTTGATGATGACAAACACTTATTACATCAGGGTACTTCTACTTAATTACTATAAAATTATTATAAAAACATGTATTTTTATATTCTGCGCTTGAATAATTTTACATGACTATCTAACAATGTAAAACATGCGGCAATGAATTAATTCCCATAATAATTTAACCGCCTCCGTGGCTCAATGTAAACAACATTGGGTTTACGTTTCGGAGGTCGCGGGTTCGATCCCCAGCGGGGTACATATTTAGTACTCGGTTTGGTTGGTGGTAGGGCATATTAAATGTCCGCCTGGCTAGCTACCACCATCTTATCTAAATCTGCCGCCAAACAGCAATGTTAATAGCATTGTTGTGTTCCGGTTGTCAGAGATAAGATAGCCAGTCCCCCAAATAAGATGGGGTTTCCGGGTCAGTATGCTACCACCTTCGGCCTCATCTTCACTTAACATCAGGTGTGATTGAGGTCAAGTGCTAACCCGTTGTGGATAAAAAAAAAAAAAAATTCTAGAATCCATCATTGTGCAATATAGCGAAAGGTGTACTTATGTGTCATAATATTCATTTCAGCGCTGATCGAAAAGAGCGCCGGCACCGAGGATCGCGAAGACACTGCGTGTCACTTCTCGTGGGTGCTGAAGCAGCTGGTGCAGGAGAACATCCCCAACCTGCCGCCCGGCGGGGGACTCGCCGCTAAGTGAGTGTCTATGTAACGTCCGCGGGTCATTGTCACACGCGTCACTTGTCGCGGGTGCTGAAGCAGCTGGTGCAGGAGAACATCCCCAACCTGCCGCCCGGCGGGGGACTCGCCGCTAAGTGAGTGTCTATGTAACGTCCGCGGGTCATTGTCACACGCGTCACTTGTCGCGGGTGCTGAAGCAGCTGGTGCAGGAGAACATCCCCAACCTGCCGCCCGGCGGGGGACTCGCCGCTAAGTGAGTGTCTATGTAACGTCCGCGGGTCATTGTCACACGCGTCACTTGTCGCGGGTGCTGAAGCAGCTGGTGCAGGAGAACATCCCCAACCTGCCGCCCGGCGGGGGACTCGCCGCTAAGTGAGTGTCTATGTAACGTCCGCGGGTCATTGTCACACGCGTCACTTGTCGCGGGTGCTGAAGCAGCTGGTGCAGGAGAACATCCCCAACCTGCCGCCCGGCGGGGGACTCGCCGCTAAGTGAGTGTCTATGTAACGTCCGCGGGTCATTGTCACACGCGTCACTTGTCGCGGGTGCTGAAGCAGCTGGTGCAGGAGAACATCCCCAACCTGCCGCCCGGCGGGGGACTCGCCGCTAAGTGAGTGTCTATGTAACGTCCGCGGGTCATTGTCACACGTGTCACTTGTCGCGGGTGCTGAAGCAGCTGGTGCAGGAGAACATCCCCAACCTGCCGCCCGGCGGGGGACTCGCCGCTAAGTGAGTGTCTATGTAACGTCCGCGGGTCATTGTCACACGTGTCACTTGTCGCGGGTGCTGAAGCAGCTGGTGCAGGAGAACATCCCCAACCTGCCGCCCGGCGGGGGACTCGCCGCTAAGTGAGTGTCTATGTAACGTCCGCGGGTCATTGTCACACGTGTCACTTGTCGCGGGTGCTGAAGCAGCTGGTGCAGGAGAACATCCCCAACCTGCCGCCCGGCGGGGGACTCGCCGCTAAGTGTCTATGTACCGTCCGCGGGTCATCGTGATTGTGACCTTCGTGTAGTGGTGTATGTCACACGTGTCACTTCTAGTGGGTGCTGACGCAGCTGGTGCAGGAGAACATCCCAAACCTACCTGCGGGGGACTCGCCGTCAAGCGTGTTTCTGTTCGTTTTCGATTAGCGAAGTTAAACAATGTCTGAAGCGGTCACTCCTTGGAGGGGTGACCACTAGTGCCATTTTAATACGTGTGTTTCCGTGCTTCGGAGGGTACGTTAAATAGTCGGTCAGCTTGTGTTCCATGAAACCAGGTCTTAAACCAACTTGGTCTTAAAAATCAAGGTCTGGGGTCTTAAAAACACAAGTTGGTGGTAGGGCATTTAAAATGTCCGCCTGATTACCATCTGCCTGCATCTACCGCCAAACAGCAATTTTAATAGCATTGTTGTGTTCCGGTTGTTAGAGATAAGATAGCCAGTTCCCCAAATCCCCAAAGGGTCAGTACGCTCCACCTTCGGCCTCTTCGTCACTTAAGATCAAGTGTGATTGAAGTCAAGTGCTAACTAACCCTTTGTGCATAAAAAGAAACATTGTCAGGTAGCCTGAGACGTATCCACCAATTCCCACTTTTGGCGCGCTTGTGGATTATGTTAGTGGAGGCTGTGCCTCAAAAGTGAGGATGTGTAAAGCTGATGAGGTATGTGAGGGTTTTAGAGGGCTAATTTAATAGCTTGAAGAATGATGTGGACTGTATGGAGAGTTGAATGTGGTGTGTGTGGATGATGGAAGACACGTCAAACCAGCACTTAACCCAGAGAGTAGGTCATGCTTCACTCACCTTGAGTCCACAGCCAGCCAGGATAGGATGACTATAGTTGGTACACGAGTCACGTCTCACACAAGGGTTTTGATGTAAATTCCACCTTCCTTCAATTCACTTCAGTTCGTTAATATAGCACAGGGTAGCTAGAACGTCTAACTAGAAGACAAAGCCTGGGTAGGTGAAACGTTCAGCTGCAATGGGAGCTTCTCGATAGTTGACGATAGCGAAACGTTCGCAATGTCCGACGGATGCTGGCCGACTGGTCGACTGTACCACCACCATGCATAACCGACGTTAGTCGCAAAATTAGTGAAGCTTCATGTGAAGCTACCCACTAGGCAAAAAGTGAAGATTCTACATGGTGTTCATTTCCCGTTCCAGACAAGCCCTACTGGACAAGATATACAGGGAGTTCTACCCGGAGCACGCGGACAGCTCGGAGACGTTCGACTGCCATTCCGAGCTCGCCGACGCTTTCCAGACCAACTGAGGACCCCACACAACCCCCCACTGCCCGCCGTGACCCACATGACCACCGTGACCCGCGGGCGCCCGGAATGCCTTGCGCGGCCTCATGTTATGGGGATATTGCGAACTGTTTTGTTTAAAGAACGGTTGATCACAGGCTAGTGTACCGTCTTAGGTATGAATCACACTTGACGTAGAGCGTTCAAGCGCGTTTTTCTTTTATCAACTTTTTGAGCGTTGAAATCATATCGGATGTGTACGAAGACTTGACATGGATATCTAACTATAATATTATATCAAATATTTTAATGTCTGATTGTTCCTTACCCACGGCGAAACGAGTGCGCGCATTAATATCTTTGGACTTGCACACAGCGCCATGTGAGCGAGCGCTAGCGCAGGTTTGTATTATGGATACCAGATTGTTGATAAACTACACTAATACATGTTTTTTTTATATAAATAAAAACATACATATACATGTGTCCTGAATACAAACTTTGGCTCTTGCGGGATTCGAACCCGCGACCTCTATCCATGCTGAAGCCTCTAACACCGGCCAGTTCTTAAGAACTTAAGAATTGTCGATTGATGCCATCGTTTCAACGCTCGACAAATTGGTTGTCAGTGAAAAATGCGCTCCGTCAAATGTGTACCGTACCTTAAATTATGAATTTCCACAGACGGTATCCGTTAGAGCGGATCCACACGTAACGATAACTGCTGGCATAGTCGACACTAGACGCCACAGATAATATTGGCTAATGTGTAAAGTTTCCATGATTTTTGCATTTGCTTTTGATCGCCATAATTATCGGAACGTGTGGAACTGGATAACCGAAGACGAGCATTCACGGCTATAATCATTTGTTCCAATGTATTTAGATGGATTGTCAAGACGCTATTTTATATTGCTCTATCTCGCGCATACTCGCAAGTGGTAAGAGCGAGACAGATATAACAAAATGGCGCACACGGTCTTATCTGATCTCACCAACGGTTATAGGTAGTATTGAAGTGTAATACTACACCTGAATGTTCGTCATCCGGACCAACTCTAATGTAAAATACGCGCGTTTCCATAAAGGCCTTTAACTCTGCAACGATCGCGGCCATTTTCCTCGAACCTATTTTACATTCCGAAATACACTTGTGTACTCATCTAAATCGAGAGTAACATGACACAATTATTCAAATAAAAAAAAAACAAAGTCCTGTGACATCTATGAAACGCTGTCGCCAATAGGACCAGCTGGCTTATCATGTAACTGCAGTAAAAGTACAATAATCGCTGTCAAGCTGGAAATTAGTATTTCGTATAAATAAATTTTAGTATAAAATACCTAGAAAACTTCAAAGACCTTCCAGCTCCAACATCAATCTCTACTGATGAAACTTCTGAGGCTATTGAAGTGTTCCACTTTTCACTTCCCGGATCCGTCATCAGATCATCATCCATCCATCGAGTACCAAATTATTGCTGTCTTATGGGACTTACTACACTTGCAATGCTTAAAATCGATACTACTTTAATTCAATTCTTTTAAGTAATGGCTTTCCTTTTTAGGATTCTGCCAGCATCAAGTCAGTCATGGGAGTGACAACATTGCAGATAACCGGTTGACAGATTTTTAATGTGGTTATTAATTTATTTACATACGATACGACTGTTGAGACTTGTTAGATTTTATTACAGACATTAGATGAAGCTAATAAAAGCGTTTTAGACACTCGAGTGTCTTGCGATAATCGATAATTATATCGACCACGATAATTGACAAGTCTCGTTTATGTCGAGCAATCGATGAACTTAAGAAACTAAAATTAACTATTTGACGGTTTCGTCTGTTGTGTTAGCAATAAGCGCTAGGTACTATATATCTAGAAATGCATTTGACAGCTGACAGACGACTGCAGAGCTAGAATCTTTATAAAAATACATTTTTTTTTAAACAATATGTCACCGTTCGGGCTGCAGCTGGTCAAGAAATCTACTAATTTTACATGATATAAGCCTGCTGTTTTTCTCGTCCCCGTGTAAAATGTACTCATGAGAAAATGTACTTGTATCGTTGCAGAGACGTACGACTTATTGAGGCTCTGTACAGATGTAAAGCAGAGTTAAGGTTGTCGCCACATGACGAAGATACTATAATATTTCATCTCAAGATTTGTTTTACGCCAAATGTCGATATATTTATCCAAATATCAGAGGCTCTACATAAAAGACAGACAATTATGAACACTTAGCTACAGAAACTGCATCAATATATTGTGTGATCGAACTAAAATTACAAGTGTATTGCAATTTCAATTATAAATAGTAAGCCTTTAAAAAAAAACAAAATGTTCAATAAAACCAATGTCACTAGGGAACTTATATGCAGTTTATTTTGTCTGTGCGCTTATAATATCTTCGCCATGTGTTGCTGAACTCGATGTTTAGCGCTTTCGCTGTCATTGTGTCAGAGTAATCGCCGGGAAACGACAGCCTGGCTATAATTCATAAACCATTGCAATTTATTATGTCAATTTGTGATGCATTACTGTGAATGTTTGACGACTATCACTTTCTATCTAACAAGTTTAAACATAACCAGCAATGTATCCCGAATGGTAAATTAAGTTTATGAAATCGGGGCTTCAAGTTTTAAGAATGGTGTTAAAGCGTAGCAATTCGATGATAGATTTGACGTTTTCATACACAGACGAGAGAGATGGAGATATGTATAGCATGGATTTTTAGACGTACAGTCTTATTCATAAAAAAAATTCAAACGCTTTATAAGCCTGTTTTAGTTATAGTGTGTTTTGTCTCTGTCGTTCATAAGGAAATGTTGTAATGAAAGAAAGTGACAAAACTTACTTTAACTAAAACAGGCTTGTAAAGCGTTTGTAAATTTTTATGAATAAGAGGGTTAGTAACTGGATCCCTAAATTCCTGCGAGATTATGGCCCGAGTCTAGCAAGGAATAACAATCATATGAGGGCATTTACACCAAAAACATCTGACATGTTTCAACGGTGTCATCCCTGTGACGTGTGCATTCTATATATTTCGAAAGGTGAATCGTGGATGTTGGTTCAAGCATTAAGCTTTAATGTTTACAAGACCCAAATTTTCTGACTACCCTATTTGAGGTAAAGGTGACGTTAGATAATTCATAGTAGTGTTGTCAAATATAAGCAATTAGGAATTCGGTTACGTCTAAGAATACAATCGCCGCTACAACTCGTGATGGGTCTGAAAGAGCAATAATGTTGTTATCTATTGCTCTCTTGTTCGTACTTGCATTTGATCGATGAGATAAGAGATGGAATGCGAAATATTATTGCCGATATAACTAAATAAACGATAATAAAACTACAAGAAATCGACTATTCATGATAATACATTAACGAAACCAGTGAACAAAACTTCTTTTGAGTTATCGATATGCTTAATGCTTCTCATCTGCTTCATTATGGAGCAGCACTAACAACTGGAAAGGGACTTATAACCTGTTGCTATTTCAGACTTCAGCGTAACACGAGTGGTGGCTGCTACAACCTATATAGCTCCATATCTCTGCTCTCAACTCTAATATGGCCACCAGTGCGCAATACGTGTATTTAGACGATACGTTTATAGGCATCTCGTCAACTTTGACGATAAATATAATAACGTCGGTCTATAATACGATGCCGTTTTAACACCACACACTGACCGGCATTTGGGGCGAAATGTGAAATGGTAATTTAAAAATTGTAAGTGTAAAATTAGGCCGACATCCTCGATCAATGTCGATCGGTTGGCAATTCAAAATTATTCTGAAGGTTGAATTACGCTAAACCACACCGGGCAGTCACATAAACGTAATCGCACCAACATACAAAAATTCCTTATTGATAACCGTTTTGTTGGTGACTGGTACCGACCATAGCATAGCATAGATTCGCGAAGGAGTACCACCCGTACAGTTGTTCGCAAATATCCGTGTACCTTATCTGCATACCATTAAATTCAGCTTACCCTGCATTTTGTCGGCACGGCCGGCGACTTAAATCGCACTAGTCTGATTTTTATTTCCGTGGAATTCTGACAGCTGTCAGTTAAGACAGTACAGAAGACAGGTCAGCTGTCATAAACATTTTTATTTCTGCTTTTTTATAGGTAATAAATACATCTAAAACTAACACACGCAATTAGTATAGTGATCTGTGCTAATTACCTACCTATTTTTACAATAGTAATTTTGTCCCGAATGCTGTTTAAAAAACATTAAACAATAATTTTAGGGAGAATTTTAATTTTCACACTAGCTAAAGGTTTCCATTTTAAATAAATAATTTTAGAATAAGCTAATGCTTATACTATAAAATATTTTTAACATTACAACAATAGATGTTGTATTACACAACTCCCTTTTTATGAATTCATAGCCAATCTATATGTTTTATTCTTTTTTATGGTAATAGTGGATTGAATTTATCAGTCGACACATCATGAAATTACAGAATTCCATCTAATTAAAATCAGACGAGATCCATTATGGATCTGGTCAACGGAGCTACCGAGATTAAATGTTTGGACTTAACATATTGACGTGCCGAATACGTTCCTATTACGGTCAGGTGCAGTAATTCAACCTTAATCCGACGTCCGTTTGACGCGATGTTGTAGAGCTAAGTGTTAGATTCATCGACCGTGTTACAAGTGGGCCTAAAGCGTGATTCAAAATTATATGAGATCCTTGTTAGTGTGGCGGTAGTGTAGGTACGGAGCCGTTCGACTTAGTTGAACGGGGCTCGTAGGCGTCGGTTCGGGTCGCGGTCGCATCGCCGCCCCGTCAACGACCACGCTATATTTTGTAAATAAATACAGAGTCTCGAGCCCGAGGCGATGCGGGCGCAATTCCTTTCGATCACAATCCGACGCTGAAATACTTCGTATATGTTGATTGTCGTAATTAAAAAGGCTTTGTACAAAATCCCGCTAAATTCGTGACCGTAATGTAAGTGATTGTCTATGGTAGGCCATAGAGACGCGGCCTCAACGTGGCCGGAGCGTCGCGATGACCCGACAACTATGTAATAGTACATAATAATACTCTAGTTGTTTGCTGTTGTGGCGGCAGTTACCATCTCTCGCGGTGCACTGTCTCAGGGTGCGATCAACTTTAAACGGGCGCAAATCGTGCAATGTTACATAGCAATAGCAAAAAGGGGTGGAAGTATTTTCCTTGGTATTAGAGGTGTATCGCGACTGGAAACGCACCCTCAGTAGTGAGTGACCGCGTGTCGCCTTCCCACAGCAGCGTCATATGTTTTACCGGGTAGATCAAAATTATATGTACGTTGATGTGTGGCACAAATTTTCCGTTATCCCGCAAACCGCAGCGAGTAGAGGCGGCCGCAAACATTAGTATTGCCGTGCGCAGGTTTTCGATTCGGCCGTGTTACAGTTGATTTGGTAGATTAGATTTTCGTTTTCGTGTTACTTATTATTGGCCATTCATAAATGTCATAATATTAGATGTGTAATATAGAGATTCGAGTAAAATATATATTATAAATATAAAATACAAAATTCGTCTACACGTAAATGTCGCCAGACCTGTTTGTTTTTGTGTCGTCTTTTTATATTGTCAAGGACCCGTTAGGCCAGTTGCAGTTAGTGTAATCTGTTCAATTATTTCTTTAATATCAATATCCTGTTCCTTATATTTCAAAAGCCTAAAATAATAGATTCTCGATTTAAATATGGCGTTCCTTTTTGTACATAATTTCTATACTTCACTTACATATAGTCATTGTCCAAAACGTTAGTCATCTATCTATATCATATTATTGATTTAATGTAGCTTAAATAAATTGGGATTTGGAATTTTATGGGGTTAATATTATTAGTTTATTATTCCACAAGAGTTGTACTTCATTTACTGTTTGTTATAAAATGAATTTGTAGCTTTTATTGGCGCTTCTAAATTTAATTACGCATTATCTTTTAGTTTCCACGTTTTACCATTTTCTTTTGGATTATAAATTGCTTCGTTCGTACTTAGAAAAACTAATCTATATTATTTGACACTCATGATGGTTATTCGTCAAATTTATGTGAAAACCACGACCGTACAATATATATTATCGCGTGGTCTTACATCCAATTATATCATAACAATATCGTTACCAAATTGAAAATAAATAATAATAATGAAGACCCTTCTTAAATTGAAATGACTAGTGTATATTTCTTTTCCTCTTGTAAATAAAAGAGAATGAAATGAGAAATACTTTTGTACCTGTTTGAGCGAATTAGTGTAACTGAAAAAAAAATAGTTGTAGACGTTACATTGCGGATAGGGGTGTTCGTTCGTTTAAATCGGTTTGGCATTAGCACGATTTTCATTGTAATTAAAAATGTATAATAGCCTTTACACAAATTGTACTCGAGTAACGTCACTGAACATTTCCTGCGATAATGTCCGTTAAATGAACATGCCCCGTTTTAAAATGACAAGAAAGCTACTTTTCTCGTAATTTTAAACCGCATTAGTAATGTCCGATTCAATGGTGTAAAATACGTTTTACCGATCAAATGTTTCTGAAAGACTTTGGCAGTAAATTCATATATTAATTCATCAACTCTGTTGAACTTCTCTCATAGTCGAAACGGCGAGTAAACATGCCCATAAATCGTAGGGCGTTTTTACTTTTCTATAAAACGATTTTATCACCTTTATAAGACATTTTTTTTATACGAGGGCCTGAGCCTTGTTTAATAATTTATTAAGTCTTGTGTTAGAAGTTTTTCCATCGCGTTGTGTGTCGCATTTATTAGCATTACAGAGTGTGATGGACAAACATCTAATACAGTGCTTTATAAGTTTATTTGTAACGGGGCTTAGGTCTCTGATATTAAAGTACGAGACGTGAGATTATGTAGAGAAAACTGTTTTGCAAACTGTTTTGTTTTGAGATTTGGCAAAATTTTGATTAACCACAACGCAATGAGCAGACTTATCCATTATTTAAGTATTTGTAACTCCTCGTTCGACCCATTGTCATACCCTATGTGATTTTATACCTCCTCTTAGTAAAATAACACGTTGTAGTTTTGAATAATATTTTGAGGTTCTTATTAGTGTTATTTTAGGTTATATTAATTTAGTTCGTTTGTTCTTTAGAAATATTTCTGGCAGTGGGTTTTGAATTGGAGTCTTTTATATCCATCGGAGGAAAATAATGTAGGTTTTACGTATGGTTGTTTTCTTTTTTATTATTATAATTATGCTTTCTGACGAAAGTCTACATTGTCTTACGGAGTGTGTCTCGTTATTATCCAGTAGACGCTTGAACAATAAATAAATACCTATACTTACCTTTACTAACTTATTTTATTTTTATACCTTCCCTTAGGTTAATACATAAATAAAACACCTTGAAAACGTCAGAGAAATGTACAACGTAATAATAATAATCATACAAAGTGACTGTGTCCAAAGTTGAATATTTTATTAGAAATGGCTGAGCCGATTTTCATCAAATATTCTGTATATTGTGATAATTTTCTTGTGTTTATTAATATTGTTGTTGCTATAGTGTGGTGTCAAATAAATATATGTCTATGTCTAAATATGGTTTAATAACCGTCTCGCAAACACGTTTTCGAAAATAAAGAACCATTTTCTAATTTGTATGCTCAGTGCTACAGACAGATATAGACCAAACTTATAACAAAATTAACAATAATCCTTAAGCCTCACCTGTACTGTACAGGGATATTTAATTAGTGTAATTCATTTTACTGGTGATTCTACTCCCGATTCCGAACAACTTACACTAGGAACCCTAGCCCAATCCAATCGAAAATTGTTGGACTTCCGTACTAAAGATGGTTACAGAATAATTTATTTAGTAAAAATCTTCAACAGTTAAATGGGAATTGTGGATACATGTATCTTTTTAACGACTTTAAAAAGGAGGAGGTTCCTAGTTCGTCTGTATATATTTTTCTCATGTTCACCTAGATTTGAATCTATTGCAATTTCCGCCTAACAAAAAAGTTCAGGCATGTAATTTAAAATTGTTATCAAAATATTTCGAGACAGTTTTTGGCGTCTGATACATACATACAATTAACTTGTTCTATATTAATAATAAATAAATAGGTAATAAATTCATTTATTGTCAGATAACAAGCTCCATCAAATTAAATTGTTCATATTCCTATTACTTACATTTAATGTTATAGCAATATACTTTTGTATAAGAGTATCTTAATTAAAACACAAGTTTAGTAATTTCAAGTAGTGGTGAGTTAAGTAGTTTTTTTTTAAAAACGCACGCGCCGCCGGCCGGAGTTTGTGGTGCGACTGGCGCACAGAATACTCATACCTCTAGACTGGCGTCTCGGTAAATAGTTACTATACTCTTTGGACTGGCGTGATTCATACGTAGGGTTCCTATCTGCCTTTATTTGGATGTAGGTATCTCATATTTTCTCCAAGTTTTCTTTATTTAAGTAATTTAATTATGTAATTAATATGGTGAATAGGCTACAAACGCGACCGTCAAATGACTATTAACGCTTTATTCAGTAATGGTTTTGAAAAAAAAAAATAAGCTACCTGTGCCAATACCTTCTATTTCACTTACCTAATATGCCCTAATAATTAGCCAATAACCCTGTTTTACTTACCTACATGCCCTATTTTTTCCTTACGGTAAAAAACATACACAGGATTATAGATTAGGTAGGTATATTGAAAACGTTGTTCTTGGATACAGCTTCAATAAAGATCAATATTATTCATAACTAATTGAAATATCATGATTTTTTGAAGAAGAAAATCCTACGTGGGTGGAACGCATGCGTAGAATAAGAATAAGCAAGTAAAATAAAAAAAAATTACATTTTTTATTTTATTTATTTATTTACATAGAATCAACAGCATTATTGCAGAAATTATATTATAGTAAACTAATAGGTACCAAACTTATGCCAATTAGTGATTCTCGTTATGTTACCGACAGTGGTTATCGTTATAATGGAGTGGGTAACGTTTTAATTATAAAAGAATTAAGTAATATAAGCCAAGTAAAAATGTCAAAACTATAACTCTATGTAACAATTAACTAATAAAAATAATGATGAAATACAATAAGTTGTCGCATGTGTACAAATTAACAACTTCGATTGTAGTGTCTGTGAGTATATGTGTGTGTGTGTGTGTGTGTGTGTGTGTACGTGTTTATTTGGTATGTACGGTAGTTGAGTACTTTTGTTAACCTGCCACCTGCCACCGAGCGGCGCGGGCGCCTGCCGGTGTGGGTAGGCTGACGAAGTGTGTTTATGTGTGAAGCGGGATTGTAGATTGTAGTGGGTTCACATGCCGCGAAATACAGCCGAACAAATCATTTAGTTTCTTACCGATTTTTATATTTATGTAAGTAAGTGTCAGTAGAATGTATACAAATTGAAGCATTAGGACGTATAGTGAATAATAATATATATATGTCATGATAATAATACATAAGTATCTACGTAATCATCGTTTCGGCACATTTCTATATGTATTACATCATTGAGAGACGATTGAGAGCTTAGGTTTCTTTGTCTATGGCTGAGCTATATTTATCTCTTTCTTACGTGTGTCTATCATACGTAAAAAAGAGATAACTCTCTTGTGCCTACTGGTATTTCTACCAGTCCAGTACCAGCCTTTCGGCTTCCCAATTTAGGGCTTATAAGGGCATTTTTTTAGCCACCTAAAATTTTAGGGCGTAAAATAATACCCCACTTAAAAATTGATCTGTCTAAAATTAGAACATATTAACCTAACCTAACTAAAAGCAAAGTAGGTAATACTTTATTCTTTATTAGCGCCTAATTAAACCTAAAATATATGTTTGAATAGGTTAGGACTTTTCGGGGCTTTTTATTATTGGTTATTTACGGGTATTTATTTCGTCTTATTTTAGGGGTATTATTTTTTAGATGTTGGTAACCCAGACGACATCTGTGGGTGGACTCTAGAATTAAATTATCTGTCAACCGGCTTTTTGGCGGGAACCCGGCGAGTGAAGTAGCATTTTTCTTTATAATTCTTATAATTTGTACATTCTGACTTTTGAAGCTTAATAATGGCAGAATATTGTGCAGCAAACGTTAGTGATGGTGTACAAGTGAAGGGAAGTGTAAATTAAAGTGCGTAACGGAGCTTTCGGGTTCCCACAAGAAGCCGCCAAAATCTTTTGTAAAGCATTCTGCCACTTTACTGAAGAATGACTTGACCGTGACTAGACTCTGTATACGCCAAGTATACGACGAAATACTTGTTTTGACTGAGACTGACTTACAAACTGAAGAAATAAGATAAATAAGACATGGCTGTTATGGGCTAGATCCCTTTGCCTTCTCCTAAAGGAGAAAATAAAACTAAAAAAAAAAAAAAAAGGCTTTTTGGCGGGAACTCGGCGAGTGAAGTAGCATTTTTCTTTATAAGTCTTATAATTTGTGCATTCTAACTTTTGAAGCTTAATAATGGCAGAATATTGTGCAGCAAACGTTAGTGATAGTGTACAAGTGAAGGGAAGTGTAAATTAAAGTGCGTAACGGAGCTTTCGGGTTCCCACAAGAAGCCGCCAAAATCTTTTGTAAAGCATTCTGCCTCTTTACTGAAGAATGACTTGACCGTGACTAGACTCTGTATACGCCAAGTATACGACGAATTACTTGTTTTGACTGAGACTGACTTACAAACTGAAGAAATGGGATAAGTAAGACATGGCTGTTATGGGCTGGATCCCTTTGCCTTCTCCTAGAGGAGAAAATAAAACTATAAAAAAAAAAAACTTATCTGTCAACCAACAGTTATCAAAATTTTATCAAAAAACACCTGAAATATGAATGATAACATGCGGTTCTCGGCTGGATTTCTTGTTGAACGAGTGAAATAAGCAACTAGGACTGTGTTGGTGGTCTCAACCAGCTGTGAAAACCAAGCAATACTGCGAAAATTGGCGTCGTCCGGCAAAAGGGTGAGCATGAGATCTTTACTATTTGTCTTGTTTTGATATAAATTGGGTTCTATGAGGCGTGTTTAGTCTTAGACTGCTTCTATTTTTTAGAATTAAAGTGTAAATTGAAGTGTTGTTTGAATACATTCTCGTGTTGTGATTTTGTCCTTGGTTTTGATCAATTTGTCGTTCGTTGATCGAGCGGTGTTTGCCCACCGCCCCGCCCGCAGTTTGTCCCTCCCTGCGTGACATGACACTCGCCACAAAGGCTCTGCGCCTCGACACCACTGTCGGTTTTATAGCAGATTACTGATATACTGATTTACTTATGTATTCTGCATTGACCTACTTAATTAGGGTTTATGTAACCCAACACCTGTTGTGATAGTGTGTGTGCACAATGTTTACAATTTAACATAACATTATGTAGATTTTCGCGTCTCTGCAGGTTTGTTGCGGGAACAACGAGCATGATGTCGTGCTGAAGTCGTCAGCCTTTCGTTTTTAATCATTCCATAATATAAAAATTAAAAAAAAAGTGCAAAATGGCAAGATACTTTGAGAACACAACAACATTCAACTTCAGTTGGGACCAGGTCGCTAGTGGGTACTGGAAGAGGTATCCAAATCCACAGAGGTAAGGTCTCATTTAGACTCAGCTATCCAAAATAAACACCTTTTATTTTATTTGCTATTTAAAATCCAACAAAATTGCACACATGTCTTAAAAATATCCACTTTTTTTCTCTAAACAATATTGGCCTTGACTTGTTTATTGTGCTCAAGAAGGTTTGACCATGACAAATTTTATGTTATGACTTGTTGACCTTCCATTAGTTTAATGGACTGTAACTCTATGGAATATTTTATTCTCCTTTGTAAAGAATAAATATCTTTACACATACACACAGCGTCATCTAGTTCCACACTAAACTACTAGGCCTGTATTATGGATACCAGATGGTTGATAAACTACACAAATACATTTTTTTTTGTAAATAAATACATATATAAATGAAAACATCCATAACTTGGGAACACAATTTTGTATTCATCATACAAACATTCCCCTGGTGGGATTTGACATGTAAGATTTATTTCAATTGTATTATAAAAATGAATCAACACCCAAAAATAATAACCACGAAGGCAGTCCTTTATGTGAAAATGATCTCGATTGCAAGAAAATGGTAAATTATAGCTAAAACAGAAATACAATGGTAAATAAGATGCCCAAAATGCTGTCATGTGTTTAGGCATGCACAAATGGGTTAGCCCACAGATCAGTCTGTGATGGATCACAGTGCTTATTTACAGTGCTCTCAGATGCCCGCATGCATGCACGGAAGCTATATCAGTATACTTATGAACATTGTGACTCTAGCTACTATATATGTTACTAGTATATGTATATGAAAAAGTACAACTATAAATTGAAAAAAAAAAGAATTTTTCATTTAAAAAAAAAGGCTATTTATTTAAAATCATACACAACAGGTGTCACTTTTAGTATGATATCAAATGCACCGATTTTTTAGAAGTTTTTAGCCAGTGTGTCAGGATCGTAGCAAGTGGAAGTCTGTGGTATCTGCCTACCCCTACGGGAAACAGGCATGACTTTATATATGTATGGCTAAAACTTGTCCTCTTGTTCATCTTAAAAAAATGCTCTCAAATTGGAGCACGCATTATTGAGATACATCCGAACAAAGACTGGACACACAGCAAACACATAAAACCTGTAGTTTTTCGTCGGTTTCTTTGGGTTTCTTGCGCAGCTTCTTTTCCCACTAATGATTTCGCTTCCCGAAGCAGTAGTAATTTGGAAATACTGACTGACAGATTAAATTTATTTTCAATAGTTTTAAACTGACATAATGATATCTTAAAGTTTGAAAACAAGAAATTTGCAGTCCAGATCAATACTGCCAATAGCTAATTCCCTTATTGTTTAAAAAGACTTACCTTAGTACATAGGTACTTGTTGGCTTATCCAAATAAAATTATATAAAAGTAACAGCAGGTAGCAGTTAAAAATATTCTCAACATGACTTTATGGTAATTCTCTCAAAACAAACTTAAATACTTTTTGAAAGATTAGTGTTAGGACTGTTTATTGTTAAACTAATAAAGATAGAAAATGGTTTATTCACTACAACACATAACAAAATCAAAATAAAAAATCAAAAATGTTTTTATTTCGTAAGTTATAAGAATAACATTTGAAATCGTCATGACATACAGTTATCGCTCATTCACTAGGCAGTCTCCCCAGAGAAGAACGAGCAAGAAACTCCAGGGTTGCTCTTTTTAAATAAGCCAACAATTCATTACAATTCATATAAATACCATGAGGCATCTTTGATTTGATTACCATCAGTGCATTACATTACACAATCAATTTATGCTTTGTTTTTGTTCTGTTTGGTAAACAAACAATGATTTATAGATTACATCATAGCGGCATATTGTTAGCTTTAGTAGTAATATTCCCATTGGGGAATTGCCTGAGTTGTAAAAAAGTTATTGTCTTTGAATGCAAATGTTTCTGTTAGCAAATGAAATCGATTTAGGTGTTTTTATAAAAACTAGCTTTTCGCACGCGGTTTAGCCTGCGTGGAATAACTTTATCGCGGAAATTTGTTTATCCCGCGGGTGCTACTCACTCTATCGGGATAAAAAATATACTATGTCTTAATCCAGGGTATATTCTACCTGTATACCAAATTTCATCCTAATCCATTCATCCGTTTCGCCGTGATTGAGCAACCAACAAACAAATAAACATCCAAACTTTCACATTTATAATATTAATTAGTTAAAGAAAAGACTACATAACTCGATTTATTTAGCTAAGAGTCACAGGTCTCTATGTGGCTGTAATTCATGTCTACTTATTGGTGTATTGAGGTTAGGGTTGTCAAATAGGAAAACCAAAATATCTGGATAAATAAAAATGTAGGGAGTCTGTAGGAATAACAACTAAGTTTTAAAAATTTTCTTTTTATACTTAAATCAAACTTAATTGCAATGTATTCTTTAATTTTAGTTAAGAATCATTGCTTTCGATCACAGTGTAGATGTTCGAAGCTAATTGCAATCAATTTTCTCCACCAATTATGATCCTTGAGGAGTTTTCAGAAAAGACTGGATCTTTATCAACAGTTTGTATCAGAATTCAACCTAATAATTTACTCGGCTTTAATTATCAAAAACTGTTTGTTGGGAGACTTTATATATTGTTGGGAGTTTGACATCATATGAAATGGTTGGTGGCTCAGCGGAGGAGACACAGTCTCCCAATTTGGGAGGTCCAGGTTCGATCCCCAGGCAGGCCATGTACCAACAAGTTTTTAAAAATTACTTATGTGCATTTATTCGATTGCTCGTAAAGGGTGAAGGAAAACATTGAGGAAACCTACATGCCTGAGAAAATAAAGAAAATACAAAACTCGAAGGCATGTGAAGTCCTCAATCCGCACTAGGGTGGCGGACTATGACTCATACTCCCTCAATATGAGGGAATGTCTATATCCCTGCAGTGAGATGTTTACGGACGGATGATGAATGAAATGTCGGAGGAATCCAGACGAATCCGAATATCATCAAAAAATATTGTTAATTATTTTGCGCAATAAAGAGTATTTGTATTGTATTGAATCCCGACCATCTGGCAACCCTAGGGTAGATTTGCTAACGCGGCCTCCAACCTCCAACGCATGCTCTTTTATTTAGCATCGACGCTTCAAATCCAAATTAGGCCGCAAGATAGCCTAACACCTTTTATCAGCTTGTATTTGAGTGACTACATTGTTTGTTTATAGTTTTATTATAATTTAATTTACTTAGATAACTTGTACAAGTCGTGATACATACAGGGTTAATTTGAATTCGTGTAATCCCCATTAACTGGTGACGTCACTTGATTACGAGCAACTTTTCCCAAGGAGTTCTCGTCGAATTCGATCAAAAAAATTTTCCATTACCCATACAAAGTAAACCATTCTGAAACCACTTTTAGTATGGAGGTCTAACAATTAATCAGAATCAGCAGTAAACAGGAATTACATCAATTAAAATTTCACCCTGTATATTAACTAGCGTTTCGCCGGCGGTTTCGCCTGCGTGTAATAACTTTATCGCCCTTGTTTAATTTGTTTAGCCCGCGGGAACTACTCACGTTATCGGGATGGAAATATCCTATTTCTACTGTCGTACTAGCTATTTTTATGACTCCTTTGCAGCAAAATCTGTCCAATTGTGGAATGAGTTGCCTCGCATTATTCGTTGCGCTGAGTCGCTAGCGGTGTTTAAACGGCGTTTAAGAGAGCATTACTTATCGCTTTGATGTTAAACATTATAATGGTATTTATTTTGTTTATATATATATATATATATATATATAAACAAAATAAATACCATTATAATTTATATATATATTTATTATATATATTATAGTATAAGGATTTAGATATATTTTACTTTTGTAAGTTTGCTTTACGCTACGCAGCAGTAGTGTATTATATTAAGTTTCTTTGCCATGGTTGTCTGGAAGAGATCGCTATAAGCGATAAGACCGCCTTTGTACACCTGTTAAAATAATATCACTGTGTATATTTTTATACTGTGTACAATAAAGAATTTTTTCTTTCTTTCTATTTTAATCCAGGGTATGTTAGAATACCCTCATAGGTAGTCTTAAATATCTAATTTCGTCCAAATCCGTTCATTCGTTTCGCCGTGACTGAGCAATAAACAAACATCCAAACTTTCTCATTTATATAATATTAGTTAGATAATTTAGGCGATTATATTATTATCTTTTACTGCAATTAAATTTGGTTATTTTAGTGTTATCGAAATATTTAAAATAGGTGACCTGTAAAGTCCTTGGACTCGGGTCTCCTTCACATCATAAGATAATAAAATCGTAAATAAATGATTGTAAATTGCAATTATTACTTTTGATAATTGCAATGGATTTTTTTTAAAATTAACAAATGATGACTCAGTTTGACGGGTGTTATGGGTTGATGGCGTTGTGTCTTTGTCCGGATCTATCACAATAATGCGAGGTCCGATTTGAACGCGGTTTTTTTTTAATAAATAATTTAATAATAATAAATTGTTCATAATTATAATAAAAAATATTTACATCGGTATTAGTAATAAGAATAATAAATAATTTAATAGTAACAATTCAGTTCATTTATTAACAGATACCATAACTAAAAAATATAAATGGAAATTCTTATAATAATAATCCGTGAACTGCCACATAAAACTACATAAAACAAATAAATTCTTACACAAAATACGAAAATACTAATTATTATTTGACGACCGATTGGTGTAGTGGACAGTAACCCTGTCAGCGAAACCAACGGTTGCGGGTTCGAATCCCGCGAGGGGTAAGTGTTTGTATGATGAATACTAACTTTATTCCCGAGTCATGGATGTTTATATAAATATTTAAGTATGTGTATGTACAAACTTTGCTTAATATGGAACTAGATGATTGGTGTAAGTGACCGAAGTATTTATTCATTACCTATATGGAAATGAAGAAAGTAGGTAAACGAAATTAGACAGGGCATCCTCTGTCCGCTGCCTCACCCTGACGGGGCATGTGCATGAGCACACTGTTTTATGTGTTATTTACTTGAATAAGTAAGTTGCAGTTTCAATAAATAAATAAACATTTTCTGTCAGTTGACGACCTATTTGGTGTAGGGTTTCCGGGTCAGTACGTTTACACTTTCGACCTCATCTTCACTTAACATCAGGGGTGATTGAGGTCAAGTATCAACCCGTTGTGCATTAAGAAAAAAGAGGTCAGAAAATCTGACTACTATACCAAAAGGTCTCGGGTTCGAATCCCGCTAGGGGCATATGTTTGTATGATGAATGTATTTGTGTAGTTTATCAACCATCTGGTATCCATAATACAAGCCTAGTTGCTTAGTGTGGAACTAAATGGCGTTGTCTGTATGTCCAAAGACATTTATTAGTTACCAAAATACATTGAAATACGTTTATTTTCAGCACACATGTGTTATCAGAGGACACATGCATTAGACAAGTAAAAGATGGCTGCCTGTACACAAAGCGGCTACTCACTAAGACCAACAGGGTGCCCAAGTGGGGAGAAAGGTAAGGTACCTACTTAATCTATGTGACCACCGCCTATTTTAATTTATTCGACCGCCTCCGTGGCTCAATATAAACAAGATTGGGTTTACGATTCGGCGGTCGCGGGTTCGATCCCCAGCGGGGTACATGTTTAAGTACTCGGTTTGGTTGGTGGTAGGGCATTTTAAATGTCCGCCTGGCCTACCACCATCTTATCTAAATCTGCCGCCGAGCAGCAATGTTAATAGCATTGTTGTGTTCCGGTTGTCAGAGATAAGATGGCCAGTTCCCCAAATGTGTTGGGTTTTCCGGGTCAGTACGCTTCCACCTTCGACCTCATCTTCGCTTAATATCAGGTGTGATTGAGGTCAAGTACTAACCCGTTATGCATAAAAAAAACACCAGCTGGATTTCCTCACCCTATCCACGTCTCTATTTCAGCTGTCAAGAATCAATAGACACCTAGATTGGTGAATTCAGAACTAAATTGTTAGCATACAAATGAAATCAAATGTTGTTTTAGTTATCTATCATTAAGCCATGTTATATAAAATATTGGGCAAATTGTTATAGCTCTGATATCAGAAGCTTCGTGAAAAATTATCTAATCATTTGTGGGCGGAGATAGCGCATTTAATATTTTTACTACATGTTATAAATAGCGTACGAAGTACACACCCAGAAAATTCAACACTACTGACAACTATAATTCTAGTCATGACGTCATTCGTATATATTGCCTAATATCCGTGACGTCACCAGTTAGCAAAAACAATTCGCTTTAAAAAAATCAAAGCGATTGCGCCATTATTGAGTGTTGCTAAATGGTGCAAACGTAACTGAACATTATTGGTATAGTTGTAGGGACTATTTTAATATGCATGCTTTAGTTGTAAGTGCTGGTAGCAGCAGGTACTCAGCAGTAGCGGCACTTGACTTTTTTTAGTGTTAGATTTGGTCATCCGTCAAATAGTGCGATCAAGGTCACTAAGGCCCGTATTAATACCCATTCTCAAGCTTGAGAACAGTATTGTGACTGGTCTTAAGTACACGTGTTGATTAATAAACCTAACTTGAGACCTGAAACGCGCGTGCGTACTCAAGCAGTACTCACTTGAGAGTTTCACGTATTAATAAACGGAACTCAAGACTACCATTCATTCGCCGCTGAAGCGTATACTTCAGAAGTGATATCAGCTGAGTAGACCTCAAGATTGGTTTATAAATTAGCACGTAGCTTGAGATAGCGTCATCTGCTTAAGACGCATCTCGGGTGATTCAGCCTCAAGACTTGTATTGAGATTGGTTTATTAATACGGGCTTAAGTTATTGATGAAGGTGGGCGCCACGTTTAACATAGAATAATAATAAATAAATATCCTTAGACATACACACAGCGCCATCTAGTTCCACAGTAAGCAACTATATGCTTGTGTTGTGGATACCAGATGATTGATATACTACATAGATACATTTTTTTTTGTAAATAAATACATATTATAAATGAAAACATCCATAACTCGGGTACACATGTCCGTATTCATCACACAAACATATGCCCCTAGCGGGATTCGAACCCGCAACCTTTTGGTATAATGGTCAGAGTTGTTAACCACTACACCAAACAGGTCGTCTAATTTTGACTTGGTACAATTTGTTTGGATTGGTTTCATATCTACAAGTACCTAGCTTATATTGTCACCACCACTAGAAGTCCATCCAAGCTGCAATTGCAGAGTAACATCACCACATACCCTTGGCAATATATCTCACTTAGTGATGAAGGGGACTCCAGCTTCACTTAGGCACAAGGAAATGTGGTCTCCTCTTTATTTATCGACGACCTGTTTGGTGTAATGGTTAGCAACTCTGATCACTATACCAAAAGGTTGCGGGTTCGAATCCCGCTAGGGGCTTATGTTTGTGTGATGAATACGGACATCTGTACCCGAGTTATGGCTGTTTTCATTTATAAAAAGTATTTATTTACAAAAAAAAAAACAAATATATAATATGAAGTATATCAACCATCTGGTATCCACAACACAAGCCTATAGTTGCTTACTGTGGAACTAGATGGCGCTGTGTGTATGTCTAAGGATATTTATTATTTATAACTTCATCATACGAGTGCTTCAACTTGTCATCACAGCGGTCGTTTTTAATCTAATCTCGTCATATTACACAATTATCGTGGTGATTAGTCTGTGATGAATTGCTTCAATTGCATTGTTTTGTGCAGTGTATCTATGTAAAGAATTCCATTATTAGGGCTTTAAATGATAGTGAAAACCTCCTCTATTACCTTAAGAATAAGAAAACTTTATTTGATCCATTTAGCGACACTTATAAAATACATTTAATTGTTACCTATACTATTATAACACGATTTAAAAATGTGGAACTTAATATAAGTAGGTATGCATTGTTTCGGTGTCGCAGAGTGGCATCAAATCAGGTCCCCAACTCAGCATTTGTTGTAGTCGAGAGAAGAAGAACGACTACAACGCTGGTTTTCAGTGGAGCCTATGATCACGGACGCTCATGGGACACACACACATAATGAGTACCTAAGTACCTGCATATTTCATACACATAATATACTATGTATAATACCTTGTATCTTTACCCTAAGATTTGCTTGAAGAGATCGCTGTTAGCGATAAAGACACAAATAATTACCCTCGCGGGATTCGAACCAGCAACCGATTGTTTCGCTGACGGGGTCACTATCCACTACACCAAATGCTTTATTTTGTAGGTACATAAGGTACCTACATTTAAAGTAGCCAGATTTTTAATTTTTTTAGCTACTGTTTATTCAAAAGGCAATTTGCCCGTGAGAAGAACAAGAAAGAAATCCTAGGGGTTGCTCTTTTAAAAACAGGTTTTTTTTATAACAAAAAGGCACATTAATATTTCATTATTAATTGTGAAATAGTATAGCTTGCGATCGAGCTGGTTACGACCATGGTTGATTATCATCTAAATAGTCTCATATTTTATAATATGCTTTCTTAACACGTTAACTGCCGCGACGCAGACTCAATTGAAAATCAATTGTTTTCCGGTCACCGGTGACTGCGTGGCGCTCAAAGGCTTAATAGCATATTAAGAAAGCATATCAACTAACCAACCAGGTTGATGGTTAAGAAAAAAAATTACTAACCGTCCAACCAGACGACCTGTTTGGTGTAGTGGTTAGAAACTCTGCTACTACACCAAATGGTCGCGGGTTCGAATCCCGCTAGGGGCATATGTTTGTATGATGAATACAGACACGTGTTCCCGAGTTATGGATGTTTTTCATTTATACATGTATTTATTTACAAAAAAAAAATGTATTTGTGTAGTTTATCAACCATCTAGTATCCATAACACAAGCCTAGATGCTTACTGTGGACCTAGATGGCGCTGTGTGTTTGTACAAAGACATTTATTATTTATATTATTATTAACCAGGTGGACAGAGTGGTTGGTGGTAATAGACGGCACAAGCGACTAATGATGTACGCTGTACTCATTTGCGTAGTTTTTGTTAATTCTGCAATAAAGAGTGAATATAATTTCTGAATTGTCATCATTATCCGCCCACATCCATCCAATGCTGGGTATAGGTCTCTATTACTCCAATTGTCACGGTCCTATGCCGACCATATGTGTGTATACCCCAAATGTGTTTGGGTTTCCGGGTCAGTAGATACGCTTCCACCATCGACCTCATCTTCACTTAACATCAGGTATGATTGCAGTACTAACCCGTTGTGCATAAAAAAAAGCCATTCAGTGCGATCCAGTCAACTGTACGATGTCATTGGATCAACGGGTCTGTCCACTGGCCTTGTCGCTCCTCATGCCCACTATTGTATGTCTGCCTTGGTTCAATACCACCCCGACTAGCCAAGTGTCCCGCAACCTCCACTTCAGTCTCGTTATTCGTTTGCTATCTTCAACTTTCCTTTTCGTCGCATTTCAACTTTTGGTACGCGGCTAAGAAGAGAATGTCTAACATGGAACACTTTTGCTCTGTTATGTTAGCATTCCATGGACTCTACCGCCTAACTCAAAGCTATAGTGATAGCAATGCACTGTCTGTCCTTGTCATTGCGTTACGATATGACAAGGACGGACAGTGCCTTGACGTCATAACAATAACAATTTCTAAAGCAATTAAGTTAGGCGGTCTGACTGCATATCATAAAGACATCCGAGCAGCCTTATGGCCATTAGGGGCCTCCTATTAGAGGGTAGAAGGACCGTCTATCTGTCAAAGTTCTGTCGTTTCCCATATTTAAGAATATGAATAGTTTAATTGACCATTTAGCGACACACACATACAATTGTATAAATGTGAAAATGACCAATGAATGCAATGTATTCTGTGCTATAACTAGTGGCATTTTACGAATGTGATGTTACAATACATAAAGTGGAGTTCGGCTATTTTGAGAATGTCAAAAAAACTGCTGAAATAGTGCCAAATACTGCCCAAAGGAAAAAAATGTGTCTCTGTAGTGTAAGATTTATTCAATATTTTGAGTGAGCATTCTGGTATAACATGTTGCTGGAAACTGGTATAACATGTTGCTGGAAACTATGCTGACTGCTTTACCTAAGATTACAATTTATAACCCTAAAAACTGTGCATATTTGCCATTGAAATATACTAGTTCTTTAAAAACAACGAAGTTATTTAGATGTCTGTGTGAAACGTGAAAGTGCAGATGACTGACTTATACCGCGAGTGATGCAATATCTGTCTCCCTGTCCAACGTCGAACCTAATATATACGTTTCTTTTTTGCTATTTTTAAATTTGAAGGCTTTGACAGTCCACCGGGATCTATACACTGCCTCTAATCGCCCCATTGAATAGATATATGTGTTTGTCGTCAGGTTCTTCAGTGCAAAATCGGTGAAGATCATAGAGGAGAGCGTCGTGGATCCCAAGAACAAAATCATAGTCACATACACAAGAAATTTGGGATACACTAAAGTTATGGTAAGTCTCTAAAACGGCTTATCCACCACATACTGTTTCCTTTATCTCTTTTGCAGCATGGAATTAGTCATCTGACGCTTCTGCCACGCTTATGGTACCAGATTGGATTTCTGTTGGAAGTAATAAATTAAAAAGCCATAAATTTGGTGGCGCGCTGACGGAAACATAGAACTGTTTAAAATTATCTTGTAGTCGTTATTACGTATCGTTTTCGTCGTCATCAACCTTGACCAATCGGAAAACGTTTAATTGCCGAGCGAACAATGAGCCAACCAATCATACGTCAGAACGTAATCGTTAGCAAGGTTTTAATAATAGCTCGCTCCACTCTCTGAGCGTCCCCCATGTATTGTGATAATTATGTTACATTTGTTTGTTCTACTTTACGTTGTGTGAAGAAATTTTATTGTATTATGCCTATTTATGCAGCTTCATTGTGTTTAAGCGACCCCTTCCGCTGAGCTACATTTTAGACAAAATCTAAGGTGAATAATAGAATGAGGAATTCAATTCTCACTTGGTTGCACTACACTGTTGGTCTTTTTTTCTGAAAAGTTCAATTTTGTCATTGAATAATTACATAATTATTTATTGTGGGGGTAGGTAGTGTCGCCCAAGAGCCTTTTTGTGAATTTTTTCTACCCATTTCTTCGAGAAATTTTCAGAACTCCTTACCGTCAAATGGCGAACCCCTAAGGGTTGCTTTAGGGGTATCTTATGTAGATGATAATACATGTGCGTATCTCCTCGTTGCCGCCAGAGCGTGGTGGAGCGTGTGGAGTACCGGTCGCTGGGCGCGGCGCAGACCGTGGCGCGGCGCTCCGCCTGGATCGACTCACAAGTGTTCGGGTTCTCCCGCGCCATCCGGGCCTTCGGCGTCGAGCGGTTCCGCAAGAACTGCAGCCAGATGGTGAGTGTCGTTGTACTGCTACTGCCGTCTGCGGCAACGGTGACATGTTGTCAGGGAAGCACTGTTACTGCTGCAATCCCTTCCTGGCTATAGAAGGGAAGGACCTTCCTCTTCTAACTTTTCGGTGGAGAATATCTGGTAAAATGGTGTTTTTGCAAATTCTGTGCTCCGGGTAAATATATTCCAGGGTGAATTTTTCAAGAGGACGTGGATGGCTTAATCCGAAGCTATGAGGATTAGCGAAAAGTACTCAAAGGAGGCCCGATTTTGATTAAAACTAAAACTACATCAATGGATTTTTGAAAATATCAATATTCCCAGCCAGAAAGATTCGGTTCGGGACCTTGCTTGCCGACCACTACGGGATACAAGTCCGTCAGTTTCTATTTGTAGAGTGTATATACATGTGCCAGTTCAATACGTATATTCTGTACGGTTTCTGTACAAGTTACTTTTATTTGTGCTGCGCTTGCGCCCTACTTTTGCATATAAACAAAAGCACAGTCGATGAAAACATTCCTGATGATTACATCAGGAATCGCTCCGTCAGATTCTATTCGTACATACGTATTAACACTGTACGAATAGAATCTGACGGAGCGTTTTCGTCGGAGATGTCGGAAGTTCTCATGATATATTTCTACGTGATAACATCTAGTGTCCAAAAGCCTCCTCGCTGACTACTACGAGTTAAGAGTTGAAATGTGGCGTCCGTGGTTCCAGGTGAACGGCTTCAACCACGTGCTGCACAGCATGTTCCCGCGGCCCCACGCTCCCGTCAGCCACGCGCTCCGCGACATGCGCCAGACCGCGCGTGACGTCACCGACCGCGCCAAGCACAACGTGCTGCACTCCGTCAACCGCTCCTAGCGCTGTGACGTCACTCCGTGCGCCCCGCACGCCCCGCACGCCCCGCGCCGCGCGTGACGTCACCGACCGCGCCAAGCACAACGTGCTGCACTCCGTCAACCGCTCCTAGCGCTGTGACGTCACTCCGTGCGCCCCGCACGCCCCGCGCCGCGCGTGACGTCACCGACCGCGCCCAGCACCACGCGTTGCATTCTCTTACCTGCGGTGACGTCACTGAGTTATCAGTGCGATACAGACGAGGAACTATCTCTATTTCCCTCTCTCTAATGTGTTTTGCAGTCTATGTGGATGTCCGTGTCGCACTGAAATCGCCTGCACCCAAGGTTAACTCTACAATTTTTCACAGTCGGCCAAGCCAAGTTAATCTTTTGATATTTCTGGCAAATGCACCGATGATGCCACAGATTGGGGGCGTCGATGACGTCACCGTCGCCCGAAGCCAACTCTTCTATTCTCTTCCATTATCCGTTCTTCCGCGTGTCTAGCACGTGGCGATTATGTACTAATGATATTCATGGAGACAACCTGTACACGTGACGGGCGGTATAGTGTCATACAATCTTATAATCGGCGGGAGTACCGTTCGTTAGTGCCATTTGGTTGGGATTATTCCCAACGGCACTGTTCCGAACTGCTTTATTCCCATCGACCACCGCTGTAGTGGCTTTTGAGAGTATTAATTAGATCATGGTTCAATAAACCCTACAGTCAAATTTAAAGCGTTCGTCCAGACTGCTACTGATGGTGCTAGGTTTGGAATAATTCGGAATTATCTTTCTCCACGGCCACCAAACTTCCCAGATTACTAGTAGCTGTGGCCGTTGGGAATGGTCCGGCGTTCGTGTAGCACCGACAGTTGCTATGGTCGTAACGTGATACGACTGACTTTACGTCGACTCGATTCAGAACTAAAATTCTCGGTCGTAAAGATGACCGCAGAATACCATGTGTCCAAAATCTTGAAAAAGGATACTAGATCTCAATTCAACGTAGTATATTTTCAAAAAGAGATACATCGGTCTGTTATATATAATTTAAGAAATTAGGCAGTAAAAACCAGAAAGATGAATCGATCGTTGTGCCGTCGGACTATCTCGATTAGCAATTTAGATATCGTCATCTCATACCTTCGGATAGCAGAGTAAAAGTTGAGTAAGGTCACCCTTCGTACTTTAATATTGTAAATCATATAATTTGTTTACCATTTTGTGTGTAATATAACTCATTTAAAAAAAAAACAAAGTTAAATTACAAGAACCTGAAGTTACAGAAACTACTCAGTTTTCCTTATAATCTGTGGTGAACTAAAACAATTATTAGTTTCGTGATGTTGCCTAGATGGCACTGTAGTACTAATTATTGGCCAAATTATGACAGTAAGTTAACCTCTCGCGAGAATACTGGTAGAGAGAGCCATCTATAATGTTACAGATGAACTAAAAATGTTGCTTTGCACAGATTATAAAAATAATGTCTACAACCTACTGTAACAACATAAACATTGTTTTAACATATCCCATTTTTTTAATAAAAAAAAAAAATAGCAGTTCTAAATTCATTTGTATCTTTAGAATCAAAAGCGGCAATCTTTTCTAGACCCAAATTATTGTAACCTACACATTTATATTAAAACACAAAAAATTATGGGAAATAATGTAAGGGCGCATTTTTTGTACATGGCGTTTAGTACTTATTTGTGCCCTGCAACGTCTCGTGACAAGAAAAAGTATCTACATGAAATTAGTGCGATGTTTTAATCGTGCGACGATTTCCACAAGTGCATTTTACGAGAAAATAGTCTCGCTTCGTTGCAGTGCACCAGACTAACGTCGGCGGCCATCGCTTGGTGCGGCGCGGTCGTATATACAGGCTGATATCGAAGCTGTTGGAAAGAAAATCATTTATTTTAGCGAATCCGAGGTTGGGTATCTTTAATGACAGTTTTATTGGCCATCTTGAGAACACCTTGTACAATTATTATTAATTAATTATTAATAAACCAATCTCAAGACAAGTCTTTAGGCTGTATCACCCGAGATGCGTTTTAAGAAGTTGACGCTATCTCAAGCTGCGTGCTAATTTATAAACCAATTTTGATGTCTACTCAGCTGAGATCACGTCTCAAGTACCTATTCGCCTCAGCGGCGAATGAATGATAGTTTTGAGTTTCGTTTATTAATACGTGAAACTCGGCGCACCTCAAGTGAGTACTGCTTGAGTATCCACGTGCGTTTCAGGTCTCAAGTTAGGTTTATTAATCAACACGTTTACTTGAGACCGATCATAAGACTGTTCTCAATCTTGCGAATGGTTTATTAATACGGATCTTAGATGTGATCTTGTATACGATATCTACAACGTCACCAATGTAAGAACTAGTTACGCGTTCGGAGCAATCACAATCATATCCTTGTCGCAGTTTCAAGCTATTTATTTTGTTTAAAGTATATATTTTTCACTGCCGTGTTCTTTTGCTACTGGCTACCTTATACCACATTCCAGCTGTGGGTTGTATTATGTGTCTCTAGTTGTATTCATTAATGACACGTGGTACACACGAATTCGGGCCGAGCAGTATGACGTGGGTTTTGTCGAACTGAAAAGGCTAGAGTCGTAAATTCGCCACAAGATGCAGGTTCGTTCGGGTAGCGATAGACTTAATTTGGTATGGAAAGCCCGTTCAGTATTGATCGTCATACCTACATGATCTACGACTTGTTTGTTCGCGACTTTTTCACGTCGGCTCGAATATGTGTGTAGCACGCTTAAGGCGCTGTCCTAATGCAATGAAAGTGCGATCGAATAAGCGATTTCACCTCTCGCATTTGTACAGTTATGTGTGAACACAGTTCTTTGAAGGGTAGTTGCGTTTATTTGGACAGCGCTTAAGACCTTGTCTAGTAAAAGCGAATTCGCCGCGCCCGGGACGAGAAAAATTATTGCAAATTATTTTGTGCAATAAAGAGTATTTGTATTGTATTGTGAAACGCGCGAGCATTTGGGGACCTAACCAGTCAGTATATTCCCTTGATGCGTGCACTCGCTCTAAATTTCGCGCGCAAACTGGACGCAACAAGGCGTCTCTAGAAACTTGAGTCACGCGAGTCGAAAGTCTGGTGAAGTGCACGCGATTTTCGCGCGATATTTTGGCGCGATTTTTTTTTCCTTTTCTGGATATGGTCTAAGGAATTAGCGCGGTAGAGACGAGCATTTCGAAGCTTTGTTCGGTTCGACTGATATTATTCAATGAGTTGTTACGTATTTTTGGAGCGTGAAGTTTTGAACAATTTTTTAGGGGTTGACTTAAGAAGTTAATTAACTTGAATTATTATAAATCCCCTAATATTGTAAAGGGTATATCTGTAATTTATTATATTTTTCCTGGATGTAGTGTTAATGTTATTAAATTATGATGATTAAATAAATGTGAAAGTCGTTAACAAACGACCGCGTCTAATGTAAGTCTTATTGTAAAATGCGCATAATAATGATTGTTTTAGAACGAAATGTTGGAACTTTTTTGTATCTATTTATTTATTTATTTATCTTGCCTCAAAGGAAAAAAACGGTAAAAAGGTAAAAATTTTTCGTTTAGTAAATCTCTTAAATTACTGTAAATTGTTTGGACATTAAATTTGTATATTTTGACAATGATAATGTTCATCGCAATTTAGTTTTGTATTGTATTAAATATTTTAGCATCTAAAATATTCACTTTTTTCCAGGGACTGAATGCGGTTACGGTATAAGGTTAAGGTACTTTAAAATCATAACGATACCCTTGTTTTATAAAGGTAGGGCCATACCGTTATTTAACCTTTTCGCGATTTCGGTACCGAAATATGGAGAAACGCGGGTGGGTTCGGGCGGGGGTATGCGCGCGAGGCCCGCGGAGAGGCGCGCGGGCGCGGGGCGGGGCGCGGCCGCAGCGCAGAGACACGTACAAAGTTTAGAAATTAATTTTCTATTTTCTGATATGTAATATTATTTTGTTTTTTCTTTTGTGCTCTAAAGTTAAATGAACTAAAGTACCTAGCTTATTAGTACAGGTACTTTTATGAAAACAAGGTCAGATAAGTTGTATAATATATATGCATATAATAAGTTTTCATTTCACTGAGGATTTGAAGTGAATTCTTACAGAATAGCACAGCTGTTCCCGTGGGAATTACGGAAAAAAGTATCCTTGAAATAAGTCCAGAAGTTTTATATTTTAATTTTCATTCAGATTGTAATTGTTTAAATTTATATAATCCTAACCTTAATCATCTCCGAAAATGATTATAATATATTCAGCGGTTTTTGCGAGATTGAGTTACAAAATACAGATGTACACTTTCATATTTTATAATAATACATAGTATTGTAATAAATTGGATAGGTATACTCACTCATTATCTCTTGTTTTGCCAAAATATGACTTACGATAGTAGACAACTCCCTCGCTCGACACGTGCAAACACGAAAATAATAAATAAAACTAGAAAATCACCGTGTGGGTCAGAATGGCGGGTGTATTGTTTCAGAAATGATTATGTTATATACGACAGAAAAGTACCTACAATGTACTAGTATGTACCTTTAATGAAGGTAATGTACCTCAATGAAACGGGAGCAATTATAATAATAAAGTGAGCCGCGGTCCTGACGGTCAGAATCGCGGGTGTATGTTGAAAATGAATGTAATAGAATAGCCATGGGTATGTACTATTTACCAAACGAATGTACCTTCAATGTACCTCACGAAAATAATCTAAATCAAATTGAATGAGTAATTAATGAGGAAATCAAGAAAACAAACTTTTGACGCCTACAATTTTTTTATAGCAATATGAATAGAGTTCTATTTTGCTCGTATTAAGAATGTAAAGCCAGTCATAAGAGAAATATTTATGGGTTTGTATATATGCTTCGATAAAGTAAAGAAACATGGATAAGACATAATCATTTACTCAACGTTTATCAAAAGTTACAAAGAAAAAACAAAAAGCGTGATTACTTTTGTCCATATAATATACAATGCACAATTATGTTTTTACGGCTTCTTGTAGTTCGATTACATAGGTCATCATAACACACCCACTTATTTTGTCTGTAGCAATGGGCCTTGTAATGACCGATTTTGTCAAAGTATTTGATATCGGCGGTAAGAATTCAATAATCCCTACGATCGTGTATGTTTTTGATTCTAGATTAATTTCCAGTGGCACTTCATCTATGCACACCAAGTCACTTTGACTTATCTCAAAATTTATAACATTTTGCAAGACATATGTAAATGTTCGTATTCCATTGCAGTTATTACGACGACACAATACTACGTTATCGCTTACCAGCATAGATGCTGCGACATCATTTAATTCTGAAACTTCCTTTTTGTTCATATCAATTAGCAGAAAAACAATCTTTCTGGTTACATTATTGAAAACACAAGACTCGTTTGTACAATTTTCTTTAATATCAGCGCTATAAATTGCATCAATCAAGAATTCATCAAATATTTTTGTCACGCTACATTCACAGTGTATTTCGGTGATTCCTTTTGAAAAATTCGTTTTAAAATATTGTTCTGCAATTTGAGCACGAATTCTGTACAAGTCTTGTTTTGTTTTCTCGTCATCAAGGAAGGTTTTTTAAACATACAAAAATTATTGCCAGTGTTAGTTAATAGTTGTAGTCACGGCAAAACCATCAAGCACAAGCCGCTGCAATTACTTGAGCCGCAGCATCAAATGCGCATGTGTTCTTTAGTACCACCTTTTCCACACCAGATCTAGTTTTGAGACCGTTTAATAGAAGAGGAACGTCCCTAATAGGTCTTTTCTTTTTAGGCAATTCCTTGCTTCAGAGGCCTCTCCAATTTTCTATTAGCGTAGGGTTTTCTGCGAAAATCGAGTCATCTAAATATATTTCTTTTCTTTTTCTTGTGTTTACAGATTGTTACACACACTACTTCATCTTTATAATAAAAGTTTCCTACGGAACCCTCAAATTATTATTTTATTTAAAAAGGGTCTCACCACGGTATTGCGGTACGCTAATTTGTCCGGTTGCGATGACGTCGTTAAGACGATTTCTAATTAGAGTGGGGGAACCCGAATCGTCCTCTGTTTGACCGCGACCTTGCTACCGGGAGAACACTGCTTCGGTTGCCACCTGAACCCTCTTAAGTAAACTACGGAAGATCCCTCTAGGCTGAGTTTCCATAATAGTCTGGCTATTTTTAATGTAAGCTGTTTCTGATTTTGTGTCTGTCAACTGCGTGGTGTTCGTTATGGTTGCTGAGCCGTGAATACCAGCAGTGGACGAGGATATATGTGGGCACTAACTAATGCCTGCCTGTGCTCTTCAGGATCAAGGTCCGAAGTGACTAATTGTCGGCGTTGACATCCAGGTCTGCACCTGGGAGACCTTCGGGGTTGATCTACCCTCCCCCAAAAACCGCTCATCCAGCATCCACCTCGTCGTCATCTACGAGAGGACTCAAAGGCTACGTCCACTGCAGCTCCAAGACCTTCAGGCCAGTGACCGTACGGGGAGATTTGCCGAGGGGTGCAGGGGAGTGAGCTGAATGTACAATAAACCCACTAAATCCAAATCAAATTGGTATTCTTTTCTTCTATACCTACCTGCTGGCGGCTAAACGGGCGCTAAACGTCCTAAGACAACCCCTAACCGCCGCACGAACATTTACATATGTCTTGCAAAATGTTATAAATTTTGAGATAAGTCAAAGTGACTTGGTGTGCGTGCATAGATGAAGTGCCACTGAAATAAATCTAGAATCAAAAACATACGAGATCATAGGGATTATTGAATTCTTACCGCCGATATCAAATACTTTTGACAAAATCGGTCATTACAAGGCCCATTGCTACAGACAGAATAAGTGGGTGTGTTATGATAACCTATGTAATCGAACTACATGAAGACGTAAAAACATAATTGCACATTGTATATTATATGGACAAAAGTAATCACGCTTTTTGTTTTTTCTTTGTAACTTTTGATAAACGATGAGTAAATGATTATGTCTTATCCATGTTTCTTTACTTTATCGAAGCACATATACAAACCCATAAATATTTCTCTTATGACTGGCTTTACATTCTTAATACGAACAAAATAGAACTCTATTCATATTGCTATTAAAAAATTGTAGGCGTCAAAAGTTTGTTTTCTTGATTTCTTCATTAATTACTCATTCAATTTGATTTAGATTATATTTTCGTGAGGTACATTGAAGGTACATTCGTTTGGTAAATAGTACATACCCATAGCTATTCTATTACATTCATTTTCAACATACACCCGCGATTCTGACCGTCAGGACCGCGGCTCACTTTATTATTATAATTGCTCCCGTTTCATTGAGGTACATTGACCTTCATTAAAGGTACATACTAGTACATTGTAGGTACTTTTCTGTCGTATATAACATAATCATTTCTGAAACAATACACCCGCCTTTCTGATCCACACAAATCACCGACAAGGACGCACGGCGCGCTGCAGCGGCGATTCATCAAAGGAACCGTTTTCATAAAGGTTTCGGTACCAGAAAATTTCGGTACCGTTATTTCATTTCGGTATCGTTTTTTATCGATATGGAAATATTCCAATAGCCGAATTTTACGGTATGACGTCATACCGTTAACCTTTATTACCTTTACTTTTCGGTTATTCAGTCCCTGCTTTTTTCTATGAAATGGTTCAAACAGTTTTGTTGAAAGCGAAAGGCGGACTCGATGAGCGTTACGTTCCCACGCAAGCGTAGAGCTATATGCATATATACAGGGTGTAATCGTTAAGTGTGCACAGGCGATTATTCCGTAACTATTATAGATATCAAAAGACTTTAAACTGATATCGAAAATACTTTACCTAATGAGTAAAATGACATTAATAACTTTTTAAAAATAAATCGCGAAATATCCAAAAAAATTACATTAAACACTCCCATACATTTAGCATGAGATAGTAGAGATTTTAGTTTTATAGTATCAACTCACTTTACCCTTATCATTTTATAATTAACCGCAATGGAACCTTAACTGGACTGAGATATCTCACCTTTGTACAAAACGATATGCTAAGTCTATTAGAACCAATTACAGACGATGAATGAAGATCGATAAGTTTTGAACAAGATGGATCACCTGCACATAATACAAATGTTGTAATGAATTTCTTACGAAACAATTTTAATGGCTTAATAGCTAATAATAGTGCAACCCCTTGGCCTGCCAGATCACCGGATCTCACGCCTTGTGATTTCTTCCTATGGGGATTTGTCAAAGACCACGTGTACGCTGAGCGAGTATACAGCCTAGAAGAGTTACAGAATCGTGTACGTCGTGCAATTGCTTTAATTACTCCGCAAATGTTAAGGAAAGTTCATTTAGAAACTGTAAATAGAGCTCGTCATTGTATTGCACAACGAGGACTTCCCTTCGAACATCTGCTTTGAATAGGTACAAAATTTTGTACTTACTAAGAAATAAAATGTATGGGAGTGTTTAATATATTTTTTTTGGATATTTCTCGTTTTATTTTTAAAAAGTTATTAATGTCATTTTACTCATTAGGTAAAGTACTTTCGATAACAGTTTAAAGTTTTTTGATATCTATAATAGTTACGGAATAATCGCCTGTGCACACTTAACGATTACACCCTGTATGATTCTCATGATGAGTGTACCGCACGGGTGGATCAAGATGTTTGAGCATAGTATACATAGCATAAATTAGTTTTAGTTACCATTTTCGAAAATAAGAAGATCTATATACGAGTCTTTTGAATAAAATATGTGTTTTATTTATCCTCGGGTTAAAGAAAACTACAGAGGGTTATTTGTAAAATGAAATCCTATTTTTTTGTTACATACGGGTTAGGTATACATTGTTCTAACAGGTCCCTTTTAATGCCGCATGGCCAGCCTACGCTCGTAGCGTCATCTCTTTTTTATGGCAAAGCTGAAAAAACATCCTAAAAATGTAAATGGAAATGTTCTCTAAATGGATCATTTCCTAAGAGATTGTGTCGTACATTCGTGAAACAAAAAAATCGTTTGAAATGTCCCACATTATACCCAACCGTTACAGCACTTGGTTTATATTACCTGTTTTGATTTTTTTTCGCGCGCACACGCTTTACTCACCGCTCGCCTGGGGGTCGGCGAGAAAAACGCCATTTAAACCCCGCGGCGACTTTCCTCGGCACTACGGAGAACCTGGTATGCATAGGCGGCTTCCAGGTCCACCAGTCCAGGCAACCTAGGCCCGGGGGAGGGGGTCATGAATAACAAATTCTGATCTTCACTTAACATCAGGTGTGATAACAAGTACAAATCCATTGTAGAGCAGTGGTGGTGTTAAAAAATAAATTCTCTAGTCTACCTAATAGTATATTTGTACAAGCTATATTACATTCTATTCCATATAAAACAGTATGCAACTTTACTGAAAGGCTATCAGATATATCACCGAGATTTAAATCTGATTGTCTTAGGGTATATTCACAATAGAATAATGAGATGTCTGTTCTTAGATGAAACTCTTTTCTCTTATTCAATGTGGATAACGATTAATCAATCTTAGCATTGTAACCAAACAGTGTCTCCTGTGCTGCAGCTACATATTATCCAATCAATTTGAATGAACTCTATTGGACGTACTTTTTCCAGTTACAATCAGACAATTAAATGTTAATTCTCTTTAGATACTACTTAGTCTTGATGGCTGCCCTTAACCTTGCACTCCTACTTCTGGGATTCTCTGCCACTTCTTCCTCTGACGGTACATCCACATGTTTGTTCAGGGCTTTCCATGAAGTGTCCAAGAACATATCTATTGTATCTTGATCCTGAACTAATGTTGGATTCAGATACTTCAATGGCACTGGGTTTGCTACTTCATTAATAATATTGCCGGCAATATGCCTCTTCACTATCGTATCTTCAAGGGAATGAAAGCATATTGTTACAAGTCTTCCATTGATTTTTAAATAATATTTTGATAAGACCATACCATAGTTTAATTCATTCAATTCATTATTAACAAATATTCGTAATGCTTGGAAAACTTTTGTGGCATTCGATTGAGGCCTCTGCAGTTTATCTAACCTAATTTCATCTGGACAACAAGAGTTGACCACATCTACGAGTTCATGTGTTGTTTCTATATTTTTGATCATGTACCTAGCTTGTATTATAGTTTGAGCAATTTTTGCTGCTTTTTTCTCCTCTCCATATATTTTGAATATTTTGTAAAGCTCATTCTCGTTGGCTGTTGCTAAAACTTCTCTTGCGGTAATTTGTTTTGGATCCCTTCCAGCATCCATTCTCATGTCTAAGTAACCATTTTTACTTACTGAGAAACCTCTCTCACCATCATCCATTTGCATTGATGAGCATCCAAAGTCAAATAAGATACCATCAATAGAGGTTTGGTTAATGCCATTGTTTTTCAATAGTGTGGGCAATTCACTAAATCTACCAAGCAATGGGGTAACTCTATTTGGGTACTCTTCTGCTAGTTTCTGAGCTTTCTCAAATGCAGTGGGGTCTCTGTCTAATGTAATTAGTCTACAATCAGCCGATTCGAGTAATTTTCTTGAATGACCTCCAGCTCCAAATGTCATATCTATGTACAGTTCGTTATCCTGGGGTTTCAAATATTTAATAGCTTCATTTAACATCACAGGTGTATGCCACGGATAATTTGCGGGTTCTGTGGAATTTACGGGTTCTGTGGAGATTGTTCTAATTATAGTTCGATGTAAGCGTCTAATGTGTTGTAGGATCATTCTTAGTCTTTTTTGAAGATTTTGCTGAAGAAACCTTTGTTTTCCTCTTTTAAATAAGTGAGCACTTCTGTGGAGAGGATCAGATTGCACTCCTCAGAGCTCAACCCGGTCGCAGTGCTAGATCTGGTCCGTTTATACTTATTTTTATAATAATTATCAGCTAATTTATTTAACGAGATGTATTGACGATTGCAAAGTTCCGTGTCCAAATTCTGCCTCTCGGAGATCTCAAACGCCTGTTTGATCTTCTCTCTTATATGTTTTGCTAAATCTCTGGAACAAAATTAGGCAGATGAAAAAAATGAAACCAATTGTTTGAGGTAGGTACCATAAGTTGTTATAACCTAAAAAAAGTGAATATTTACCGTTCCGCTTTACTATTATCCAAAGGCCATTTCGCTATCAATTTGACGAACTTTTTATACTGAGTAGTCATAGCTAGCTCTCAAAACATTTTAACAGAATTGGAGAAAAGTAGCGTTTTTCCGAAATGGATGAAACTTTTCAATCAGTGTTGCTAGATCGCTATCTTGGATATCCTCTAAACTATTCAACAAAACCGGAAAAGAAAACTTGTTATGGCGCTAAACTTAGCGTTTACAGAAAAAAAACTCCAAAACAATTTAAACTGTAGGAATTGCATGAAAAAAGAAACTCATTTCGTGTGAAAATTGTACGGCACTAGTCATAATTCGTATTATAAACGTGTAGGAGTAAATAGGAGCAGACCGAAATAATAGTTTCCGTTTACAAAAGTTTTAGTCAAGTTTAGGTATTGACGAAAAAGGAAATGTCTAGAAATGGGTTATAATTGTGTGCTTACCAGATTATGTATTTAATAATACCTTAATTAATACCCTTTATGTATTTTGTTTCGAAACAAACAATATATCAGGCTTATATACGTACTTATTAATATTGTAATGTTTATTTTCTTATTTTTTTATTTGTGTGCATTCTATGTTCCCCTTCACTATTATTATTTTCATAATTATTTATTCATTCACTATTATTTATATATTGAGAATAAATGAATTGAATTCAATTGAATATGCTGGAAGATAGATCTTAATTATCAATAGCTAAGTATGGATGTAATTGTTTTTTTTTGTTATATGCATTATAATCTTATAGTGTTATATATTTTTTTTACCTTTGGTAAAAAGTATCGAAGTTGAGTGTGTTGCGTATAAACCTTGAATAGGTTTCTGTGGCGCACTTTTGTATTGTGTTAAACCTTTTTCATATATAATGAATAAATAGAAAAAAAAAAAAACATAAACTAGGGTATGCGACGCCTTTTGTATAGCAGACAATACAGGTACATGGTGTGGTTTGCTAATTAGATTATTAACGTTTGCTATAATTTACCAGTCTGTGGTTGGTTTAGATATTTTAACAATAGCTTCCATCAACTTTACTGGTCCACGTCTGTCATTGTCTCATAGCATCCGTTACCGCATCAGTGCCTACCTTTTCAACTATCTGAAAATTGCTCTAGCCTGCTGGTTTATCTTCTAAATCATTGAAGCATTGAACACTATAAAAATCCTCAAGTTTGGAGGGAATCGCTATAACATGACATTACAGCCCCTACCTTTTACCTGAAATTGGCACAAAGCTACAACTAGTGCCACACCAAAAAAAAAAAAAAAAAAAAAAAATACATCTGTCAAAACGGTGCTTGTTTTTGAACGAAATTATTTTATAGGTAGATATTCTTAGCGCGTTCCTTTAGATAGTAAATTTTTGTTTACCTAAATAGTGCGGATCCAGTCAAGACTGTCTCATACTCAAAGTTTTTTTTTATGCACAACGAGTTAGCACTTGACCTTAATCACACCTGATGTTATATTCTTATAAGATGAGGCCGAAGGTGGAAGCGTACTGACCTGGAAATCCAAATATTTGGCGAACTGGCTATCTTATCTCTGACAACCGGAACACAAAAATGCTGTTTGGCGGCAGATTTAGATAAGATGGTGGTAGCTAGCCAGGCTGACATATAAAATGACCTACCACCAACCAAACCGAGTACTAAACATGTACCCCGCTGGGGATCGAACCCGCGACCTCCGAATCGTAAACCCTATATTGTTTACATTGCGCTACAAAGTCAAGCTTGGAGAAAATAGTTTTTTTTTGTATGCACACCGGGTTACCACTTGACCTCAATCACACCTGATTTAATTGAGGCAGCGTACTAACCCGGAAAAACTCCATCCTATTTGGAGGACTGGCTGTGACAACCGGAAAACAATATTTTTTTTTTTTATGATTGACTGGATTCGCGTTTGACCACAATTTCACCTGATGGAAAGTGACGATGCGGTCGAAGATGAAGCACGCGATCCTAGAAAATGCCTATTCACGCTGCTCTTCAAGATTCCAGCGATACCAGTAAATGCCTATTCACTCTGCTCTTGAAGATCCCAAGGTTGTAGGATTCAGGAAAGACTGACGCCGGAAACTTGGCTGTTCGGATGATGAATGAAGAATCGAACTTCTTAGTGCGAATGTTCGGTATGTTAACTATATAGTGGAATCCCTCCCCACGCCTAGTGGTCCGAAGATGGAAGGGTGACGGTGGAATAAGATTATGTAATTCCAACGCACACTCCCCGAAATGCATCCTGTAAAAAACTGAGAGACAGGCGGTGTTTCAACACCGTCGTTGCTTTGCAATTTAGCAGTCATCGAACTATCACCTATGAGTCTCATGGCACGTCGTTCCACAGAATCGAGTGCAGCTAGTTGGTAATTGGCTGAACCATCCCAGAGGTGACAGCAGTATTCCATGCACGAGCGGACCTGAGCCTGGTAAAGCACCAAAAGTTATTTTGGTGTGAAATATCGCCTGACCCTAAGGAGAATGCCAAGCTTCTTAGCCGCTGTTTTAGCGTTCGACTATATGAAGCGCCCAAAATTTAGGTTGGAGGTTAACTCCATGCCCAAAAGATTGAGATGGTCAGAGATTGGTTCGGATACATCCCGGAAAGTCGGAGTCAGGTCGAATGGACTCCGTTTGCTGGTGAACAGACACGCCTGTGTTTTGGTGGCATAAATTTGACTAGATTGGCATCGCCCCAATCGGATACCGTCTTTAATGTCAAATTCATGCGCTCAACCATGGACGGATATCTTCACTTCTGGACTGTGGACCCGACGTATATCTCTCCGTAATTGTGGTGTCGTCTGCATACCCAGAAGTTCCGGGTTGAAGCAGGTCGTTGATGTGCAGTAAAAAGAGAGTTGCGGAGAGAACTGAACCTTGAGGTATCCCGGCATTAATAGCCAATAGGTCGATGAGCAGCCATCGATGACTACCTGAATCGACCGTTCTCTCAGAAAATCACATATCCAAGTACACAGTCCAGAGGCAATTCCAAAGGAAGGAAGCCTACTTAAGAGACCGGTATGCCAGACCCCGTCAAAAGCCTGTCAAATGTGTCGAGAGAAACGGCAAGAGCTTTGCCATGCTTCTCTATGGCTTCACCCCAGCAGTGTGTAGTAAACACTAGCAGATCGCCAGTTGATCGGTTTCGTCGAAAGCCGTATTGCCGATCACTAAGACAGTCGTCGAGATACGCCAGCAACCTGTTGTTTATTACACGCTCCATAATTTTGGAAAGTATGGAGGTGATTGCAATGGGTCTATAGTTGACAGGGTCCGCACGACTACGCTTTTTGGGCACTGGTTGTACATTAGCAAGCTTCCAGCATTTAGGAACTTGACCCAGTGGAACTTTTTCCATATCTCTCTGCTCTCCGCCTTCCTCAGTAATGCGGATACCCATTTAAAATATTTATATATATATATCTTTATCATCATCAGCCCGTAAATACTGTAGAGATATAGGCCTTCCCTAAGAGGGAGTATGGGTCCTAGTCCACCACGCTGGCTCAATGCGGGTTGGGGATTTCACATGCCTATGAATTTTTATTTCTCAGGTATGCAGGTTTCCTCACCATGTTTTCCGTCACCGTTTAAGAGCAGTCTGATAAATGCACATAAGTAATTTTAAAAACTCATTGGTACATGACCTGCCCGGAAATCGAACTCGGACCTCCCAAATTGGGAAACCGCGTCTTAACCACTGAGCCACCGACGCTATATTTTTTAAAATTAATTATTTACTAAAATTAACACTAACTTTAGTTTTGATGCCATTATTATTAATTTATAAATTGTTCTTTTCAATGTATAATCATTATCACTTATAAGTCACTGGACGTCCATTGCTGAACTTAGGCTTCGTCCCATAGATTTCCAGAGTGACCTTGCAAGCGGCCTGCATCCAGCAACTTTGGGTGGACATTGTGGGCTTGCCTGTGGCGCGCGGTAGTTGTAAATACCTAATAAATCTTATTTTTTTATTATGATTGGCATAAATCAACTGCAAATTTATTTATGGAACCCTACCCCTGGGCCCATACCTATAACTATTAGGTTTTTTTTTTTTTATCTTTTTTAAGGAGATTTGTCTAGAATCGACTGTGCCGCTCCGTGTAGACCAACAAATAACTTCACTACGGCGGTTAACACCAATCTTATATAATTTATATAGTGTTTTGGCCGAATCGGATAATGGAAAGGTCAACTTTTTCGGTCGGGGGGTAATTGTAGAGTTTTTGCACCTTTCTGCATTTCGTTTTACTTATTCTATTCTGTTATTAATTTTTATACATATTCATACACATTGTATTTGACAATTCTATTACTGTTTATTTATTTACTTATTTACATAGAATCAACAGCATTATTGCAGAAATTATATTATAGTAAACTAATACCAAACTTATGCCAATTAGTGATTCTTATTATGTTACTGATAATAGTTATCGTTATAATTGAGTGGGTAACGTTTTAATTATATTACAAGAAAATTGGTACTTTTACATTATTATCATATAGGTATCAATAATATACTGTTATCTAATGGACTGCGTTATGTGTGTCCAGTCTTTGTCCAGATGTACCTATCTCAGTAATGCGTGGTCCGATTTGAGTTTGGTTTTTATATGTATATGGAATACAAAATAAATTAGGGGATAGATAGCCATCTTTGATGAAAAGCGGTTCACCCGTTTCGAAGATATTTTGCGTTTAACACAGTTGTTTGGTGTATTTGGATGACATCATAGTATTGCGGGGCTTTTTAAAATTTTCAATTCAAAATCTGAAGTGGTTGTTTGTACATAAGTTTTGTCTTACAAAATGTGAATCCTATATTGGCAGTAAGAATTATTTTACTGTTGTATAATTTGTATCACTAAGTGCTCTGGATTCTGTGAAATTAATAAAATAAAAAATGTAATAAGGCTTCTGTTGTCATTTAACATTTGCCTAAAATAAATATGTAAAATGCTATTATTATTTCTGACTATTTAGATGATAATCAAATGGCGATATGTAGGTACCGCTCGGCGATATTCAATCTAATTGTAATTTTGTTCCTTGATATACCGTTTTAATAGCAAAAGAGCAACCCTTGAGTGTTGATCCCGTTAGATTTCTTTATTCAAACATTAATATCATAGCATTGACGACGACCGATTGGTGTAGTGGATAGTCACTCTGTCAGTGAAATTAACGATTCGAATCCCGCGAGGGGTAAATGTTAGTGTGATGAATACGAATATTTATTCCCGAGTCATGGATATTTTTATAAATATTTATGTATGTTTATCGTTATCTAGAATCCATAGTACAAGCTTTACTTAGTTTGGGACTAGATGATTGGTGTAGGTGTCCAAATTTATATTTATTATATATCTATTTTATATATTAAAAGTGTCGTAGTTGACATGAGCTGCTAGGTACATGTCATAAGCATGTTAATAAAAGATTAAATAAATTTTATTTATAACTATTCTTTATAACCGCCTCCGTGGCTCAATGTAAACAATGGGTTTACGATTCGGAGGTCGCGGGTTCGAACCCCAGCGGGGTACATGTCCGCCTGGCTAGTAACCACTATCTTATCTAAATCTGCCGCCAAGCAGCAATATTAATAGCATTGTTGTGTTCCGGTTGTCAGAGATAAGATAGCCAGTCCTCCAAATGTGTTGGGGTTTCCGGGTGAGTACGCTTCCACCTTCGACCTCATCTTCACTTAACATCAGGTGTGATCGAGGTCAAGTACCAACCCGTAGTGCATAAAAAAATAATTCAGTATACACAGTTTTTCACTACTACCGCCCGACACCCTGTACTCGCCGGCGAGCACAGGTACGCGCTCACCGTTACAACTTAACGTGATCGCGATTACCTCTCACCTTTATTACCTACACCACACTATATTAGCTTTTTCCAAATTCAAAATTGTGTGTCAGAGAGTTTCTTGCGTCGTTTCTTCTCTCTGACTATACACATTACGAAGCGATGATAGTCTGTCTTTAAACTTCCCACGCAACGTCCTAAGCCGAGGTTCGAGCCCGCGTGGGCACCCTTAGGCATCGGTTGCAACTACGCATACGTGCTGTTGCATACAGTCAGAATCTTAATTAAACTAATTTAAATTGAGCGTATTAGCAAAACAAAATTATTTAATTATAATAACATGTCAAGGAAATCTTAATTAAGTTACTTAAAGTAATTTAGAATAATCTCGCTTAAGTTTGTCAATTATTCTTTTACCGAAACCAATTTCGAAAGAAGAAAAAAAATTCTTATTTAGAAACCGGTTTCGAACTTTGGTTTCGGAAGTGGCCGAAGGGATTAATTATATTAATGTTTGGTCTGTGTGCCATGCTAACTATTGATTAAATTTAATATGCCTCTAATTCGGCATCCATTCATGTCCGGGTCACGCCGACGTATCCCAAAATAACGGGATTAACGTCTGTTAATTCGGAATAATTGGGATTACACGGGATCCCGCCCTTTGTCTGCCGCTATTTTGATACGAGACGCGCAGACGGGAAAGTGAGCTCTCGTTGAGAGATAAGGAAACACATTGATCATTAGACAGACACTGAATAAATCTAAATGAGAAAAAAAATTAAACATCATGTCAAAACAACATTAGCAAAAAAAGGTTATTACGTTTGTGACTGAATGACAAAGACGCTTGGTGTACTTCGACCAGCTCCCAAAAGTTATAAAATTGTATTAGTTGTATACTTTTTATTTAAAAAAAAAAAGGACAACAATGATCCTGTGGGGTTCTTGCGCCGCTTCTTTGACCACAGATGATTTAACTTTCCCAAGCGGTAATAGCTTGTACATACTGACTGACAGATAAATGCAATAACCCCTTTATTTCCAATAGATTTAAATTGGCATTCAACAAATGATATCATGTTGGAATAAATGCTCGAAGTTTGAAGTTAAATAGTGTTTTTAAGCCCCGATGCTAAAAGCGGGTGTTCGAATTTTGAAGCCATGTCTGTGTATTTGCAGCGCCAAAACAGATGAATAGATTTGAAATTGGTATTATAATTTCGAAAGCTGATGGACATGAGATTGTTAATGAGCGTCTTTGATGGGACTCGGTTCAGTTTTGTGGAAGATATTTAAACTTTTAACACATTTCACTTTTACCCCCTCCATGCCTCAATGTAAATAATATTCACATTGAGGTTTGGTCAGGACGACTTGTTTGGTGTAGTGGTTAGAAATTCTACTGCTATACCAAAAGGTCGCGGGTTCGAATCCCGCTAGGGGCATACGTTTGTATGATGAATACAGACATGTGTTCCCGAGTTATGGATGTTTTTCATTTATATGTGTATTTATTTACAAAAAAAAAAGTATTTGTGTAGTTTATCAACCATCTGGTATCCATAATACAAGCCTAGTTGCTTAGTGTGGAACTAGATGGCGCTGTGTGTATGTACAAAGATATTTATTTATTTAAGGTATTTACTTATATCCCTACACACACCTACAGAGATAACTACAAACAAAAATTAATAAGTAAATAAAATATTGGGTTCACGAATCGGAGGTAGCGGGTTTGATCCCCAGCGGAGCACATGTATAAGTCGACGGTTTATTTGATGGTAAAATTTCTAGAAAATCCATATTATTACTTATACTATTACTGGTAGAAGTATTATCAGAATTGTTGGCTCAAGAGAATCCTGGAATTTGGACGAGACTATGGATTTTAAGAAGCCAACAATTCTGATAATTCTTCTACCAGGAGAGGTATAAGTAATGTTATGGATTTTCTAGTAATTCTTTTCCGATCCAAATCAATTTCACTTGTCCTAGTACTGGGTATAAACTGAACTGAACTGACTGTCTCGCCGAAATTTTAAAATCATGTGTAAACACTCACTCGGCCTCAGCACTGTCTCGGTCCACTGACCTCTTACTCTCTCACCATTCTACTCGGTAGGTGTAATCAGGCTTTAAGGACTGAACTACGCCAGATAAATTAGCTAATCGAAAACTCATAGCGAATGGGACTACGCCACGAGCGCTTCTTCCATAAGATCGAGGCACTTTATTGAGCACACGGTTTATTTTATAGGCGTTTTACAACAATTGGATGCACAATCTTAGCTGTCTGAAGCTAGAGAGCTCAACCAATGTTATCGATATATTAAACCGACTAAGTCCGTATCGGGCCACGCGCAGTGTAGGGCTCCATATTGGCCCGTCACAATATGCGAACTTTTGACCGCCTCCGTGGCTCAATGCAAACAACATTGGGTTTACGATTCGGAGGTCGCGGGTTCGATCCCCAGCGGGGTACATGTTTAAGTACTCGGTTTGGTTGGTGGTAGGGCATTTTAAATGTCCGCCTAGCTAGCTACCACCATCTTATCTAAATCTGCCGCCAAGCAGCAATGTTAATGACATTGTTGTGTTCCGGTTGTCAGAGATAAGATAGCCAGTTCCCCAAATGTATTGGGGTTTCCGGGTCAGTACGCTTCCACCTTTGACCTCATCTTCACTTAACATCAGGTGTGATTGAGGTCAAGTACGAACCCGTCGTGCTTATGAAAAAAAAAAAAAAACTAAGAAGGGGGCTTTTTCTATCTTAATATCTTTAATGTACACAAAATTGTTACAGAAATATGCACCTAACTATCTAACTAATATTATGAATGCGAAAGTTTGGATGTTTGTTTGTTGGTCAATCACGGCGAAACGGATGAGCGGATGTGGATGAAATTTTGTATGGTAAAATGTACCCTGAATTGAGACGTAGGATATATTTCATCCCGATATAGTGAGTAGTTCCCGTGGGATAAACAAATTTCCGCGATAAACTTATTCCACGCAGGCGAAGCCGCGGGCGGAAAGCTAGTTGTATATAAAATGTACAAACAACCGTTTATCTGGCGGGAAGGAAGGGGGAACTTGACTTAAAAAACTTAGCTCCACACAGCTTAATATTTTACAAATGGATCCCTGTATCGATAAACTGATAAAAAAGGCAACCCTCTTTAGGTGTAATGGAGGTATTATAAACTATTTCTTTTTTCAAGATTTACCACTTTTTCTGCGTGATTAATATGTATTACCGATGCCAAATTACAACTCTCTAGTACTAAAAGCTAAAGCTAAGTCTCGGACAGACAGACAGACGGACATGGCGAAACTATAAAGGTTCCTGGTTGACTAGGGAACCCTAAAAAGAGCCTATAATATAATTATTAATATTGCCAACACAGTCATTTATTCCTACACTGTACCCAAACTAAGCAAGCCTGTACTAAAGATACTAGTACACGGATGAACATATACACATACTTCTACACTATCCTTGATTCGGGAATGTTCGTATGCATCATGCAATCTACCCTTTGCGGGATTCTAGCCCTCAATTACAATGGAATTAGAGCATTTTGGAAGCCTACTAAATTTTCCAACTGCAAAGTTGATTATTTCCAAGACAAGCCGCTGTCAAGTCATAAACACGGCGTCCCTAAGAAGTAAAAATTGTCAATTTCTTTTATGCCGGAAAGAAATTCATAAAGGCACCCTCTTGACTCCCCGCGCCGAACAAAGGCGCCGCGACATAAATTCTTGTATATAACACATTGATATCTTTACGGCGGGATCGAACGATCTACCTACACTCAATTTCTTACTGCACTTCCGAACGAGAGATGCCAGGTGGGAAAAAAATCCCATCTTTAGTGGGATTCTTCTCTACATAATTTGAGAATTAAGATAGCCAGACTCTCAAATATATTGAGGTTTCCGGGTCAGTACGCTTCCACCTTCGGCCTCATCTTCACTTAACATCAGGTGTCATTGCAGTGAAGTGCTGACCCGTTGTGCATAAAAAAAATAGCAACATCGTTCTGTAATGATTCTAGCTGAAATAGAAGGGACGAGACAAAAATTACCTTGTAGGGGCATCAAGAAGGGCACGAGCGAATAGAGATTTCTTGTGGTATAAACGTAAATCAATAATGACAATTTGTGAGAACAGAGTAAAGCACAAATCCTCTTCTTTAAGATTAAAATAACGCTGTTATTTCCAAAGATTTTTATTTAAATAAGTCGAGAATTCAGAGTGCGTTTCAAACATCGGCGTTATCTTTAAAACGCTCACCCGTTGCATCTCAAAAAGTATTTGATAAAGTTTTGGACCGGTTTATAAGTAGGTATTTCTGATTTAATTCTTTGTATGGTCTGTGATAGAGTTACTAGCTCGCCATGCAGGCGGTAAACATCCCGCCTGCCATGTTTAGCGCTACTAATGTATCCTACTTTGGAAATTACTGGGAAAAACAGAGAGACAAATAGCTGCCCTAGACCACAGCTAACCAAAACGAGCACTAAACCTGCTGGGACTCGAATCACATCTATGTAAATCCGATGAATATCAAGAAGGCGTCAAATCAGAAGTATTGGGTATTTTCTTCGTTAATCATATGTACCAATTCCTGCGATTTTCAAAGCTATATCCAAATTTGTTATTTATTTGGAAAATGGAATATTATTTCAAGGTTTCACATGAAATATTTTTAAATTTCTGGGCTAAATCACATAATAAAAAAAATTTGAACAGAGCTCTTTTCATGTGCTTGCCATAATCATTTCTTAAATTCGCTGAAACTTTTATAAAGCGGTTACTTTTAAAAATTAACGCTGCCTATACTTAACTTAGTTTTATCCGATAATACACACAAAGTTTAGCAAAAGTTGGATTTGCCGTTCCCAAAAAAAAATCAAAAATGTTTGTATGGAGAAAACAGTCCTACTGAAATTCTTCATACAAAACGCCAATTTCATAGGTAAGGACCTAATATTAAAATGTCGATCTTACGAGTCAGGCAAGAGCGGTAAAAATAATCTATTCTCGTCATACATGATCCGTTGATCACTGGATTGTGCACGTCAGATTCCTTAATCAACCCCGGAGGTTCTTGAACTCGTCGAGGGAAAACGTAAAATCACCTTGCAGCCCAAGTCTTGTAGACGAAAATCAACATTTTTTTCCCCAACGACTTGCCTTCTTTAACCAAAAACGTTTCTACTACGCCACAGGAACGATTACTTAGCTGTTCATTGCTGCCGTTGTTAGAAAATCTTTCATTTAAGGATGTGGATGAGAAGCAATGGATGTTGTAAGTTTGTGGAAAGTTGGTATTACGGTATGTCTGGTGAAAGGTAACGCTGAACGTTACAAAGTGCGAGCCTTTTGTCTAGGATAAGGTGCCGTTTCACTGTCGCGACTGTAAAGGTCAAAATGTTTTATTTGTTCCATCGTCTGAATGAGTAATTGAGTGCTTGTTGATTTAATACCACGTCCAGATGGTAGGTCAGACTTCACCTTCATGTTATCCTGCTTTTCATCCAGTTTTGTGTCACTACCCTATCTGTGCCTACGTGTGCAATTAGGTATATCTTTTTTTTTATGCACAACGGGTTAGCACTTGAATCACACCTGATGTTAAGTGAAGTTGAGGCCGAATGTGGTATCTAATTTATTGTTATGAGAGGAGAAACAAAAATAAAATTGAAATTCCACAATTTAGACTTAGCAAGGATAGCACATCCTTTGTGGGACACAGCATACGCTTTTACAATAACATACCAGAACATTGTATTGAGTTTAACAGAGCAGAAATTTAAACGCCACATTAAAGAAACTCTGTGTAAGAAGGGTTATTACAGGACAGATGATTATTTAGTCGATAAGGAGGTCTGGTGTTAGCTGGTCGTTATGTAAATTGCTATTGTTTTGTAATATGTAATATAAAATGTAATATTATTGTAAAGATGGAAACTAATTGAAAAGATGTGTTGTTGCGGAGTTTCTTGTCGCTTCTTCTCCCTAACCATAACACCTTGCGAAGCGATGTAGTTTAAAAAAAATTACATGTTGACTTTCAATAAGTGATATTTTTGTATCCTACATTGAATAAAATATTTTTGATTTGATTTGATTTTGATATTATTAGCCGATTTCAAAAAAAGTGTAAAGTGACCGCAATGTGAAATCCGCTATTGGACCCCTTGGCTGAATGCCGAGTTCCGTCTGAAAATCAGCGCTGTGATTTCACTGCGGCAATGTTCTGATCGTCACCCTTTTTCAACCCCCGAAGAATAACGACGGGTGTTGTGTGTTTGACGCCACGAACTTTGTCCGGATGTAATAATGCGTCCGGATGTAATAACGAACAACTTTGTCCGGATGTAATAATGCGTGATCCAATGTGAGTGCTGTTTTTTTTTCATTTAAATTTAAACATGATCGATGTTAATTAACTTTTCTCACAGTTCATTTGTATTAGATAAAGTGTTATAAATTAATGTTAATAAATAAATTTAATGTAATTAAAGTAATGATTATTCTAATATGACGATTTTTACTATGCAGCCGAAGGTGACAGGTTATTATTTTATAAAAGAAGAGAAAATAAAGGACTCTACACATAACGAGTAGAAAAACAAAGATGCTTGGCAAGATTAACATTAAATTAAAAGTGTGTATTGGTGTCTGCCGATAAGGACAAATGTGCAAGAGTGCAACTCTTGAGCAATACTTATTAACCGACTTCAATTCGGCCGTTTATTTTTATTATGTACTAGCTTTCTGCCCGCGCCTTCGTCCGCGTGGATGATTCATCAAATTCGGTTCAGCAAAAAAATAACCAATAATGTTAATCCAGGTTAATCTATCTACCAACCAAATTTCATCCAAATCCGTCCAGCCGTTTAGGCGTGAAGAGGTAACAAACATACATAAACACTCACAAAACTTTCGCATGTATAATTAGTTGGGATGGGATGGTTAATATTATATCCCAATAATTTTAGTGGGGATTTTAATTTTTAAGGCCCGTATTACAGAATATTACTCAAGCAGAAATCTAGGCTTGAGGATAGTTAAAAAGGGACAGCTTTATGTAACTTGTATAGCGGCATCTCTTTCTGTTATGCAACTGAAAAATGTGCCTAAGAGTATTATGCTTCTAGACGAATAGTTGATGTAAGTAGCCAGTAGGTAGAAGTTTCAGCAGTCGCAGCTTTCCCGCCCTACCGGCTGTGTCCCGCCCGCCCGCCGTAGCGCGACGCGGGTTGGCGGCGCGCGCACCGTCCGCCATTTTCGCTCACCGCCGCAGTCGGGGTCCGCGCGCCGCGCCATGCACCACACCGTTACATAACCAAGCCCAACAGTGAATCTGTGATCCCTCTGTGTTCAGTGACCTGTGTTCAGTGACCCACACCGGAGAGCGATGAACGCATAGGTATTGTACATATATCTGTTTAAACAATACTTTTTTATTACTGTTTATCTCTGTTGTTTCTTTATTATGTACTATCGCTTTATTTCTCCCTCTGAGCCTTTAATACAAATATTTACATGACAAAATGTGTTCTTAACATACATTGTGAGGGATATAATATAATACAGGATAATATTTTTGTTGGTTGCTGTACAATATACGAAAATTTTCGCTTAGTTTCTTTCGGTTAGATTGGGGTGGCTATCGATTACTCTATGAAGGCTTCGTTGCAATGGAACATGAACATTTTGAACTAAATTAGGTGTTAAGAGGCTTCATATAAGGCAACACTGGTACGAATTAATTTATAACATTGTTTAAAACTACTCGGTTAGGTGTAAACAAAACCGTTACCCAGTGGCTAACAATTCAGATGTTTTGATTTAGATATTGTACTACGACCACGTGGATGTTTTTTGTAATTTTCTCGAACTAAAGAGAACTATATCTGTCTCCGTCATGCAAAAAATTAAGTCGTTCTAATGCTCCCCAATGACGTGGGACACATTTTTGCATTTATGTAATACTAGTTTTAGCATGCGGCTTCGCTAGCGTTAAATTACTTCACCGCGGACTCGACCGAACTTTTGGAAGTCGGTTAAAAAGTAGCCCATATCCTTCTTCAGGCTACATCGCAAAATTTCAATGACAGATAGATTCGCATTTATAATATTACATAGTAATATACAATATTCTATATTTATAAACAATAATTATACAATTTATTATAAAAAAAAATCACAGATAAAAAACTAGCCCCAAGGAAGATGTAAGTCAATCCCTTCACTGTGTTTTTCTAGTTTTAATATAACAGGTTTCATTCACCACTTGATATATAGTAATCTGCCAATGAAATATGGATGATCTATTTCGGTGTTTCACAGCCTTAATTGAATACTTTTACAGACACTTGAACTAGTTGTTAATTTACCAAGTACATCTCCCAGATATACTTAACAGCCAATTGTATGAATCAATGATTTATTTTTATTTTATTTTCTTGGGAAAGTCAATACTTATTTTACAAAGTATCACTTAAAGTAAAAAACTTAGAGCGAATTAAACGTTTCCACTGATAGACGTAAAGATTAAGTAATTGAAAATAAAAATTAAACTTGACGTTCAGAGAACAGCTGCAAAATTTTAAATTATAAACAACCAAACCTTGGTATTGGTAATTGTGAGTGCCATTCAATTCCCTTTGCGGAGCATTGGTTACTGTGAGCCTGGTTCAGTCCGTCCATATAAATCTTCCGGTCTTCTAGCAGAACTTGATTATGTTTTCGTATTTCAGATATTGTAGTTCATATTCTTCAATTCTGTCCTTTCTAAAAAAAAATAATCTTACTCTGGTACATACAGTAACCTTCTTTGCATCGCTAATTTAAAACCAAATATGTCGTACTGGAATTATCAATGCTAGGACTATCAGGAACTTTATCATTATCATTACACATATTACAGTATGGGTAATATGGATGATAATAAGTATTTTTGTGATACGATTATATTTTACCTTCAAACGTTAAGGTTCACATTTAGAAATTTTAAAATGAGAAATATCATTCATACATATATTATAACGTCACGCCCTTTATACCAAACGGTGTGGTCAGAGATATCCCAAACATTTGCATGCGCTGTGTGTTCCAAACAAGCTTAATGCTTGAAACAACATCAGCGGTTTCACCTTTCGTAATATACGGAAATGCACACGTGTCAGGGAGATGAGCCCAGCGCCATTATAACGTGAAAATCTATAGATTTTTTTGATGAAAAGTCCCTTTCGCCTTTTACGACATCCACGAGAAGAAACTTCAAGCATTTATTTCCACGTAAGATACAAGATATTATTTGTTGAACGTCAATTTAAATATCATCGTCAGCCCGTAAACATCCCACTGCCTTCACGCTCATTGTTGGTTGGGGACTTTGAATTTTTATTTCTCAGGCAGGCCGGTTTCCTTGTGATGTTTTCCTTCACCGTTTAGGAGCAGTCGGATAAATGCACATAAGTAATTAAATTAAATTTAAAAAACTCATTGGTACATGGCCAGCCTGAGAATCGAAGCCGGACCGCCCAAATTGGGAGACCGCGTCTTAACCGCTGAGCCACCGACGCTCCTAATTTAAATATACTGGAAATAAAAGAGTTTATTGCATTTATCTGTCAGTCAGTATGTAAAGAGAAGGGTTGGTTCTATTCCTTTTACTTGCTGATACTACAAAAGGAATTAAGAATTCCGAATATGCATAAAAACTAGTGCTGGTTTGGTCCCGAAAGGAAAATGTAAGAAAATAGATATGAGGAACAAGATCAAAACATGAATAGAGTTATTTGGCTGGTTAAAAAGAATCAAGCATATCAAGCATTAAAGCCTATTGTCAAACGATTTACACGTGCAGTCTGTGGGTCAGCTACACTCAGAGGGCATACAGCGCGCTGCGCGTCCAGTACAATAACGCGTTCAGGATTCCGTTTGGACTGCCACGACACTGTAGTGCGTCTAACATGTTAGTTGAGGCGCATACGGACTGTTCTTTTTCCAATTATGAGCAAGCATAGCGCCTCTCTACTAAATCGTGCTCGTGCCAGTACGGCATCTTGAGCGTGTTAGCCCAGCGCTGGGACTCGCCGCTGTGGGCGCTGCTGTTGTCGCAGAGCCTCATCGTTTTTAGTGTTCTCTAGTTATAGTCCTACTAACATTACTTTCAATTAATTTTACTTGTAACTAACACTTATGGATTTATTTGTCCGAAATAAAAACGGTTTGAATTGATTTGATAATTCTAAAATAAAATGGTTTCTTATTCACATCTAACGGTATTTTGATTTGACATTTTGCCTCAATTATTGTTTTGTATAAAACTATTTCCTTAAAAATATACATGTCACTAACAAAGTGTGTAAATTAGGTATTGCATAGAATACCTAGTTATTAAAGGAAGGAAGTCAAAGAAAACGCGGAATGTGGAAAGGGGATTACTAATTTTTGTGAAAATTTAGCGGTTCTAATCTAGCTTACGTAACATTGTATTTAATTATTTAATTATTTAATTATTGTACTTACTTGTTTATTCTGATTATGTGAAATGACAATTTAATAGGTAATAATTATACTAATAATGATTTATATCCGACTTTTCATATTTTTACTATATATCACCCATATTAAAATGAAAATTTGAACGAACTTATTTTTGGAATATAATTTTTACAAAATAAAGCATTTGGTTAATGTAACTTGAACTTACATGAATTCAATTTCACCCTGTAAACTATATACTTTATGATTAGTTACGAGTTTTCTGGATTACTGGAATCAGCGCTCGAAAATCTGAGCCTTAATTATCATCATATCATAGCATCATTACGTAGAGTCGTGTTAATTACATTTAAAGGTTACATTCGGAAACTCTTCACACAATACAATTTTCCCGAAACAAAATGTAAACCTACAAATCTGTTCCCTGAATTTGACAGCTGTCATTGTTTTACAATGGAGTAGCCATTTCCAGTTAAAGTTAGATACTGGTGTCGATTCGGATGTAAACCAACTAAACTAAAACCAGTTTTAAAGTAGTACTGTCTCTTTCTCTCTGGAACAGTACGATGCGACGGTACTACTCCAAAACTGGTTTTAGTTTAGTTTAGTTGGTGCACATCCGAATCGACACCATTATGTGACGTGTAGACCAACCATACTATATTAATTCTGTGGTCAAACAGCAATGGTTTCAACAGCAGTACTCGGTTTGGTTGGTGGTAGGGCATTTTATATGTCAGCAGCAAATTTAATAGCATTATTGTGTTCCGGTTGTCAGAGATAAGATAGCCAGGCCCCCAAATAAGATAGGGTTTCCGGGTATGATTAAGGTCAAGTGCTAAAAAAGGGGCATATTGGATGGCATGATAGTCTTTAGGAGTTATTATTCAATTGCGAGTTCTATTTTTATTTGCAGTCAGTCGGATTTTCTGGAATTACATCTCCATATCGAGTAGAGCAGCCTAGTTAATCAACTTGATTACTATTCCAGTATGCACATACATCAGAATGTTTATAAATGCTTATTCCTATCAAGTAAGGAGTCCGCGTGCGGCCACCAAACAATCCTACCAACATTATGTTCCTAAAACGGATTCTCAGTGTCGAAGTAGTCACAAAAACCGATAAACATGTCAATGTGCGCGCACGTTACAGTCTGTTACACATTTTATTGTTGCTGTGGGAATCCTTCGCTTTGTGTCTTATGCTCAAACTTCGTCGGATTCCACTACCTACGTATTGACGGCTCAAGCTACTTTGAATGAACTTGGATATTATTAAAAACTGGCTTTGCTCCGTGCCTTTATCGCGGATATATTTAATTTGTTTGTCCCGAAGGAACTACTCATTTTATCGGGATAAAAAATACATGTCTTAATCCAGGGTATATTTTACCTATGTACCAAATTGAATCTAAATCCGCTCAGCCGCTTCGCCGTGATAGAGCAACGAACAAACAAATTTTCGCATTTATAATATTAGTTAGATTAGATAATTTCAGGTAATTTGAGGTTTGTTTGTAAACGCTTCATTGTACAAAAAGGCAATAAATTATTTTGCATTGATACATAAATTGAGTACAACGGCGGACTTATGTTAAGTTTAATGCTTAAAACAACATCCACGGTTCACCTTTCGTAATATACGGAAATGCACACGTGGCAGGTGGTGAGGCCAGCGCCGTCATAACGTGTAAATCTATTTTTTTTTTGATGACGCTTCGACTTTTACGATATCCATGGGAAGAAACTTCAAACTTCAAGCATTTATTTCAACGTAAGATACAAGATATTATTTGTTGAATGTCAATTTAAATATCATCATTCATTCGACTTATCCGACTACCTTAAACATCGTGAGGAAACCTGCATACCTGAGAAATAAAAATTCATAGGCATGTGAAGTCCCCAACCCGCATTGAGCCAGCGTGGTGGACTAGGGCCCATACTCCCTCAATATAGGAGGAAGGCCTATATCCCTGCAGTGGGATGTGTACGGGCTGATGATGCAAGTATAATCAAGTATAATGAGGGAGTATAGGCCATAGTCCACCACGCTGGTTCAATGCACGGCACCTACCATGACTCCTCTGTTCATCATCACATCATCATCTCAGCCCGTAAACATCCCACTGCAGGGATATAGGCCTTCCTTCTTGGGAGTATGGGTAAAAGTCCACCACGCTGGCTCAATGCGGGTTGGGGACTTCACATGCCTTAGAATTTTTCTTAGAAGGTTTCCGCACGATTTTTTCTTTCACTGTTTAAGAGAAGTTGCATAACAGCACATAAGGAATTAAATTAAATTTAAAAGGTCCTTGGTACATGGTCTGCCTGGGAATCGAACCAGGACCTCCCAAATTGGGAGACCGCGTCTTAACCACTGTTCCACCAATGCTCTTAAGTTTAAATATATATATTTAAGGACGCAAACACGAGCACAGGACATATTATAACTTCGAGACTATTATAAATATGAGTGTTTTTCTGTACAATGGTCTGTCTGCTTAATGCAATTAAATCTGAAACAAATAATAATAGATTCAAGACAAAATTAAGTAAATAGCTCCAGAAGAATTGTTTTTATAGTATTAAGGAATATTTTGATAGTGAGCATGTTTAATAAATTTTGCACACCTGCATGCAGGTTGAATACGTATAAGTATTTAATAGTCTAACTTTAATATCTTTTTAAACTATATTCTTGCAAATTAATAATTTGAATTTAAACTCGTAGTGTTCTTATATTGATTTTAACCGTAAAATACTAAATTATCGCCGGCCGACATTGATATTCGACGCGAACACACAGCGCCAGCACAAGTCTTTTGCACAATGCAGATGCATATATAAACACTTTGAATACTTGTCACTTTCGGATTCATCTAGGTGGCAGGCTCGATCATTTTCTCTGCGTCCGAATGGCGCGTAAGATGAACAGTACGCTCATTCTTTGGTATTTAGAAAAGATGCATCTAAACGTTTAGTTGGCCAAGACAGCTCCTTATAGATCAATGTCAATGACATGAAAGTGATAGTATAATATTGAAGGGGCTCTTAAAGTTAAAGCATATGAGTATTCGGGCAGTCGTCTAAGAGAATGGCGTAGTTTGCAATAGTCGGAAAATTTTCGTTGGAATTTAACTATGATTCCTTGTTAAAGTCGATTCACTTGTTAAAGAGATCACCTTCAATGTCACCCTGTTTATTATGCTTTACACTAACAAATATTTCTCGCGGCCGAAGCCGCGGATGGAAGCTAGTTGTAACAAATAAGTCCGATAGCTAACTGTAGTTGTTTAGATTGAACTACTAATTGGATGGAATTGATTGAACTAGATTAGAAACTATCTAAAACTTTCCCTTCACAATTATAAGCGTAAAGTCCATTACCTCGACTGCCTTAGACTGAATTGAGAGGAGTCTTAAACTTTGTAATTAATTGATTGATTATATTTTGGCCTAAATGTCTTCTAACTATTCATTTTAAGATCTATTTTAGAATCTATCTTAGTCAGATTTTTTGTAGCTTTGACATTCGGGCCGATTTTTTCGCTATTATCACCTATTTTGTAGGACGTGTGCATTTCAATAATGCAATGGCCTTTATTTGTTTGTTTGTTGGTACAAAAAGGCAATACATTAATTTTGTATTGATAGAGAATTTGAGTACAACGAGTTATTGTTTGGCTCCAATATGTTATTCGTCGATTGATAGTTGTAGCCCCATCCAATAACCGTTAGTGATCGAATTTGACAGTTGTAGCCCCATCCAATATATGCTACTGATCGAATTTGACAGTTGCGGCCCCATCCAATCATTGCTAATGGTCGAATATGACAGTTGTTAGTAGTCACGGATTGAGTTCCCTCGGAAACTATTCGATATTGAATCGAATGACTGATATCGAACCATTCTGAGTATGACATGACATAATGACATAATATGACACTCTGAATGGGACACGCATACTTGATACTTTACGAACTGTGCTACTGGTACCGCCAGAGGCTTTTCTTAAGAAAATTTATAGGGAAATTTTACGTTTCTATTCAAGTGACTACAAGCCTCTGTTTCTTCCGCTGCACTCCAGAGGTTCACCGCCCTAGTCACCTATACTAAGAGTCCCATCAAGGCTACGTGGAGTAAAGCAAAATCGTGGTTTCGAAGTCAGCAGTTGCGATTACACAGTGTTTGTCCAAGGATGATCGAGCAGAACTAGGTACTGGTGGTATGCAAATACCACGTGGGCATTTCTCTAGCTCAATCGGGAGCCGTTGGATGCATCGACCCGTGAAACTCTAACAGTTCCCAACCATTGCGTTAAGAAAAATTAAATGATGGTAATAATCGCCATCATCAGGAAACGTAGCGCGTCGATTTTGAAGCGCGTGCGCGGCAGCTCCAACACCATCCTGAGCACACTGGCGGACAGGTGGGATTCCGTGATGCTGCGGCACTGGATACGCTTGCACACGTCCAAATAGTGCTGATTGTGCCGCAGCAGTCGTATGGTTCCTTCTGTTCACAGTTATTATAGCATTAAGTTACTAACTTACTACTGTTTATTTTTAAGTTACTAACCAAAATATGGGTCTAATCCTGAATTAAACGATTTTTATTTTATTTATTTATTTAATAAATTATTACCGTTATAACCATTCTCCCGGGCCTTAAACGACTCTCTTTCAAACCTAAATAACGTAGAGAAATATAATTTAAAACGGTATCGTTATATTATCGAGTCAAGAGTATGTGTTAGTCGACAGATAACTAAATTACAAATATTGATAGGCAAAATTTAATTTCTAAATATATTGGTATAAAGATTTATGAGCCTCACTATCTGATGATAAAACCCGCATATAATTTCCCAGAAGAGCGCGTATCAAATCTACATACAAGTATATACAGGGTGTCCCTGGAAGTATGGATCAAATCGAACAGGGGCATGGGGAAGGTCATTCCCAAACTTTTTAACCCTATGAATGTCGGTGCCATTTTTGACGGTTCAAAAGTTATGATCAATTTTTTACATTTTCATATTATCGAATAGTGCTTATACAAAAAAATTTTTGAAAAGAAAACTAGCAAAGCTATCAGCTTAATTTTTTAATTAAAAATAATTAATTAAATTTTTTTTCTTATTCTTTTTTTTTTTTTTTTTTTTTTTTCAGCTTGAGTTTGGGAATGACCTTCCCCATGCCCCTGTTCGATTTGATCCATACTTCCAGGGACACCCTGTATACTGGATACAAGCTTTGTTTGGAATTTGGTCCTGTCTCTTGAAGTTTGTAGTTTGCAGCATTATTTCAGATATGTTATATCACTTCTTTAAATCGATAAGCGATCGTTTATGTCGGAAGTAGAAATTGTTTATACATAACGTCACGACTTTTATCCCAAATGTGGTGGTCAGAAATATCATTATCATGATCAGATCATTTATCAGAATGATCATAATCAGTGATGAATACGAACATTTATTCCCGAGTCATGGATGTTTATATAAATATTTATGTATGTTTATCCGTTATCTAGTATCCATAGCACAAGCTTTGCTTAGTTTGGGACTAGATGATTGGTGTGTCCGAAATAGTTAAAAAAAAAAAAAACAAATCATAAGCAAACGTTCCAGACATTAAAAATTTAATGATTGGAACTACATCCACGGTTTACATTTGAAATGCACACGTGATAAGGAGTGAGCCCACCGCCCTTAAAACGTGCAAGTCCATAGAATGTCCAGCAATAGTAATCTATCAAACCAACCACCAGTCAAACAAACCAAGCACCAGTCAAACAAACCAACCACCAGTCAAACAAACCAACCACCAGTCAAACAAACCAATCACCAGTCAAACAAACCAACCACCAGTCAAACAAACCAACCACCAGTCAAACAAACCAACCACCAGTCAAACAAACCAATCACCAGTCAAACAAACCAACCACCAGTCAAACAAACCAACCACCAGTCAAACAAACCAATCACCAGTCAAACAAACCAACCACCAGTCAAACAAACCAACCACCAGTCAAACAAACCAATCACCAGTCAAACAAACCAATCACCAGTCAAACAAACCAACCACCAGTCAAACAAACCAATCACCAGTCAAACAAACCAACCACCAGTCAAACAAACCAACCACCAGTCAAACAAACCAACCACCAGTCAAACAAATCAACGCGGTTTTGCACATTTAATAGAAAAATTATGAATACAAGCTTCTATATAGTTTGCAATGTTCGTATGTAAGTTGTCCGTTTCATAATTTGCAAAGCATTTTTCAACCACTTGCTGGTATCTTATTGAGCTGAAATTTGGCATGTTTATGTCAGTTCGGTGACAATGCAATATTCTGGCACCATCGAGCTGATTTGATGATGGAGCCGGGATGTAGGGACTAGAACTCCCAGATGGCAAATGGCAAGATAGTCGAATTTGGGCTAGTTTGTTTTGCTGCCATGAGTACTTTCCATTACACATAATGACGAGGATCTGAAGATGGAGCCAAAAGATTGCCACTGGAACTCCTTGATGGACTTTATGATACCTACTCGTTATTGTACTAGATTAAAAGCTTGTTTCTAAAAGTATTTATAATGTAGAAATTACTGTACAATTCTCTCACTTTCAAATTTAATTAAGTTCCACCTTTAGACAATATTACCTACATCTAAATGGTAGCACGGCTCGCTTAGCTCGCGTGACGCATGCGCTCACCGAAGGAGGTCCGATATCGCCGGGCGAATGCCCCACGTGATGTTTTCCTTTACCTCGCTGCCGGAAATTAATCCCTGAAGAGAAATCTACACATTTATCTTTATTATTTATACGTAAGATGTTGAATTTTAAGTAAGAATAATCGTTCTGTGAGTAAAAAAAAAATATTTAAAAATTTAGACAGCATTCAACAAACACAATATCTCTAAAATGACAATTGGGTAATTTGGAAACTACACGAATATTGCCAGTATTCAACTAAAGCCCTATATTACATAGTGTCGGACAAAATCAGTAATGAACTTGCGGCTCACGAACTCTGGTGAGCTATCTAAGAGCAAGATGTCTAAATAGCAACTTGCTGTCAAGTATTTTTTTTTTTTATATGAGAGAGCGGCAAACGAGCATGCGGGTCACCTGATGGAAAGTAATCACAAAGTATATGTATAGCAGTTATGAGAGGCAATTCTCATAACGTCTCGTCGCAAAATAAGAACTGCAAGGATTTTGTTTGTACCCTTCTCAACCCAGTTGGGATGTAATTCACTATCTAAATATAATAGAACATATATTATTTACCTATGTGTAAGTATTGTACGTACATACCGTGGGTGAATAGCGGCAATCTCCAACCGGGGTGGACGCCACGGGCAGCCAAATGGAATGCAATCCCGAATTGTTTCCGCATTCACATCTAAGGCGTGTTTCCACTATTCAAGTGATTTCCTGCACATAATATTCAAAGCTAAGCAAAGTTCACAACACATGCGCTCTCATATTTATAATTACTTGTATTTCTTAGTGTTTTCTTTGCTTTACTGATTATTCTATTGAAACGGATCCGTAAATCGAAAACTGTTTAAGATAACCTCTAATATTTTTGAAGGACCTATCCAAAAAAAGAAAGAAGAAAGAAAATATTTATTTCGGATTTTGACGTCCATACATTATAAAATAAAACACATACACAAAAATAAAATAAAAGAAAATTCATCCCCAGTTTACGGATAGCGTACCCCCTAAAAAGTAACAACTTTTCAAAATTTTATTTTATCATTTAATTGGCCTGTTTAGTATGTATACCCATGCTAAAGTATAGCTTTTCAGTACTAAAACCCGCTGAGCTAAACCTCAGACAGACAGACATGGCGAAACTATAAAGGCTCATTGTTTCCTACGGAATCCTACAAATCGCTCTGAAATCGGAGCACTCGTCATTGTGATATATCCGGACAATGACTGTATATTTAACGTCGTCAAATACGTTCTGAACTCCAAGTAACATTGTTGTTGGTTCGTGGCATTTTGAATGTCCGCCTGGCTAGCTACCACCATCTTATCTAAATCTGCCGCCAAGCAGCAATGTTAATAGCATTGTTGTGTTACGGTTGTCAGAGATAAGATAGCCAGTCCCCCAAATGTGTTGGGGTTTCCGGGTCAGTACGCTTCCACTTTCGACCTCACTTCACTTTTTTGCCTTTTATGTAATAAATAAGTCTCATGTTTCCAAATTATTTATGAATATTTTTTGTTTTGTAGAATTAAGCTGTAGCGATGAAATCATTTTTCATTTTCATTCGACGATCTGTTTGGTGTAGTGGTTAGAAAATCTGACTGCTATACCAAAAGGTCGAGGGTTCGACTCCCGCTAGGGGCATATGTTTGTATGATGAGTAGGTACACACATGTGTTCCCGAGTTATGGATGTTATTCATTTATTTATGTATTTAATTACAAAAAAAATGTATTTGTGTAGTTTATCAACCGTCTGTATCCATAATACAAGCCTAGTTGCTTAGCGGCGATAACTCGATGGCGCTGTGTGTATGTCTGTCCTAGAGCCACCACAAACTTAATATATATATTAATATATAAGTCCGCCGTTGTACTCAATTTATGTATCAATGCAAAATTAATGTATTGCCTTTTTGTACAATAAAGCGTTTACAAACAAATAAACAAACTTTCTTTTTCACTCCTTTAGTGTTCAAGCAACCATGATGTGGAATAAACTGACAAAAATTAATTCAGGACAGCCCTTCAATTGCAGTATTTAAGAAAAGGCTACAAGAGCATTACCTCTCCCATCTTTCGTGATATTAATATGTGTATGTAGGTTTATAGTATATATATTATATATTTAAATTATGTTATGTATATATTTCGCAGTAGGTATATGTAATATATTTAGTGTAAGTTTATTATTCAGTTATCTTTTCTTTTTTTTTATTTGTTTTATTATTCGTTATAGGATTTTTTCTTTTGCACACAATTTACTGCTAAACCCCAAATTTACTAAGTTTCCTATTTCAATGCTCAGGTTGTCTGGAAGAGATCTCTTAAAGACATAAGTCCACCTTTGTACGTGACGTATTGTTTGTACTCTGTTATTGTAATATTTTGGTGCAATAAAGAATATCATATGTGCAAAGATATTTATTGTTATGTTCATTCAATATTTTTCTTAAGCTTGTTGTCTTCGACTCTACATTACCTACGAGCGGTGGTATATAACCTTATCTGCCCCTCTTCCACGGCCATCTCTCTTGCCGCGCCCTGCGAGAGGCATTGACCTAGAAGGGTAACACACCTCCCTATGTATATAGCTATATGTGATTGTTACCATAACACGGGGTTAGGCACAGGCATGACAGTTTGTTCACGTTAAACCTTGAACAGGAATATTAAGTTTTTTTTACCCGACTGCCCTCAAAAAGGAGGGTAATGTTTCCGAGTGTATATATGAAAGTATGTAGATTTTTATGTTACCTACTGTAGCCTAAATAAGTTACCGGTTTTCAAGTGCATGGTTCGTTCCATTCGTGTTGATCCCTAGGCAGAGTGTCCTAGGATACATGTTATGGTTAAAAATCCAACATGGCGCCCGCAACAAACAAACAAACATAAATAGCAACGCTTCTAAGTAGCAACACCCCTAAGTAGCAACATGTGTAAATAGCAGCACCTTTAAATAGCATCGTATCTAAGGTCTTTTTTTATGCACAACGGGTTGATACTTGACCTAAATCACACCTGATGTTAAGTGAAAATGAGGTCGAAGGTGGAAGCGTACTGACTCGGAAATCCCAACACATTTTGGGGACTGGCTATCTCATCTTTGACAACCGGAACAGAACAATGCCATTAACATTGCTGCTTGGCGGCAGATTTAGATTTAGGGTAATGTTTTCGAGTGTATATATGAATGTATAATGTGTATTGTTAATTGTGCAATAAAGAGTATTTGATTGATTGACTGATTGAATGTATGTAGATTTTTATGTTACCTACTGTAGCCTAAATAAGTTACCGGTTTTCAAGCGCATGGTGTCGTTCGATTCGTGTTGATCCCTAGGTAGAGTGTCATAGGATACATTTTTATGGTTAAAAATCCAACATGGCGACAACAAAATATGCTGTCGGGTTTTTCGGCTTTTACATACTTAAATAGTTTTTAATAAATTCGTCTGAAACTTAAATAAAGCCGTTTGAATTGAAAATGAAAATGATTTTTTTTATGGTTAACTGGATACGCGTTTGACTACAATCTCACCTGATGGAAGTGACGATGTGGCCGAAGATGAAGCACGTGATCTCAGTAGATGCCTATTCACTCTGCTCTTGAAGATCCATCCTTTGAAGATTATTGTACTCGCTCTTCCAGTGACAGTAACAACAATAGTTACTCGTATTAACCTATTAAATTATTACCTAATTTATAAATTTAGTTTGTAAAATAATATTGAATTATAAAATATACAAGTAAGTGTAGTATATTATGTATGTGGGTGCATGTGCATTAGTTGTGTGTGATTAGCCCTGGGATGTGTCTTGGGGTCGGAAGCTGCACAACAGCTTCCACTAACTAGTGTGTGTGTGTGTGTGTGTGTTTGCATTTGCATGAGTGTAGTTGAGTATAAAAGATGTGTATGCGTGAAAGATAAGTACAGACGATTGATGCCTTTTTCGTCGTATCCCTGATTGGACATATTCCGTTTTCGGCATATTCCTGTTTCGGCACATTCAGTTTTCGGCATAAATAATTATGTTTTTTTTTTATGCACGACGGGTTTGTACTTGACCTCAATCACACCTGATATATACAGCAAAGGAAATCAATCCTAGTTGTCGTTATTTTTTATCGTAAAGACATACAGGGCGTCCCAAAGTTATGGGACATGAAGGGGAAGTACCTTAAATATCGTAGATAGTAAATTTTGCTCAAAGAAGACTTTATGTTATTTTTAAAAGTTAGTAATTCTGCATTCATAGATTTTCTAAAAATTATTTGCTTCGGCTGGGAATCGAACCGACTCAAATGTGAAAAAAAAAACACCCTACTTTTATGATGCCAATCGAAAGAATAGCTAAAAAATAATAACTCTGCCTAAGTAACATAGTATTTTAAAAGAAAGGAACAACATAAAATGATTGAGTCAAATTTCAAGAAAGTTATTTATTGCCGACGACGTTCGAAAAGTAGCGATATTATCATTCCAAAGATAGCATTGATTATTCGTAAATAAGTACCCACTTCATAAAATAGGTACTAACATAGTTTTCCTTATTATAAGTGCACGTGTAGATGAAATGATAAAACTTGTATTTCAATACGTCCTCTGTAAGCTAGACAGAAGGCAAATTAAAAACAAAAATAAATAATTTATAATTTGAAAATGGAACAGTTTATGACAGCGTTTGTTTAATTTCTAAATGAATGTTTTCCTACATGGATTGGTACAAATGGACCGATTAGATGGCCGGCCAGATCCCCGGACCTCACACCATTAGATTTCTTCTTTTGGGGATACGTGAAAGATATGCTATACAAAAAGCGATACGAGAACGTAGGCGAGTTGCAAACAGAATTGTGCCATATCACATCGAGTGTTCACCATAAAATGATTAGAAAATCAACAGGCAGCGGGCTCATTAAAAGATTGGCGATTTGCGTAAGACAAGAGGGATCACATTTTGAGCATTTAATTAATTAATTTACAAAAAAATACCTACTTAATTGACTACGGCAGTTTCATGTATGTTTTTTATTTGATTAAAATGATTAATTTCACGTTGTTCCTTTCTTTTAAAATACTATGTTACTTAGGCAGAGTTATTATTTTTTAGCTATTCTTTCGATTGGCATCATAAAAGTAGGGTGTTTTTTTTTTCACATTTGAGTCGGTTCGATTCCCAGCCGAAGCAAATAATTTTTAGAAAATCTATGAATGCAGAATTACTAACTTTTAAAAATAACATAAAGTCTTCTTTGAGCAAAATTCACTATCTACGATATTTAAGGTACTTCCCCTTCATGTCCCATAACTTTGGGACGCCCTGTATAGTAGTTATACAATAAATAGCATGCAAGAAACACAAAATAATATTTATAATAAAATTAAAAATAGAAAAAAAAGTATTAAAAGTAAAAATAATATTTTTTAATAAATGTCATGGAATATTTAATTAGGCTTTGCCAACTTTTATAAAAGACGGATCCTTGAAGCATAGGAAATAAAATATTATACTAAAAAATATTATTCTATTTCGCAAGCAAAGTCACAAGTATTTCATAGTGTAATTTATTTCATAAATTGTCTCGAAACAAGAATATGCCGAAAACGGAATACGTCCAAACAGGAATGTGCCGAGACAAGAATATGTCCAATCAGGTTACGACGAAAAAGGCATCAATTTATAGACTGTTAACCTTGATATGAAGTTTAAGAAATAGTATTGTATCATACTGAACATTTATTTAATAATTCAGAGCACCGCGATAGTGAAATTTTTGCCCGACTAGAGCAAAGTCAAATGGAAGGTAATATATTCAATGTGTTTGTACGTACATGGTAACATCTCTGAGTGGTAACATACATAACTTACAGCCTAACGCTTGAGCCGATTTGGACTAGGTAATGAGGTAGTAGTTAGATTCATACTAATCCCGGGAGTGTCATCACGTTATCCAATATGTCTGACGCTAGCAGCCATTTTGTCACACTTGACAATAAATTCATCAACCTTTTTATTTTTTTTTCTTTTTTTGATCTCGAGGGGAAATACATTTACGCATTCGACCCGCCGCTGTGGGGCAGCGACGGGGATATGTGGAACTCCCCGATCCAATGACAGGAGCGGGACTACCCACTAAAATCCCCCGGCGACCTTCCTCGGCAGTAGGGAGGACCTGGGAACGCATAAGCGGCTCCAGGTCGTCCCCCGCCCCGCCTCCCCTCACAAGGGAAGGCCCGTCCCCGGAGGGTGGCTAGCGCGCCCTCCGCGAGGGCACTGTCGAGCCTCACACCGCGATCAGCGAGCGGTATGAGGTGCGACAGGGCCCGATGCGACGACACCCCCCCCGGTCGCTCCGGGGGGTGTCATCCTCTCCCGGGTCGCATCCGGCGGCTACATCGCCCCGAAGATGTAGCCGCCCGCAACCCCGGGCGACGTGCAGGGGGGCTAGCGAGCGTTGCCGCCCCCCCGACGTCGCCTCCTGCGAGCGGGATCGGCCCTCTCCCGATCCCGCTCTGCGGCCTCCTTCTCGAGCCTGACTGCTTCGCAGAAGGAGGCCGCTGCCCTCCAACCCTCCTCGCTCGCCAACATAGCCGCGACTAATGCTGGCGGGGACAGATCTCGTCCGATCCGGTCGACCTATCATCGATCCCCTATCGAAATTCATCAACCTATCAAGATCCTAGGAACCGAATGGGAACCCTCAATATAGTGTACATTCTGAACGCATTGAAACCATTCAGCGTTCGTTCACTAGACACTTAACATTGTCCTTCAGAGAGTCAGGACAGGACACCATATAACGCACGATTGATTTAAAAAAAAATGGACTCACTACGCAATCTCCGTTTGTTGATTGATATGGTATTTCTATGTCAGATTCTTAAAGGTATAATATTGACTGTGATCACGTACATAGTAAAATAAAATTATCGATTCCTTCCAATTTTCCCAGAACTCCCATTACTAGGCTACTGCATATCCCTACATCTAGAACAAATGTTCTACGTCATTCTCCAATAATCTGTGTTCTCCAATCCCGAGACTGTGTGGTGAATTTAACCATTTGAATAGTGAGATCTCACAGACTGATATATTTCACGACTCATTAGGTGTGCTTAAGAAAAAATTTCTCAATATTTGCGGAGGCAACATATTATTATATAGATTGTTGTGTTGTTTTCAATTGACTTAATTTAGGGTTTTGTAATCGTTACTTGTAATAAAATAACTATGTTTACTTGTGTCACTTTCTTGAGCGTTGTACACTTTTTTTTTATGATTGACTGGATTCGCGGTTGACCACAATCTCCCATGATGGAAATGACGATGTGGTCGAAGATGAAGCACGCGATCCCAGTAAATATATATTCACTCTGCTCTCGAAGATTCCAAGGTTGTATAAGGTTCCACGCCTATTATTGGCACAAATATCAGACTTGAACCTGTTTGTTATTGTGAATTGTAATATTTGTGCCATTGGTGTGTCTATTAAATAAATAAATAAAGATCAATATCAAATAATAGGTCCTGACAATTGGAATTAAAAAATACCAATGTATTTAAAAAAAATCGTTTTGCCGCAAACCGCAGGGGCAGAGCGCAATCAACGAAATATACAATTATTTGCACAGTATCTCACAAACAAACACATTATGCATACACAAAATGGTCTCGCACACGTACAGTGAACTACATAATTATGATAGTTGTACCAAACTTCACTGGCACAGCCACGGAACTTAGTATGCAAAGTGGTAGACATATAAACTTGTCCACGATGTTTCAGTATAGAGACTTGTATGAAACTTGGCAGAGGTAAGTTGCTCTGTGGGTCATTGCCTAAGGTATCATCCATCTATACATATAGTTCAGTAAAGATACATAATTCTTGTGGTATAACTTCCTATAATCTTAAAGCTTCTGATTTTTTGTAGATTGAGTACCCATCAATAATAGAACAATAATGTTTACTAACAATTCTGTAGCTGCTTTAGCTATTCATATTCATTTATTCGCTTGCTACATGGTAGGATAGCTGTTACAAAAGGAGAGTGTACATAAAGACATGTGACACCCCGTGGGGGCACCGAAAAAAAAAATAAAAAGTAAAGAGAGCACCTCTTAACAAAATTCGTACAATTATTTTTAAATTAACGTAGCCTATTAAACATAGCCTATTAGGTTTTTTTTTTATGCATACGGGTTGGTACTTGACCTCAATCACACCTGATGTTAAGTGAAGATGAGGTCGAAGATGGAAGCGTACTGACCCGGAAACCCCAACACATTTGGGGGACTGGTTATCTTATCTCTGACAACCGGAACACGACAATGCTATTAACATTGCTGCTTGGCGGCAGATTTAGATAAGATGGTGGTAGCTAGCCAGGCGGACATTTAAAATGCCCTACCACCAACCAAACCGAGTACTTAAATATGTACCCCGCTGGGGATCGAACCCGCGACCTCCGAATCGTAAACCCAATGTTGTTTACATTGAGCCACGGAGGCGGTTAAATTTAAAAATTAAAGTTTAGCTATAGTATTATTTAGTTATAAAACCTACAACATAAAATTAAAGTTACCACCGTGAACTCTCTTGCAATGTAGATGATGCTAAATTCTCCTAAAACAATTTTCTAAAAAACGACTCAATGGATACGTTTATATTTTCTAAAAATAGTTTATAAAACTAATCAATGGATACGTTTATATTTTCTAAAAATAGTTTATAAAACTAATCAATGGATACGTTTATATTTTCTAAAAATAGTTTATAAAACTAAGTTTATATTTTCTAAAAATAGTTTATAAAACGAATCAATGGATACGTTTATATTTTCTAAAAATAGTTTATAAAACGACTCAATGGATACGTTTATATTTTCTAAAAATAGTTTATAAAACTAAGTTTATATTTTCTAAAAATAGTTTATAAAACGAATCAATGGATACGTTTATATTTTCTAAAAATAGTTTATAAAACTAAGTTTATATTTTCTAAAAATAGTTTATAAAACGAATCAATGGATACGTTTATATTTTCTAAAAATAGTTTATAAAACTAATCAATGGATACGTTTATATTTTCTAAAAATAGTTTATAAAACTAAGTTTATATTTTCTAAAAATAGTTTATAAAACGAATCAATGGATACGTTTATATTTTCTAAAAATAGTTTATAAAACTAATCAATGGATACGTTTATATTTTCTAAAAATAGTTTATAAAACTAATCAATGGATACGTTTATATTTTCTAAAAATAGTTTATAAAACTAAGTTTATATTTTCTAAAAATAGTTTATAAAACTAATCAATGGATACGTTTATATTTTCTAAAAATAGTTTATAAAACTAATCAATGGATACGTTTATATTTTCTAAAAATAGTTTATAAAACTAAGTTTATATTTTCTAAAAATAGTTTATAAAACGAATCAATGGATACGTTTATATTTTCTAAAAATAGTTTATAAAACTAATCAATGGATACGTTTATATTTTCTAAAAATAGTTTATAAAACTAAGTTTATATTTTCTAAAAATAGTTTATAAAACGAATCAATGGATACGTTTATATTTTCTAAAAATAGTTTATAAAACTAAGTTTATATTTTCTAAAAATAGTTTATAAAACTAATCAATGGATACGTTTATATTTTCTAAAAATAGTTTATAAAACTAATCAATGGATACGTTTATATTTTCTAAAAATAGTTTATAAAACGAATCAATGGATACGTTTATATTTTCTAAAAATAGTTTATAAAACTAAGTTTATATTTTCTAAAAATAGTTTATAAAACTAATCAATGGATACGTTTATATTTTCTAAAAATAGTTTATAAAACTAAGTTTATATTTTCTAAAAATAGTTTATAAAACGAATCAATGGATACGTTTATATTTTCTAAAAATAGTTTATAAAACGACTCAATGGATACGTTTATATTTTCTAAAAATAGCTTATAAAACTAATCAATGGATACGTTTATATTTTCTAAAAATAGTTTATAAAACTAAGTTTATATTTTCTAAAAATAGTTTATAAAACTAATCAATGGATACGTTTATATTTTCTAAAAATAGTTTATAAAACTAATCAATGGATACGTTTATATTTTCTAAAAATAGTTTATAAAACTAAGTTTATATTTTCTAAAAATAGTTTATAAAACTAATCAATGGATACGTTTATATTTTCTAAAAATAGTTTATAAAACTAATTAATGGATACGTTTATATTTTCTAAAAATAGTTTATAAAACTAATCAATGGATACGTTTATATTTTCTAAAAATAGTTTATAAAACTAATCAATGGATACGTTTATATTTTCTAAAAATAGTTTATAAAACTAAGTTTATATTTTCTAAAAATAGTTTATAAAACTAATCAATGGATACGTTTATATTTTCTAAAAATAGTTTATAAAACTAATCAATGGATACGTTTATATTTTCTAAAAATAGTTTATAAAACTAAGTTTATATTTTCTAAAAATAGTTTATAAAACTAATCAATGGATACGTTTATATTTTCTAAAAATAGTTTATAAAACGAATCAATGGATACGTTTATATTTTCTAAAAATAGTTTATAAAACTAAGTTTATATTTTCTAAAAATAGTTTATAAAACGAATCAATGGATACGTTTATATTTTCTAAAAATAGTTTATAAAACTAATCAATGGATACGTTTATATTTTCTAAAAATAGTTTATAAAACTAAGTTTATATTTTCTAAAAATAGTTTATAAAACGAATCAATGGATACGTTTATATTTTCTAAAAATAGTTTATAAAACTAATCAATGGATACGTTTATATTTTCTAAAAATAGTTTATAAAACTAATCAATGGATACGTTTATATTTTCTAAAAATAGTTTATAAAACGAATCAATGGATACGTTTATATTTTCTAAAAATAGTTTATAAAACTAAGTTTATATTTTCTAAAAATAGTTTATAAAACTAATCAATGGATACGTTTATATTTTCTAAAAATAGTTTATAAAACTAAGTTTATATTTTCTAAAAATAGTTTATAAAACGAATCAATGGATACGTTTATATTTTCTAAAAATAGTTTATAAAACTAAGTTTATATTTTCTAAAAATAGTTTATAAAACGACTCAATGGATACGTTTATATTTTCTAAAAATAGTTTATAAAACTAAGTTTATATTTTCTAAAAATAGTTTATAAAACGAATCAATGGATACGTTTATATTTTCTAAAAATAGTTTATAAAACTAAGTTTATATTTTCTAAAAATAGTTTATAAAACGAATCAATGGATACGTTTATATTTTCTAAAAATAGTTTATAAAACTAATCAATGGATACGTTTATATTTTCTAAAAATAGTTTATAAAACTAAGTTTATATTTTCTAAAAATAGTTTATAAAACGAATCAATGGATACGTTTATATTTTCTAAAAATAGTTTATAAAACTAAGTTTATATTTTCTAAAAATAGTTTATAAAACTAATCAATGGATACGTTTATATTTTCTAAAAATAGTTTATAAAACTAATCAATGGATACGTTTATATTTTCTAAAAATAGTTTATAAAACTAAGTTTATATTTTCTAAAAATAGTTTATAAAACTAATCAATGGATACGTTTATATTTTCTAAAAATAGTTTATAAAACGAATCAATGGATACGTTTATATTTTCTAAAAATAGTTTATAAAACTAAGTTTATATTTTCTAAAAATAGTTTATAAAACGAATCAATGGATACGTTTATATTTTCTAAAAATAGTTTATAAAACTAATCAATGGATACGTTTATATTTTCTAAAAATAGTTTATAAAACTAAGTTTATATTTTCTAAAAATAGTTTATAAAACGAATCAATGGATACGTTTATATTTTCTAAAAATAGTTTATAAAACTAAGTTTATATTTTCTAAAAATAGTTTATAAAACTAATCAATGGATACGTTTATATTTTCTAAAAATAGTTTATAAAACTAATCAATGGATACGTTTATATTTTCTAAAAATAGTTTATAAAACGAATCAATGGATACGTTTATATTTTCTAAAAATAGTTTATAAAACTAATCAATGGATACGTTTATATTTTCTAGAAATAGTTTATAAAACTAAGTTTATATTTTCTAAAAATAGTTTATAAAACGAATCAATGGATACGTTTATATTTTCTAAAAATAGTTTATAAAACGACTCAATGGATACGTTTATATTTTCTAAAAATAGTTTATAAAACTAAGTTTATATTTTCTAAAAATAGTTTATAAAACGAATCAATGGATACGTTTATATTGCGGCGGTTAGGGTTGTTCTTAGGGCGTTTAGCGCCCGTTTAGCCGCCAGCAGGTAGGTATAGAAAAAAAGAATACCAATTCGATTGAATTTAGTGGGTTTATTCTACAAACAGCTCACTCCCCTGCACCCCTCGGCAAATCTCCCGTACGGTCACTGGCCTGAAGGTCTTGGAGCTGCAGTGGACGTAGCCCTCGAGTCCTCTCGTAGACGACGCGACGAGGTCAATGCTGGATCAGCGGTTTCGGGGGAGGGTAGATCTACCCCGAATGTCTCCCAGGTGCAGACCTGGATGTCGACGTCTACAAGTCGTCACTCAGGACCTTGATCCTGCAGAGCACAGGCAGGCATTAGTGAGTGCCCGCAAGTATCCTCGTCCACTGCTGGTGTTCACGGCTCAGCAACCATAACGAACACCACGCAGTTGACAGGCACAAAAGCAGAAACAGCTTACATTAAAATTAGCCAGATTATTATGGAAACTCACCCTAGAGGGATCTTCCGTAGTGTACTTAAGAGGGTTCAGGTGGCAACCGAAGCAGTGTTCTCCCGGTAGCAAGGTCGCGGTCAAACAGAGGACGATTCGGGTTCCCCCACTCTAATTAGAAATCGTCTTACGACGTCATCGCAACCGGACAAATTAGCGTACCGCAAAACCGTGGTGAGACCCTTTTTAAATAAAATAATAATTTAAGGGTTCCGTAGGAAACTTTTATTATAAAGATGAAGTAGTGTGTGAAATAATAAGTAACTTTAAAGGTACAATCGTAACGGCGCTAGACGCAACGTTACAATATTTTCTAAAAATAGTTTATAAAACTAAGTTTATATTTTCTAAAAATAGTTTATAAAACGAATCAATGGATACGTTTATATTTTCTAAAAATAGTTTATAAAACTAATCAATGGATACGTTTATATTTTCTAAAAATAGTTTATAAAACTAAGTTTATATTTTCTAAAAATAGTTTATAAAACGAATCAATGGATAAGTTTATATTTTCTAAAAATAGTTTATAAAATTAAGTTTATATTTTCTAAAAATAGTTTATAAAACTAATCAATGGATACGTTTATATTTTCTAAAAATAGTTTATAAAACTAAGTTTATATTTTCTAAAAATAGTTTATAAAACTAATCAATGGATACGTTTATATTTTCTAAAAATAGTTTATAAAACGAATCAATGGATACGTTTATATTTTCTAAAAATAGTTTATAAAACTAATCAATGGATACGTTTATATTTTCTAAAAATAGTTTATAAAACTAATCAATGGATACGTTTATATTTTCTAAAAATAGTTTACAAAACTAATCAATGGATACGTTTATATTTTCTAAAAATAGTTTTATTGAGTCGTGATATTCGCCCTCGGTTAAATTTTTCATAAATATAAATAATTTCTGATCGATTTTTTGAAAATAGTTACAGGAGTTTTTCTCCGATTCAATGAAATTCACAGTGGTAATTTTAATTATCTATATCTATATTTTATTATTATAAATATCTATATTATATCTAAAAAAGCTACCTATTTGTTAGAAAACATTTTTATTCTATCACTGACATGTACTCTATCCTTTAAAATTATAAGAAGTGTGTCTTTACTGGACTAATATGTATGGATTTTTAAAAAATTTATTTTATAAATTTTAATTTTATATAAATTCGCAAGGAGATCCTAAGCTCTACAAATGGGACCAATGATTATGGGGTTATAACAGTAGAGGATTGCAAACGGTCACGTGACTACACTTGACACAAAAACCCCTTGTGAATTCGAGCTTACCTTCTCCCTTGATCTATGAATCTACTCAATGAAACTAATATTGCACAATGAATACAATAGAAGCCCAAATTAATTTCATTTCAACATAATAATCAATATTTTACATACATACATACATAAAGTCACGCCTGTCAGGTTGAGACTACAGACTTTCATATCAACATTTTATTTAGTTTAAAATTACTTAATTTCTTTAGTTGCCTGCAATTTAGGCTCATTCATTAACATAACGACTTGTATATTACTGAGGATTGTTTTTATTAATATTTATATAATAACTAGTTTTCCGCCCGCGGCTTTGCCTGCGTGGTATAACTTTATCGCGGAAATTTGTTAATCCCGCGGGAACTTTTTTTTTTTTTTTTTTTTTTTTTTTTTTTTCTGAGGGTAGGCACCGGGCTAAGTCGTAAATAAAACTACTCCGTGGTTTTATTTGATTTTTAATATTAATTACGATAATTTATGTGTAAACCAACTTCATTACTATATTTAAGTATATATACGAAATAATTGTACAGTTTGTAAGTGCTTAAGTTGTGTTTTATTGTGCTTTTTCAACGTAAGTACGGTGACGTAAAACTGTTACATACAAAAATTTTAAATCATCTCTAGTGGCTGTTTGTGGTGTTGTTTTTCGGTTTCTATCACAAGTAAATAACACCATTATACTGTTGTATACTGTTAATTATTGCGAAATAGTTCTTTAACTAAATCATTTGAAATTAACCTCAACTCAAATAGCCGATAGTGGTTGCTCACCGATCCTTTACCTGTGTTTTGTACGTCTTTTTTGTTATACCTATTTACTACAATAATGACCACTCGTAGTATGACCACCAAAACTCGTCAGCTGGAGGACAACCTTCAGCTGACACTGAAAGAACTACAAACATCAAGGACCTTGTGTGAGCAATTACTTCAAGAGAGAGATGATCATGAGAAGGAAATATTGTCTGTCAACAATAAATATAAACTCTTAAAGAGTGAGATGGCAGAAATGTCCACTAGATTAGACGACGTTGCAGACCATCGAGACCAACTACAACGAGTCGTGGATGAGTTTGATAAGAGCTGCAGCTTGTACCAGGATGCCCTGGAACGTATTTCGTCCCTGGAGAAGGATCTACGCGATGCGCATAACCACATTTCCATGTTAGAAACTCAAAATGGTGACCTCAAGTCGAGTCAAACCCAGTCGTTGTTCGAAGAACTTGTCACCACTGCACCTTCCTTAATTTCTGCCATCTCCTCCCATGACCACCCCACTGTCGCCATTGATATGACCACTGCCGAGTCAATGCCCACGACCGTGAGTAAAAATAAATTTAAAAAAATTATGAAAGTTAAAAAATGTATTAAAAAGACAAATAGATTAATTAAGAGAAATAAGTTATTTTGTAAAAATATTAATTTAATAAAACAAAGAAAGGCACTATTGTGTGAATTAAATAAATGTCAACTGAACTTAGAAAAAAATCAAATTGCGTATGATTGTGACACACGGCGCCTCCAGTCAGAAATATTAGATTTAAATAATTCTTTAAATCATATTAACACTCAATATGAATTATCACAGAACCAAATTAGGGAGCACACACTGGCCATGGACAATTTGTTGGAGTTGTGTAAATATAACTATGACAGATTCGAATCATTGACAAATAATCACCAATGTGATTGTAATATCATGACTAAAACTTCAACGGATTCCTCCTCGACAGTGTGTCAGACAAACGACTCCTTAATTCTGACGCAGGAGCCATGTGAATGTGACGAGACTAGACATACTTCCTTCTCACAGTCTAGTAGCAAAAAACATAACATCGTAATGTTTAGTGATGAAGTTGGCAAAGACATGGGTTTGCGACTTAGCCAATATATGGAACAGGCAATAATTAATACCTGTATGCCTGGTGCCACCTACTCAACTATATTGAATAAGGTCCTATCGAGCACATTTAAAGAGAATACAACTTTAATTATTTTTATAGGTAGAAGGGGAAATGTCAATAAAAAATCTTTAATTAATTATTTTTCACATTTAAATTCTTTAAAAAATGTTAATAAGGTTTTATTTTTCGCATTTCCCTTTAGCCAAAGTTTAACGAAAACAGAAAATGACATTAGACACAATTTAAATTTGACATTACATACTTTGATATGTCGTCATGAAAATAAATTTCATATATTTGATACTAATAAATTTATTAATTCTAAATATTTTTATGTGACAGAAGATAACTATTATCTTCCTAAATATTTTAGGAGACAATTAGCAAGTATGCTATGTTATTTTATTTTAAATTCAGTCATATTAGTGACTGATCCAACGACTGCCTCTATTGGGCAGCCAATAACTATTAATAAAACCTTGGAAATTATTCCAAATAATTTAAATTAAAGTATAAGACAACAGAGATTACCTCTGGCAGTATTAAACATACAGTTATAAAAAATAGGGGTACGAGTATTGTCACTCCCCAAAACAAGTCAGGTCAAATATGTTATAAAAATCAGAAATTTATTAATCTGGTACACCAAAATATTCAGGGTATGAGTGGCAAGGAGTTAGAGGTGGAGCTGTTCATGGGCTGCACTGGAACTGATATATTGTGCATAACGGAACATTGGTATAAACAATGTGAGCTCATGTTCGGCTTCAAGGAGTACCAGATTGCAAGCTCGTTCAGCAGAACGAAAGCAATTCGAGGCGGTAGTCTAATTTTAATTCGTAACGATATTAAATTTAAAGAGCGTCTCGATATTGTAAACCTTTCTGTTGAGCGAACTATTGAAATAGCCTGTGTAGAACTTGCTCGGCTTACTGTATTAAGCGTATACAGACCTCCTTCTTCATCGTATGAATTATTTGAAAAAATTATGGATGAAATACTTTGTAAAATTAGTAATTCGAATAAATACATTGTGGTTTGCGGAGATTTTAATATAAATATATTGGAGGATAGCAGTCAAAGTAGAAGGCTTAAGTCTTTATTCACTTGCTATAACCTTGTCAATCTTTTTTCAGTGCCGACTAGAATTACCTCTACATCAGCTACCTCCATTGATAATATTTTTTCAAATTTACAGCCCAGTGATAAATCTATTTTAAATAAATTAAGTTCAGATCACTGTGGTCAGTTAGCCATTTTTAATATAGCAGTTAAAAAGACACTGAAAAGAGATTTCACATATGTGCCTGTAACTGATGCACGGCTTGATCAATATAAGAGTAATGTGACGGCGAAACTGGATTATCTACCGTACTGTGACGATCCAAATATATTATATAAATCAGTCTTTGAAATGTTGAAAACTGAAAGTAATAATGTTTTCGTAACAAAAACAATTAAAATCAATAATTCCCTCGTTTTCAGTGATTGGGCGACGGTTGGAATCCATAAAAGTAGGAAAAAGTTATATGATCTTTATGAAGAAAGGACATATAACAAGAGCGAAAGTTTTACTGAATATGTTAGACAATATTCGAAAACATTCAAGCGGGTCTGTGCTACAGCAAAAGCAAAATTTATAAATAATAAAATAAAAAATAGTGCAGACGTAGTAAAGACTACTTGGAAAATTATAAATAGCGAAACTGGAAAAGTCAAGCCTCGCAACATCGATATTAGACTAAAAATTAATGATCAAATTTTAATAACACATTTAGAAGTTGCAGAAGCTTTTGAAAAATTCTTTACCAATATTCCAATTTCGACTACAAATTCTCTTAATTCATGTCCTACACTCGCTGAATCGCTACTTAAACAAAATGTGGAGATTTGTAATTCTCATTTTAAATTTCATCACATAAGTCCTGTAGACATTATAAAAGCATTTAGATCTCTAGACAAGAAAAAGACTGTCGACCTTTACGGTTTATCAGTAAAAATTATTAGTGCCATAATTGATTGTGTGTCACCACACTTAGCTTGTATTTTTAATAAATGTATTGATGATGGCATATTTCCTGATTTGATGAAACACAGTAAAGTTATACCTTTATTTAAAGCCGGTAGTACAACAGACCCCTCTAATTTTAGACCTATATCAATACTACCGACTCTCAGTAAAATCTTTGAAAAAATTATATTAATTCAGTTATCGGCTTATTTTTATAGTAACGATTTGTTGTCACATAAACAATTCGGTTTTACTAGGGGCCGCTCGACAACCGACGCAGGTGTCGAGCTCTTACAACATATTTTTGAAGCTTGGGAAGATTCTCGGGATGCAATAGGAGTATTCTGCGACTTGTCCAAGGCATTTGATTGCGTTCATCATGACACCTTAATCAGGAAATTACGTCATTATGGTGTAACAGGCCGTGCTATTGACCTTTTGATTTCTTATATGAGTGGCAGAGTTCAGAGGGTTAATATCAGTGGCAACACATCGTCAGGGTCCACAGTCTGCATGGGCGTCCCACAGGGTTCCATACTCGGGCCATTTTTATTTTTAGTTTATATAAATGACTTGCCTAACCTTGTAAAGGATAATAAACATGAAATAGTATTGTTTGCAGATGATACCTCCGTATTATTTAAAGTAAATAGACAAAAATTAAGCTATGACGATGTGAACAATGCTATTTCTGAAGTAGTAGAATGGTTTACGGCAAATAATTTGTTACTTAATGAGAAAAAAACTAAATGTGTGAAATTTGTACTACCCAATGTCAGGGTGGTGCCCACAAATATAATGATAAAAAATGCCACTTTAGATCTCGTAGATTCTACTGTATTTTTGGGCATTACTTTAGACGCCAAAATGCAATGGGGTCCTCATATACATAAATTGGCGAAAAGGCTCAGCTCTGCAGCGTACGCAGTCAAAAAAATTCGACAAATATCAGACGTAAATACTGCTAGATTAGTATATTTTAGTTATTTCCACAGCTTGATGTCTTACGGTATCTTGCTGTGGGGAAACGCCGCGGATATAAATACAATCTTTGTTTTACAAAAACGAGCCGTTCGCGCAATTTATCAATTGAGACCTGCAGTGTCACTTAGAGATAGGTTTAAAGTGTATAACATTCTAACCTTTTCGTCACAGTACATTTTTGAAAATCTAATGTATGTCAAAAAAAATATAACATCATTTAGGAAAAATAGTGATAAACATGATGTCAATACAAGAAATAAAGATAAACTTGCAGGTCACATAAGTCGCCTCCGCAAAGTCAGTAATTCATTCAAAGGGTTATGTATACGCTTTTTCAATAAGGTTCCAGTTGATATACAAAATCTTCCTCTCAATAAATTTAAAGATACTGTAAAACAGAAACTTATTGAGAAAGCATATTATAAAATATCAGACTATTTAGATGATAATCATCCCTGGACATAATCAGATCGTTCGCATGCCAGGCTATTTCACAATTAATAATGAAATTTAAAAACCTGTTTGTAATATAAAAACCTTTATGTAAAATCAAAGCCTGATTTTAAAAGAGCAACCCTTCGAGTTTCTTGCTTGTTCTTCTCAGGGGAAAATTGCATTTTGAACAAGCAGTAGCTTAAAAAATTTAAAATTTACTATGTAAAATTGACTATTTTAAGTGTACTCTGTGTACCTACAAAATAAAGCATTTTTGACTTTGACTTTGACTTTGACTATTCCCTTTATCGGGTAAAAAAATATCCTATGTCTTAATCCAAGGTATATTCTACCTATTGTATAGCATTCTGTTTTTTACATATCAAAATTTTATCCTATACCTTCTTCTTGTCCTTTTTTAAGTTTATCTATTTAATTAGACATATTCTTATTCTGGATACGTTGTTTACCATCGTGTCCAGATCTAATGTGACGAGGTAAGGTTTTTTAACGGGCTTTCCCAACCAACCCTCTACACTATTATACTAAACTTCATCCAAATTCGCTCATCCGTTTCCGTTTAGTCAGAGATAAGATAGCCATTCCCCACATAAGATGGGGTTTCCGGATCAGTACGCTACCACCTTCGGCCTCATCTTCACTTAACATCAGGTGTGATTGAGGTCAAGTGTTAACCCGTGCTGCATAAAAAAATATATTATGTACTTATACTTGTCGCAGTAATGTCTATACCATTAAATGTGTTGTTATATGATTCCACCATGCGACAGATTGGACAGCGTACAACAGCGTTAATACTACATCTTTTTGTAGAGAACAATTGCTGTTGTCGTGATGTACACATTAGAACTCTTGTAGGTACTCGATAATATTGAATAAAAGAAGTGGTCACGATTCAGATGCCTTTTAATTTAACAAATTATATATTACTTTAATGACTTATCACAGACTAACTTAGGCTTGTTACTAGCGCCACAGATTACTAATAAGTTACTAAAGTAACTAGCGCGGAGGTTCCAACCAAACTGTCCCTCTTTTCTCCACTCCAAACGTCAAAGATCGGTACCATTCGGCCCGACGACATTCGTTACGAACCTTCGCGCGAAAACAAACCCCACTAATCGAAATAATTCCTTCCGTATGTCTAATTAACAATAAATTTTACATATTATACTTTTAAAAATATTATTTTAAATTACAAAGTGCGACAACAATAATACAGTTTTCTAGTAATTGCAATAATTAAGTAATTTATTGTCAAAGATATTATGATATCTTCACTACTACACACAACAACACTGTTTCCAACTGAGTACGTCTTGCACTTAATGTAAGTACTTTGAATTCTGCCTGGAGTTGTTTATAATGCAAGCGTTTACGAGTGCAATTAAAATGCATAACATCGAAGATACTTTTTCTATACCACTTCAAGACTGCTAATGTATATCTTGCATAATGAATTCCATATACATACTGCATATTCAAGTTGAGATGTAATTAAAGATTTATAAGTATGTTGAGGATTGTTTAAATTCAATACAGGCACGAAGGACGAACCAGTATATTTCATAGGCTTTGCTAATTATGTTCTCAAATGTTTATTAAAATGCTATTTGCTATCCAACACGACACCGAGATCTCTAATGTGGTGACTGCGTCACACAATATTGTATGATTGATGTGTTATGTGTAGTATAAGAAACTAATTATAGGATTAAGTGCTTAGGTATAATGTAGTATATTGTAACATACTTTATCTAGTACATAGCTTCTCTTCTTTAAATTTAATTAAAGTCCATTCAAGTTTATTATCAGGATAATTACAAAAAAAAGAAAATAAGTAATTTTTCATATTCACTATGTATCTATCTTAATTAAAGACTCTTGTTAGAGATTTCAAGATGATTTGAATTTTTCGGTATATTGTCAAATCAATATAGAGATTATTTGATATGGTCATTAGCATTATTGATAGTATGATCTTTAGAAGTAGAAATATACAAAAGTGGAAGCATTGTCCGATGTCGTTTACGAATATGTTTCTTTGATTTATAGTTTAAAAATATCTGTTTATACTTATAACGGGATGCGTTGTGTCATAATTAGCCCTTTCAGTTTTGACATTAACTGCAATGGGAAAGTCTCGCCCTGGGGGAACCGCCTTAGTGGTCACCAATGTTATATTACTCTATGGTGGTCACGGTGTTCTCTATGCCTGGTAGACAAACTGCTATAGAATAGCTGTATTGCAAAATTTTTTTTTCGTTTTATTCTCTCCTCTCGGAGAAGGCAAAGGGATCTAAGCCCATACAGCCATATCTTATTTCTCTTATTTCTTCAGTTTGTAAGTCTGTCTCAGTCAAAACAAGTAATTCGTCGTATACTTGGCGTATACAGAGTCTAGTCACGGTCAAGTCATTCGTCAGTAAAGTGGCAGAATGCTGTACAAAAGATTTTGGCGGCTTCTTGTGGGAACCCGAAAGCTCCGTTACGCACTTTAATTTACACTTCCCTTCACTTGTACACCATCACTAACTTTTGCTGCACAATATCCTGCCATATAAGCTTCAAAAGTCAGAATGCACAAATTATAAGAATTATAAAGAAAAATCCCGCCAAAAAGCCCGCAAAAATGCAACATCACACCGCATTCCCTCCAATGTTTTTTTTTTTGGACGGTTTGCACGAAGGGCACACACGCCACACGCAGCTTATCTGAGCTAAACCTCAACCGTTATTCTGGGACGTGTTGGCTGTTGGTTAGGAAAAACTTAGGAGATTAGCAGCGAGGGCGATCGCCGTGAAATATGCGCAGTCATTAGTCAAGATTAGAGGTGAGACGACACGTGTTTTTCTGTCATTATACTTAGTTAATGATTGTAATTACGGCGTCAATATTTATGCTTATCTCTTCCCTGCGTTACACATTATATTTATACTAGCTTCCCGCCCGCGGCTTCGCCTGCGTGGAATATGTAATCGGTCACAATTAGCTATCCAGATACTGTAATTTATGTAAGCAATAAACCTTTTTGCTTATAATTCGGGTGTGTCAACTCAACTACTCTTTAACTTATTACTAAACCCTTTCTAACTCAACTTTAACTACCTAACTACTCCGAAGACATCCAAGACCATTCAAAGTAAATAATATGTTTATACTCGCTATTTTGGGGCGTTTGATTTTGACACATAATTCCAAATCAGCGACACACGTAGAGTGAGAGAACATTAGCACCATGTTATCGCGCCCGTCGTTGCTGAACAAGTCAAGTCAAAACTGCTTTATTTTGTAGGTACACAGGGTACACTTAAAATACTCAAATTTACATTTTTTAAGCTACTGCTTGTTCAAAATGCAATTTTCCCCTGAGAAGAACAAGCAAGCAATTCCGAGGGGTTGCTCTTTTAAAAACAGGTTTTTATAAGTATTCCAAAAAAAAGAAGTAGGTATTTACATTTTGTGGCAACCAAACGCATCACTCATCTGCCTGCTCGATATGTAGACTAGGTGTTCAAATGTTAGCCCTTGTTTTTAAACGCTTCTATTGGTACATTGGTATTGGGCGCTCGTGCGCTCGGACTCTTCATGTTTTTATGTTGCATGACTGATTTCTTCTTCGCTCTCTTTGCTCTGCTCTGATGAGTCTTCCTAGATTTCATACAATTATAATAAAATGTTTATCAATGATAATCTCAGCGATCATACTGATTTAGCTTCTGTGTAACTCTGCGTAAGTGAATATAGGGAAACCTGATTTTCACTTAAACTAATATTTTATTCCTCGGGCAGAACGATCCCCTCCTATAATTTCATTATTGATTGTGAAATAGCCTGTCATGAGAACAGTTTATAGTTTTCCTATTTTGTGGGTAGTCTGTGGCTGTCCACAGTTCGCGAGATAAATAAACAGATAAAAAACAACAAAGCTGCAGTATTGTTTCGTATTCAGCTCACTGCGACGCGTTCAATCCCTAGATTAATCGCCGACGTAACCACATAATTGATCAACTGCCTCGAGCTGTTGGTGGGCTCTTTGTTTAAAATGATATCTTACTTCAACCTTTTGATATTTGAGCCACACTTAGGGCTTCCCACGGAAAGTTTTCATGAAATTTTTGGGACAGCGTGGGGCGTAAATGACGCGGTCTATATTTAATCACCATAGATCGGAGTAGGTATATTAATTTTCGTTACAAGCTAAATTCAACAGTATTTTTCGTATGATAACTATCAAAGTTAATCAACATTTGTATTCGAATTACATCCTTTTGAAAGTGAAGAAATAAGTAAAACCTTAACATTGGTCTACGCAATATGCAGTGGCGTGCACAACGTTTTGTCACGGGGTAGGCAGAATGATAAAATTTAATATTAAATGAGACAAAACAATGACTTATTCTTATATTTTCTGATCATATCAGTATCAATCAGTTATCTTGACAATATAGCTTGACATAAATATTGCCAAATTTAAGTGGCAGGGGGCGGTGCGCATTGCTCGTAAAACACGACGGCCGTTGGGGCGGAAAGGTTCTAGAGTGGAAGACGCAGCGAGAACAGACGCTCCACGAGGTGGACAGACGATTTGGTAAGGATCACGGAAGCCGCTAGATACGGGCAGCCCAGGGCCGATCTTTGTGGAGATCTTTCGGGGAGGCTTTTGTCCAGTAATAGTCGTCTTTCGGTTGAGGATAATTGGGACCTTAATAATGCATTTCCAGGAAAGTTTAGAATTTGCGAGGGTAGTCACCGTATTTCTGCCTGCATGGAGCCACTTAAAGCCAATGCGATATTTTCCCTTATCTCAATTTAAAGAGACCCTAAGTCGTGTATAGATCACCGAAGAAAATAAAACCATAAAAACTTGTCCTCAATATTTATTCCACATTGTTCAGAAACGGGTGAATACTTCCAACGTTTCACATTGTTTACGTTCAGATTTCTTTTTAAGCAAACAATAGATACCTACACTTTACCGAGTAATTTATTCCCAGCCAGTCCATTCCAAGGAACTTCCTGCCCCAGAGAGAATAATAGGCTCATCGCTACGGGGAAATATAAACCCTTTCAATTTTTCCAACGGGCATTAAACAAAAGATGGAAGCTACTTAAAACCTTATTGTTGAATGGTGGCATTACATTTTAACAACTGCCTTCCCAATGTTTTCTCCTTTTAACATACCTATGAACGCGTCTGGGAGGTGCTCGAAGCCATTTGTAATTGTTTCCTTCACTTTGATGTTCCCATTTTCTATCCACTCCTTCAGCTGCTTTAAGGCGGCACACTGCTCACTCCAATCCCATTGCGTAAAACTGAACGCTTCGATCGCTATCCGAGATGACTTCATATGCTTCTGTGGCGGTGACTTCTGCCCGTACGTGCTGATTGAACCGCACACAGCAACGCGACCCACCTCGTTCATACACTCAATAATCGTCTCTGCTAAACTGCCACCGACGTTATCAAAGAAGCAATCGATTCCTTTAGGAGCAGTCGATTTCAAGTTATCCTTGATCTTCGTTTCCGTTTTGTAATTGAAAGCGTAATCGAATTTTAGCTCCTGCTTTAGTATTTGTACCTTTTTGTCGGTTCCGGCGAATCCTATTACGGTGCAGCCTTTTATCTTAGCTATTTGACCGACTAGCGAGCCGACGGCGCCCGCCGCTCCGGTCACGCAGACGACGTCTTTGTTTTTCGGTTTGCATATCTCTAAGAGGCCCAAATAGGCGGTCATGCCCGGCATTCCCAGCGCTCCAAGGGATAATGATAGTGACAACTTTCCGATTGGTGGTTGGTACGGCTTTATATCGAACAGTGCGTCCGCTGTGCTGTCAAGGACGACGAAATCCCTCCAGGTAGAATGAGATACGACATGCGAGTCTACAGGGAAATCCTTGTTTTTAGACTCAATTACTTTCCCAACTTGGAAGCTGAATTGTGCATATGGTACCTCTTGCTGATCCGCGAATGACCTCATGTACGGATCCACGCTTATGTACTCGGCCTTGACGAGAAACTCTCCATTTTTCAAGGCAGGTATCGTCTCCTCGACTATTTCAAAGTCTGACTTCGAAGGCAAGTAGTTTTCGAATGATTTCTTCACAACATACTTCTTAAGCATTCGCATTTTGTTTATTAAAGTTATACGCACTTAAAACAATATACAAATAATAAATTAGGTATGTAAAGCACTAATAGTGTGCAATGATTTTAATGAAAGTCAATTTAAACCAAAATGTAACACAAACAAAAGTTATGCTGAAGTTATGTCAGTATGACAACTCGAGGAACTAAAACAGACTACCGACAAGGACAAACTTCATTAATAAAATGAAGGCAAAGGAACAGTGACGCTCATATTATGCAGTCAGGTTTTGTGTGTTGTAAATATCGTTCACAAACCCGTGGATAATGGCATAAAAAGGGGTGACATTAGTTCCTGATTATTTCTCATCCAAACCTACGGAGCAAGCCCCATAGTATTACAACAATGAGACAATAATGCCACGCACGATATAGAAGCTTTGCGTCTCTCTTACTCGCATAATACATGAACGTGATAGCAAGCTTTTATTTCGTGACGTTGCAGAGAGATCATTGTCATGCTTTATTATATTTTGGTTTTGTTATTGTATTCGCTTTTTGGTGTTACTTTTCCATATAGATGTCTTTATCACTAATTAGTTATTTGATGTCGCAAAGTGGTCCAATTTAACCTAACCCTCTAGCTCCGATCGTTCAGTTCACTGTAGGTACAGTAGCTTTCAAAAGTGCGTATCCATTCTCAGCTCTGATAAAGTCATTAAGTCATTAAGGGGCGTATACGCTTTTATAATACGGTTACAGTTGACATTGAAAACGTATTGCCTTTAAATGAAATAATTATTTACAAAAGGCTGTTTGTATGATTAGCAAGCATGGACATGCTGCTCGGAAATATACAGTCTAATTATACAAAATGAAATTACACATTGTAACCCTCTCTCTTCAACTTAAGAGCTATGCTCTTGTCTTTCCACACTTCTCTACATTCCGCCTTTGTAACCCTAAGCCTACTTAAAAAGAGCAATCCTTGAGTTTCTTGCTAATGTTTTTTTTTTTTTTTTTTTAAATCTTTTTTAAGGAGCTTTGTCGAGAATCGACTATGCCGCTCCGTGTAGACCAACAGCAATAACTTAACTACGGCGGTTAACACCAATCTTATATAATTTATATATAGTTTTGGCCGAATCGGATAATGGAAAGGCCAAAACAGTGTTACAATAACTTACGTCAAAATTTACTCCGCTTTGACGTAACTGCAGTCTATAAGACTCGTTCCGGACACATTCCATCAAAATGTGGTATACGTCTTCCACTACTTCACACTCGGTGCAATTTGGTGATGGAGCTTTTCCCATCAGGTGTGCGAATTTGTTTAATGGAATGTGTCCCGAACGTAGTCTGAACGCTGCAACTACGTCTTTGCGTTCTAATGAGCAGTTGTCAATCCAGGGTATAGATAGAGGTTCACATTGCATGGTTTTGTACCAGATACCTTTTTCGACCGATCTCTTATCGAAGTACTCTTTCCAGCAACCGATACATCTCTCTCTTACAACATAGATACATTCAGTAAAATGTGGAAGCACTAACAAAGGTAGTCCATCATTACTAGCTTCTCTGGCCAATTCATCTGCTTTCTCATTGCCAGGTATTCCGATATGGGATGGTATCCACTGGAGTTTAATTGTTTTTGACAAGGCTTTCATTTCCATAATGCTTTCCAAAATATTGTAGGCTTCAGGCAAGCCTCGTATAGAAGAGGTAGACCGAGCCACATGTTGAAGCGAGCTTTTGGAGTCTGTTAAAATAACAAACTTATCAAAATTTAAAGAATTTAAATAGGATAAAGCTTCAGTAATAGCGAGGAGTTCAACATGCATTATTGAAATGTTAGCGTCTATTCTAAATTTTATATATGTATCTGTTTGAGGATCAAACACGGATGCTCCTGACCCACTGGTATCTTTAGAACCATCACTATATATTTGATAAAAACCAGGGTATTCGGCCTCTAAATATTTGCTACAAGCAGTCTTCAATTGTTGTACATTATGGTGTCTTTTTGCTTTAGTGACTGTATCTATGTTGTGTTTTATTACATCTGAAACATCAATATTATTGACCCATGAACGCAAAGAATAAATTTCCAACTTTTGACTGACATGTACTGGCATACTTCTAAGGGATTCGTGAGTTAGCAAGAGGAAAGGTTTTTTTTTCCTTCTCCATAAACGTCCAATGTCCCTAAATTCCTCTAGAAGGTCATACATCTCGTTATATTGTATTGATTTGGATCTCAACCAGTACTTGCCGGCCAAAAATCTAATACGAGTCTGCAATGGAGGCAAACATAACTCACTCTCCATAATATGTATGGGAGTAGACTTTATAAAACCACCAATATATCTCATTGCTTGATTTTGAATTTTGGTCAATTTATTTAAAAGCGAGTTGCAACAGTCACCATATATGAAACTAGCATAATCTATACGACTTCGAACTATCATTATATACAGGCGTCGCAGATGTTTTGGATGGACACCCCATCCAGGACCTGACAGCACCTTAAAAATTTGTAGAAATTTTGAGGTTTTCACCTGTATTTCATTGACATGTTTTCCCCACCTTAAGGACCTGTCTAACCATAAACCTAGATACTTAACCGTATAAGTGACCTGTAGCATAAAATCGTTAATTTTAAGTTCTATATTCCTGCCATTATAGGGACCCTTTTTAAAGATACATACTTTACTTTTAGTTGTAGATATTTGAAGTCCTAATTCATTCAACAAATTATTTAATAGATTTAAAGATTTTTGTAATTCACGTTCTGCAACTTTAATGTCACGATGGGAACTATATAGACCAAAATCATCCGCAAATTGGGAAGCATGAACATTCGTAATTTGTTTACATATATTATTAGTGGCCAAGTTAAATAACAAAGGGGACAAAGGGTCCCCTTGTGCTAAGCCCCGCCCTGTATGTCTAGATATGACTTTATTATTGACCATGATCCGCAGATGTCTTTCTTTTAGAAAATTATACAAATAGCCACAGACTTTACTACCAACACCCAGGCGCTCCAAAATTGACATCAACACAGTGATATCTATATTATTATATGCATTTTCAATGTCTACAAAGCAACCCAGCGTCGGCATATCTTTGGAAAAACCTATTTGTATTCTAGTCACTAAGCTGCTAAGGTTTTCTAGACATGAACGGCATTTTCTAAACCCAACCGTGTTTTTGGAAAGAATACTGTTTTTCTCTGTAAACCATTCCATTCTCTTATTGATCATCGTGTGAAATATTTTACACAGGCATGACATCAGAGCGATCGGACGAAGTGATGACAAAGAATGAGGGTCCCTCCCTGGTTTAGGGATGGCAATTATACTAATATCTCGCCACTGTTCAGGCACGAAACTGTTGGAATAAAATATGTTATATAGTTGTAATAGGACAGTCTTGGCTACCTGAGGAAGATTATTGATCATGGAGAATGAAATGTCATCGCACCCGGGTGCAGTATCTTGTGGTTTGGTACAGCTTCTAAGTTCTTGTCTAGTAAATGGTTGTTCCAAGTCATTGTTGACAGAATTAAAAGACGGGTCGGGAGGAGGTACATAGTCTGGCGCTAAGCTATGTAAAAGTAAATCTGCATTGGTCTCATCTACATAGTGCCTGGATGACCTGTACCCTTTCAACCATCTCATCTTTCTCCACATATCACTGGAAGAGATTGTAGTGTCTATCGAATTACAGAAACTGTGCCAAGCTTCATTTTGTATTTTTCTAAGCACCCGTTGAAAGTCACTAATTTTATCCAATAAAGTTTGTAGGTTGTAGGGTGTAGGGTTACGTCTAAACACTTTTAAGGCCAACCGACGGGTTGCCACGGCTTTTGATAATTCCGCATTCCAATATGGTTTAGGTTTGAATTTTGAATCTGGATTTAGGCAAATTTTAAGAATAGGTATAAATTTATTAGCAGCTAAGTTTAAGTGGTCTATGAACCTATCGTACTCTTTTTGTGGACCCTCCGTTAAAACATAATTCTCAAATATATTTTCGAGATAGGTGCGGTACTCTGTCCAATTGGCTTTTTTAAAAAGGCGTTTCTTCAATAGGTTCGGTTGAAATTCAATTGTAGTAGTTAATTTGATAACTAAATGATCACTTCCTAAGCATTCATTGGTGACCACCCAGTTGAAGGATAGCGCCAAGTCTGAGGACACAATAGTCAAGTCGGGTGCAGATTTTCTAAGTACACCGTCAACTAATTGAAATCTAGTATGGTTGCCATTATTCAACATGACGAGGTGGTTGTCAAGTAGCGCATCGAATATCTGGGAACCTCTAATATCAGTTTTGCAAGACCAACTCGTATGGTGGGCATTAAAATCTCCTACGAGACATGTTTTACTATTCACCAGTGAAAATAAATAATCCCAGTCATTGCGAGTTGTACGAACATCAGAAGGGCAATAAAAGGCTATAATTTTTTCCACCAGCACGCAATTACCTAATTTAATCATTATAATTTCAAACCCTGGGTTATGGACTTGCAACTGCACTCTTTGTGCCTGAATAGATCTATGGGTCATAATGGCCACTTGCTAATGTTATAAATGCGAAGGTTTTTTTTTTTTTTTTTTTTAAATAGAATGGGATCGCTCTTGACCTTAATCTTAAGTTTGGATGTTTGTTGCTCAATCAAGGCAAAACGGATGAACGGATTTCGAAGAAATTTAGTATATAGGTAGAATATACCCTGGATTAAGACATAGGATATTTTTAATCCCGATAAAGTGAGTAGTTTCCGCCGGATAAACAAATTTCCGCGATAAAAATATTCCACGCAGGCGAAGCCGCGGGCGGAAAGCTAGTATTATATACTTTATAGAATTTTTTTTTTTTTTCGAACATTTTGGAGTAGAACTATTAGATTAATCTCGACGATAGAAATATCCTTAGATATAAATAAATAAATATCCTTGGACATATACACAACGCCATCTAGTTCCACACTAAGCAACTAAAGTTGCAATATGGATATGAGATGGTTGATTTATATACATACATTGTGTTTGTAAATAAATATATGTTATAAATGAAACTATTAGGTATTTACCTATGAAATTGCCGTTTTGTATGAAAAAACATTTTTTTGTTGGGGACATGCCTTTGAGTTTTTATTTCTCAGGCATGCAGGTTTCCTCTCGATGTTTTCCTTCACCGTTTTAGAGCAGTCTGATAAATGCACATAAGTAATTAAATTTAAAAACTCATTGGTACATGGCCTGCCATGGAATCGAACCCGGACCTTGATGTCCATGACTGATAAATGCAATAAATCCTTGTATTATTTCCAGTAGATTTAAATTGACATTCAACAAATGATATCATGTATGTTACGTTGAAATAAATGCTTGAAGTTTGAACTCGGGTACACGTGTCTGTATTCATCTTACAAAAAAGCGCCTAGCTGGTTCCGAACACGCGACCCTTTAGCGCATAGGCTTCTAAAAACTATGCCAAACAAGTCGTAACTATCTACGGATCCTATTGTATCTAATTTGACTCCTTAGTAGAAAGGAGCGCATTCCGTCCGGGTGCACAATGCGTTTGGCCGGGTTACCTCGGTGACTAGACCAACTAACCCGTATGTCGACACATCATTTCCACTCCATTGACCCGGCCCGGAATATTTTTGGCATCCACTTGCTGCCTTCGTTACGTAGGTACGTTGGTTTATTTTGCCTTGCCGGTCATACACCATTGTTAATTGCATCTAATTTAATGGCTTGATGAAATCTGTCGATCACGCACTTTCTTAAATTTTCTTTACTTGAAGCTGAAGATCATCTGCATTTTGACAAAGTGTGAGTGACGTCTTCAGGGTTCCGTCTACTTCGGGAGATTTAGAATGGGCTCCAGAGTGTCTCTTAGGAATCAATTTAAGGATTTCAATTTTTTTTTTTATATGAGAGTGCGGCAAACGAGCATGCGGGTCACCTGATGGAAAGCAATCACCGCCGCCCATGGACACCCGCAACACCAAAAGGGTCACAGATGCGTTGCCTTTATCATTAGCATCGCAATATGTTTACGAAAACTTAATGTATGTAAGAAAAATAACGACATACGTAATGCTAATGTAACTATTACTATTATTGTATGTAATTATGTGGCATAGGCTACAAACGCGATCGCCAAAGAAGTTATTGGCATAGGTAATTTGTTTTTTTTTTTCAAAACCATCATAGCCTAAAGTTTCGTGTCATTTGGCGTTTGTAGCCTATTCCATATAATTACATCATTATGATAATAATAAATAATAAACGTCTTTGTACAAACACAGCGCCATCTAGGTCCCCATGTTTTTTTTTTTTTTTCTATTTATTTATTATATACTAGCAGCTGCCCGCGACTTCGTCCGCGTAGACTACATGAATCAACACTTTATTACTTTCCCACGGGAATACAATCAGCAGAAAAAATACCATGTAGAGTTTCGACTATGACATTGACTACGACATTGACTTTGACTTTGACTTTGACTTTGACTTTGACATTGACTATGACTTTGACTATGACTTTGACTATGACTTTGACTATGACTTTGACTATGACTTTGACTATGACTTTGACTATGACTTTGACATTGACTATGACTTTGACTTTGACTATGACTTCGATTATGACTTTGACTATGACTTTGCCTATGACTTTGACTATGACTTTGACACGACTTTGACTATGAATTTTACTTTTCGACTTTGAGTCTTCGACTGTGATTCTTCGACTTTGAGCCTTCGACTTTGAGCCTTCGATTTTAGGCCTTCGACTTTGAGCTTTCGACTTTGAGCTTTCGATTTTGAGTCTTCGACTTTGAGTCTTCGACTTTTAGCCTTCGACTTTGAGCCTTCGACTTTCAGCCTTCGACTTTGAGCCTTCGAATTTGACCCTTCGTCTTTGAGCCTTTGACTTTGAGCCTTCGACTTTGAGCCTTCGACTTTGAGCCTTCGACTTTGAGCCTTCGAATTTGAGTCTTCGACTTTGAGCCTTCGACTTTGAGCCTTCGACTTTGAGCCTTCGAATTTGAGCCTTCGACTTTGAGCCTTCGACTTTGAGCCTTCGAATTTGAGTCTTCGACTTTGAACCTTCGACTTTGAGCCTTCGACTTTGAGCCTTCGAATTTGAGCCTTCGACTTTGAGCCTTCGACTTTGAGCCTTCGAATTTGAGCCTTCGACTTTGAGCCTTCGACTTTGAATTTCGAATTTGAATCTTCGACATTGACTCTTCGACTTTGACTCTTCGACTTCGACACCAATTTGAATTTGTGATTACAACCCCTACCACTATCGCAATCCGTAAGCCGTTAGCTTCAAAATAAATGTCAATTTCGCAATCAACGTCCCAAAAAACCTAAATAACAACACCAATATAGACTTTTTGGTATCATCCCCCACCCCTATCTCACCCCTAGAGGGTTGGCTTAAAATAAATGTCATTTTCATAATCAACATCCCAAAAAACCTAAATAACGACACCAATGTCGATTTTATGGTTTTTCGAAAAATCTCAAAACACGTATTAGCTTATTTGTTCCTAGGAGTACTCTTGCGAAGTTTCGAGTCGAAAATAGTCGAAATGTCCAAGTTATACTGTTTCTTCATACAAACTTCCCACCCCTGTTTCACCCCCTTAAAGGGTGAATTTTGAAAAATCCTTTCTTAGTGCTCCCCTAGACCTCGTAAAGAACCTACGTGCCAAATTTGGAAACTCTAGACCCAGCGGTTTGGCCTGTGCGTTGATATGTCAGTCAGTCAGTCAGTCAGTCAGTCAGTTTCTTCCTTTATATATTTAGATGAAAAAGGTTTAACACAATACAAAAGTGCGCCACAGAAACCTATTCAAGGTTTATACGCAACACACTGAACCTCATCGCTTACCACTTACTGTCTATTACAAGTTTCAGTATCACCAGCACCACCCATGTAGTACTTTTTAAGTGATTGTTTACATTTTTTTATATTTATAAATATATCTGTATGTATTTCAAAATCAAAAAAATCAAAAATCAAAAATCGTTTATTTCCTTTACTACAAGTATGGCAATACAAGTTGTAGGATCCTCCTTTTAAGCTTACAAAAGCCTGTAGTAGGATGAACCACTCTTCCATATCATATGTTAGCAAAGGTCTTTTTTTTTTTTTTTTTTTTACATAACAAAATGTCTTATAACATTTTTAAAGTAAGCTTACATTTTATATAATCGTGTATGAAATGAAATGATATGTGTGTTTGTGTGTGTGTGATGATATATGTGTGTATAGTGTGCATCAGTGGTGTGTGTGTGTGTGTATATATATATATGTATATATATATATGTATATATATTTATTCATTCATTGTGTATATGTTAATAGATATTCAGTATCCCGATAGTTTAGAGTTTTTAACCAAGTAACTAGTGCTTTTTTACATTCATGGAGAGATTTATTATAAATACTTAATTCTTTGTTTATTTTATTGTAAAGGTAGCCTGACCGATTTTTGTACTGAATTCTTGCAAATTCCGTCCTAGTTAGTGGTATGTAAGCAACTTTATCTTTTCTGCGCCTAGTTTCTGTTTCTTTATCAAATGGTAGAGTTTTGTGGGTGTTTAATATAATTTTAGTAATATATAGTTGTCTCACAGTAAGTAGGTCACTGATTTGATAAAGTATATCTGTAGGAAAGCGCTGCTTTTTGAAATACATCACTTTAATTAGGGCTCTTTGAGCTCTCTCTATTTCCAAGAATTTTGTTTTATGTGTCCCTCCCCAAATAGGAAGACAATATGATAATACTAACTGCACAAGTGCAATATAAATCTGATTCAAGAGGTTTTTTGGTGGGTTAGTGGAGGCCTCTGTAACATGAGTGGATGCCACATGCCTAAGTGACTTAAACATCCATATAAATTTTCTGACTCTAGTTGCGATTAGTTCTATTTGAGGGTGCCAGCTTAGTCTCTGGTCAATAATTACACCAAGGTACTTAGTAGAGTTTATTTTATTAATTACAGGACAATTACACTGGGCGTCTGCCACGTTATTACAATGATGTATTTTTATTACAAAATCGGAGTCCGGTTGTGTATTGTTATAAATACTGTAGCAAATATAATTTGTTTTACTTGCATTTAAAGTGAGCAGGTTATGGTTGAGCCACTCCAGCACACGGGCCATACCATGCTCCACATCAGATTTGACAGAGCTCCAAGATGTTCCAGCGAATACGATGGCAGTATCATCGGCATATGAAAATATTTGTGCATTTTTGATGGGCATGTTACAGAGGTCATTAAGATAGATTTGGAAAAGAGTAGGGCCAAGTACGCTACCTTGTGGGACACCGTACGTTACGCCAACATCCTTACTAACATAATCGCCAAGCTTTACTTTTTGTACTCGATTTGATAGGTAATCCCGAAATATATCTAATTGTTTGTTTCTAATGCCAATTTTTTCTAATTTGTGTACAAGAATGGGGACAGAGACGGTGTCAAAGGCTTTTTTGAGGTCTAAAAAAACAGATATGCACTTTTGTTTTTTATCAAGTTTTTCAGTCACAAGCGAAGTTAGAGATAAAACTGCATTTTCGGTGGACACCCCCCTTTTAAAACCAAATTGAAATTGAAATGGGGATATTATTTGAAATTTCGTTAGATAGTTTAATAGTCTATTATTCAGTAACTTCTCCAATATTTTTGAGAGCACGGGTAAAACTGAAATTGGCCTATAATTACTGACATCGCCCCTATCCCCACTCTTGTAGACAGGAGTAATAATAGACTGTTTTAATAGTGCAGGAAAGGTACCAGTTTTAAAACAAAGGTTTGCTAGATGCGTTAAAATGGGAGTGATCTCGTGGGCAATGAATTTGATATATTTGGTGGGAATGTTATCCCATCCAGGAGCATATTTCCTTGGGAATATCATTTAAAATGTTTGCAAAATGTAAGCATCTAGACTTGTGTTATGGATACCAGATGGTTGATAAATTACACAAATACATATTTTTTTGGAAATAAATACATGAATAAATGAAATACGTCAATGACTTAAATAAATAAAAAACTTGGGAAAATATAACTTTCGCATGATAGGAGCCCCATGAATCCCGCCAATCGCTTATCAATCACCGCCCGACGCGTGCGTCGATGGTGATTTTGAAAAAAAAAAACACTACCTTCTATTGGGTCTTTTACCTATGAAATTGGAGTTTTTTTTTTCTTCGTTAATCATCTGTACCTATTCCTGCGATTTTCAAAGCTAGGTATATCCAAATTTGTTTTTTATTTGGAAAATCTAATATTATTTCAAGGTTTCACATGAAATATTTTTTAGTTTCTGGGCTAAATCACATAATAAAAAAAAATTAACAGAGCTCTTTCATGTGCTTCCCATAATCATTTCTTAGATTCGCTGAAACTTTTATAAAGCGGTTACTTTTAAAAATTAACGTTGACTATACTTAACTTAATGTTATCCGATAATACACACAAAGTTTGGCTAAATTTGGATTTGCCGTTCCCAAAAAAAAAATCGAAAATGTTTGTATGGAGAAAACAGTCTTAATGAAATTCTTCATACAAAACGCCAATTACATAGGTAAGGACCTAATATATCACTTACCTAATATGCCCTATTTTTTTATATTTTTGACTTTGACGTTGACAATATTTGTCATACCTTCTATCATTTACTACTTCACAGCTTTCTAGTTATTTCAACAATACTCCAATGCTTCACTTCCTGGCGATTGAGGTCAGGACTGTTGATATAAAAACTTCGCTTCACTATAATTAATTGATCCCAAACAGTTCTACGTGCCAACGAAACTTTTACAACTCCAAAGTGGTCCAAAGTCACGTACAATTAAAAAGTAAAAAGTCAAACTCTCGAAGAGTTCGTCTAATTACGGTTTTGCAGCTGGAAAAATCCGGTTAAAACCGGTTTCGTAAATGGTGCCAAGTTCTCGGTCGGACCACCAAAATTGCCAGCTTGTTAATCTTTTCGTAGTTTATATTGAAAACTATAACGCGTGACTATAACTATGCTCCGCACTAAGCAGCTGTGTGCGATGCATTGTGCCATCTGCCTTACAATGAGTTCAAATGAAACCATTCAAAACCATTTATATAGCATTTATAAATGCTATATAAATTTATAAAGACGACTTGTTTGGTGTAGTGGTTAGCAACTCTGACCACTATACCAAAAGGTTGCGGGTACGAATCCCGCTGGGGGCATTTGTTTGTGTGATGAATATATTTTTTTATGCACACCGGATTGGTACTTGACCTCAATCACACCTGATTTTAAGTGAAGATGAAGTCGAAGGAAGCGTACTGACCCGGAAATCCACACACCCTTGGGGGACTGCCTATCTTATCTCTGACAACCGGAACACAACAATGCTTAACATTGCTGCTTGGCGGCAGATTTAGATAAGATGGTGGTAGCTAGCCAGGCGGACATTTAAAATGCCCTACCACCAACCAAACCGAGTACTTAGACATGTACCCCGCTGGGGATCGAACCCGCGACCTCCGAATCGTAAACCTAATGGTGTTTACATTGAGCCACGGAGGTGGTTAGCAGTTAGGCATATACATTCAGTGTACTAAGTATCGGGAATTTGTCAATAAAACAAAAAATACAAATTATTCATCTAAATTTATTTTATCGCCTTCAAAGTAGGCCCCATCGCTTGCAATACAACATCTCCACCGCTTCACCCAGTCTTCCATACATTTTTCATAGGCTATTTGCGGTATGGCCTTTAGCTCATTCAGCGAATTTTCTTTTATGGCTTCTATCGACTCAAAACGTTTTCCTCGAAGTGGTAATTTTAACTTGGGAAATAAAAAAAAGTCAGACGGGGCCATATCAGGTGAATACGGTGCTTGGTCGAGAACTTTTGTTGAATTTTTCGCTAAAAACTCTTTCACTATAATGGCTGTGTGTGATGGTGCATTATCATGGTGCAGCATCCATGAGTTGTGTTGCCACAAATCTGGACGTTTTCGGCGGATACTCTCACGCAAACGCTTCATGACGCCTAAATAATATTCTTTATTCACTGTTTCTCCCTCTGGAAGGAATTCGGAGTGAACCACACCACGGTAGTCAAAAAAAACTGTCAGCATCACCTTGATTTTGGAGCGACTTTGCCGCGGTTTTTTGGGTTTCGGCTCGTTTTCGAGACGCCATTCTGAAGACAGTTGGCTTGTTTGCATGTCGTACTCATAAACCCATGTCTCGTCGCCAGTTATTATACGTTTCATAAAGGTCGGATCCGTAGAAGTTCGGGAAACCATGTCTTCAGCGACATGCTTTCGCTGCGCTTTTTGAACAAAATTGAGCTCTTTTGGAACTAGTCGAGCGGCGACGCGTTTCATGCCTAAAATGTCAATGAGAATGTTGTGGACGGACTTAAAAGATATGTTCACCTCACTAGCCAACTCTCTCAGACTCATACGTCGATTTTCGAGCACTAGCTTCTTGATTCTGTCGATGTTTTCTTTGGTCGTAGCGGTTGAAGGTCTACCAGAACGAGGCAAGTCTACTACTACTTCTCGGCCTTCTTTAAAAGCCTTATACCATTCATAAGCCCTTGTTTTCGATATACACGATTCGCCGTAGGTATTTCGCAACATTTTTAGTGATTCACCACATGAAATATCATTTGAAACACAAAATTTAAGGCACACTCTTTGTTCAACAATATTTTCCATTGTAAAAATCGCCGAGGACTCAAAACTATGACCAACAAAAAGTGTAGTTTAAAACAAATTAAATGACAGATCCCGCTCAAATTTTGCGCGCTAAATCAGTACAGTGCTACCAACATGCAGTAAAAAAATTAGAACGACCTCTTTTACGCGGGTCTTTTTATTGACATATTCCCGATACTTTTTACACAGAGTAGTATGTGTACCCGAGTATGGATGTTTTCATTTATAAAAAGTATTTATTTACAAAAAGAAATGTATTTATGTAGTATATCAACCATCTGGTATCCACAACACAAGCCTATAGTTGCTTACTGTGGAACTAGATGGCGCTGTGTGTATGTCAAGGATATTTATTATTCCACACACACAGAAACAAAACCACAACAATAAACACTATAAATGAAAAACATCCATAACTCTCGATTAGTTTGTCTGAAATATGTTTTTTTTAGTTCACTTTTACAATATCATGTCATACATACAGTTTCGTAAATTTATGATTTCTAAAATAAAACTGATTGTCAAACATAAAACAAAAAATAATAACATGAAAAACACATATATACAATAGCATTATACATATTATTAACCGCCTCCGTGGCTCAGTGTAAACAACATTGGGTTTACGATTCGGAGGTCGCGGGTTCGATCCCCAGCGGGGTACATGTTTAAGTACTCGGTTTGGTTGGTGGTAGGGCATTTGAAATGTCCGCCTGGCTAGCTACCTTATCTAAATCTGCCGCCAAGCTGCAATGTTAATAGCATTGTCGTGTTCCGGTTGTCAGAGATAAGATAGCCAGTCCCCCAAATGTGTTGGGGTTTCCGGGTCAGTACGCTTCCATCTTCGACCTCATCTACACTTAACATCAGGTGTGATTGAGGTCAAGTACCAACCCGTTATGCATAAAAAAAAAAAAATGTATGTCAAAATTGATAATAAAGAATAAGTATGTAACCATTGTTACGTCAACGTCATACTATTTTTGAAAAATGATAATGAAATAAAACAAAACTTTAATTTTAAAGCCATAATCTTTTATTTTACTATTTATTTTTATGGGTGAAGACCTGATGATGAAGGATTAAGCTATAGATTAAAAATGGGTGCTGTTTTATTTCAAAGAAATCTATTAGCTAACGTGGAAATCTTCGTTTCCTTTTTTTAATTGCCATTAAAATCTCTCATTAGAATCAGTACCTATCAACTTTGTTAAAGCCCTGGTTTCCGCTTAAATTTAGTTTCTCAAGTAAAGCTTACAATAGCTCACAATACAAAATTTAGCAGCAATTTTTTATGTAAAAAGTTAAATTGCCTTTTAATTCAAACTTTCAGCTCGAGCTAGCGCTATATTGCCTGACAGCGCGTTTTTGCTGGAAGTGGCATTTGGACACAATGAGTGAGCGTTTTTCGCCACTACTACGGATAGGGAGCGGTTATAAGATTTATTATTCGGTTTAAAGCCGCAGTCATGGCTCCATTCAATGTAAGCTTTCCCCGATTGCGATGTGACCTGGAACACCAGTCTTCAGCTTTTCGAGCCATAGGGTTTATCGCTGGATCGCGAGCTTATATCCCCATGAGCGTTGAGGTTTTTAGATGACATTGGTGTCGATTCAGATGAACACCGATAAAACCGATTATTCGGAGGTCACGGGTTCGATCCCCAGCGGGGTACATGTTTAAGAACTTGACACTAGGAACATGAATTTGCCAGGATATAACATTACCTCACCGTCTCCGTGGCTTAATGTGAACAACATTAGGTTTACGATTCGGAGGTCGTGGGTTCGATGTACCCCATGTTTAAGTACTCTGTTTGGTTGGTGGTAGGGCATTTTAAATGTCCGCCTGGCTAGCTACCACAGCAAATTTAAAAAGTCATAGGTACATGGCCAGCTTGGGGATCGAACCTGGACCACCCAAATTGGGAGACTGTCTCCTCCACTGAGACACCGACGCTCCATACAAAACATAAATATATATTTTTATTGACATCCAATCTTATACCCAAAATCATGCACATAAACTATAATCTACTACTATAACTATATTCTATAAGAATATATTTGTCGTTAGCACGGCCAATATTAAAACAAATATTGGGTCTTTACCTATGAAATTGGAGATTTTTTTCTTCGTCAATCATATGTACCAATTCCTGCGATTTTCAAAGCTATATCCAAATTGGTTTTATATTTGGAAAATGGAATATTATTTCAAGGTTTCACATGAAATATTTTTTAATTTCTGGGCACATAATAAAAAAATTTGAACAGAGCTCTTTTCATGTGCTTCCCTAATCATTTCTTACATTCGCTTTTATAAACTTTTATAAAGCGGTTACTTTTAAAAATTAACGCGGCTTCTACTTAACTTATTGTTATGCGATAATACACACAAAGTTTAGCTAAATTTGGATTTGCCGTTCCCAAAATAAAATCAAAAATGTTTGTATGGAGAAAACAGTCTTAATGAAATTCTTCATACAAAACGCCAATTTCATAGGTAAGGACCTAATACAAGAAAGTATTTGTTTTAATACTTGAGATATTAAACCGCACTTACCTGTTCAATGATTCTCAAACCTACATTGTTCATATACCAATTCATGCCTTATCCCTATTGCTTCACAAATCCCTTGGCCTACTTTCTGCACAGCTTGCTCCTTTGTCGTTCGAATGGAATCCACCTGCACGAGATCGGAGCTTGTGGAACATTCCTCAGATCTCAGACTGACGGAATTCCACTGCCGGTGCCAGTTGAAGCGGTAAGCGGTTTTTTCGTTTTTACTATTACCATAATATACTATAATGTGTTATGCACGTATTTCCTGGAGAATATCATGCATATACTGGATGAGTTTTTACCGTAAGGAATGAAATATATTAAATAAATAAAATAAATAAATAAATAAAACGTTTATTTTGAGTTTCTTTTTAGAGATAAAAAATCACACACTTCTACCAAACTATAAATAGTTTATGGGCAGAAAATATACTCCCTTGATCTTAATAATCTTACAATGTAACTGTAACGCTTTATTTAAACTTTTATGAGTTTCACAGTATTACCAGTAAGCATGGTAAATGGAACATAAACATATGTGTTTCGTTTCATATATATTTACAAGATGATTTGTTAAACTTTTCTAACAGGAACTTTTTTATTTTAGTCTTAAATGATTTAGGCAGAGTGTCACTCTTTATATCTTGAGGAAAACTGTTAAATATTTTGGGCACTAGAAATTTTCTGGTTCTTTGGCCATAATAGTTGTTAATCTTAGGTACAATAAATATTCCCTTTTCTATTTTTCTCTTTAGCTTTGTATAAGTTACTCGTTGCTTAAACTTATCACTTGAAAATTGTTCTAACGCAATTAACCACACCACTCTCTCATGATTATATATTGATATGATTATATAGCGTATATATTCATATTCATTTATTTCTTTGTGATACACAGGTACAATAATGATGGTAAGGATATAAAAATAGCTGGATCACTGTTGTCTACCAAATGGCATACAAAAAAAAATAAACAATACAAGTCATAACGTACATGGATTGTTAGTTTTGTTATGTAGGTATCACACAATTTACAACAATTACAATTTGCCTGGAGATGCACTACACTCAACTTTTTACCTACGATGGAGCATTAAACGAAATAAATTAATTAATAATTTGCTTGGCATAATACAATTAATTTACAATAAAACGTTGAAGTAATAATATTCCCAATGTCATTTTATAATAAGTCCATACAATATTTCAAATAGATGATTTTTACACAACTTAGCACACCTGCCCTTGCTTTTCTCATTTGTAACTTCTGATGTCAAACCGTTGTAAACGTATTCGTTAACAAAAACGCACAGTTACTTGATTAACTTTACAATTATTACACTTCAACTGGCTTATCACAAACTGTCCGCTCTCAAACTGTTTCGTCTTCAGCAACTCCTACTCTTTTCCCCTACCCTTTACAACTCACTAGCTCCTGACTGGCTGATATCGGCCATGTTGATTGGTCAAGACCAGCCAATCAGGGTCTAACTGATATAAAATAATAATAGGTCTTTACCTATGAAATTACCGTTCTGCAGTACTGGCCATTTCAAATCAAAATAATTTTTGTTTGGCTAAGAATTCTAATTTCAAATTAATTTTATTTTAAAAACATGGAATTCTTTTTCCACAAGTAGTCATTTGTTGGGGTTGGAAGCTCTCCGCCTTGCGCCTACAGACTACTACTTTTTCCAGAATTTGGATAATTTCTTGGCTGGAAAAAAATTCAATACCCGCGAGGCAGTACAAAATGCCTTTGAAGAATTTGTTGCCTCCCGTCCAGCTGATTTCTTTAAGAAGGGCATCAATAAACTGCCACTGCGTTGGCAAAGATGCATTGATTACATGGGTGATTACTTCGATTAATACAAATAAAAAATACATGAAAAAAATTCGTTTAAATTTTTTCATACAAAACGGCAATTTCATGGGTAAAGACCTAATATTACTAATTAATTAAAAACAATTACAAAGTACGTCAAATATAAACGTCACAAATAGTATTATTAATTAACAGTATTGTTATTTAACAAACTATTACATATGGAACACGTTTACGTCACGTAAATAGTTGTTGACACTAGGAACCATGAATTTGCCAGGAGATAACATTACCTCACCGCCTCCGTGGCTCAATGTAAACAACATTGAGTTTACGATTCGGAGGTCGCGGGTTCGATCCCCAGCGGGGTGCATGTTTAAGTACTCGGTTTGGTTGGTGGTAGTGCATTTTAATGTCCGCCTAGCTAGCTACCACCACCATCATCATATCTAAATCTGCCGCCAAGCATCAATGTTAATAGCATTGTTGTGTTCCGGTTGTCAGAGATAAGATAGCCAGTCCCCCAAATGTGTTGGGGTTTCCGGGTCAGTACGCTTCCACCTTCGACCTCATCTTCACTTAACAACAGGTGTGATTGAGAACAAGTACTAACCCGTTGTGCATAAAAAACCTACGTCGATATTAAATTACTTAGTAAAATTACTTTAGATAACTTCACTTAACGTAAATGAAACAAAGAACATTTCCAGCTCTCAAGAACTCAATTTGACACTAATTTATCAAGTAAAAACAGGCTCTCGAAGGTCTTCATTTACTACAAGGAGGGGTGGAGATAATTATCCTTTAGCCGGAAAACATCAATCAACATTCCTTATTAATCAGTTAATCACTTAACTGGCCCGTGTTGTCAGCAGACAAGACCAGGAGGTGGTTTTTGTTAGTTTGACTTGATGACATATGCTCATTATTGTACCGCGCGTGGTGTCCGTGCGTCCGTGCGAGCATTGTCGAGATCTTCTTCATAATTGTATTTCTATTCTATTTACTACTTTTTTGTTTTTGTATCGTGTTGTAGCGTTCATAATAAACTATTATATTCTCATTCTTATATTGTATACTTGACTGAAGCATAAGGACTCGATTACTCCAAAACCACGGAGCCTTGAACACTGCCGTAAGATTGATGTGGTTGAAGATGAAGCACGCGATCCCAGTAAATGCCTATTCACTCTGCTCTTGAAGATCCCAAGGTTGTAGGATTCAGGAAAGACTGACGCCGGAAGGGAGTTCCATATCTTGGCTGTTCGGATGATGAATGAAGAATCGAACTTCTTAGTGCGAATGTTCGGTATATTAACTATATACGGGTGGAATCCCTCCCCACGCCTAGTGGTCCGAAGATGGAAGGGCGATGGTGGAATAAGATTATGGAATTCCAACGCACACTCCCCGAAATGCATCCTGTAAAAAACTGAGAGACAGGCGACTTTACGACGGTGTTTAAGGCTCTGCAATTTTGCAGTCATCGAATTTTCACCTATGAGTCTCATGGCACGTCGTTCCACAGAATCGAGTGCAGCTAGTTGGTACTTGGCTGAACCATCCCAGAGGTGACAGCAGTACAGCCAGTTTCAGCGGGCTGAAAATGGTTAGCAAACACTTATTTAGAGAATTCTTCTATACGTTTATACTTATATAATGATAATAACACAAGTGATAGATTAAACAAAAATTAAAGGAATGGCTACTTAGTAACTGTTTCTACACAATTGAAGAGTACAAAAGTTTCATATGCCGCTAAGTACTTCTCACTTGATTTTGATGGTAAAAGGCTATCACTCGCATTTCTTGCCTCGTTAAGTATATCCGGCGGCGTCAAATTTTGGTTAGGTTCATTTTCTTCACTTGAAGTAAACATTTTCGATAATATTCTAGCTCAAAGTAACTAAAACTTCGTCGTAACCAACAAATATTTACGAAAAACGTTGCTTTTTTTTTCTTGACGCGCGATATCTATGCGCGCGCATAGAAAATGGCGCGAACTACATCGACCAACAGCCAATATTAAAAGTGAAAAAGTACTAGTTTGTTTTTGTAACTTATTTAAGTGAATTAAGGCTATAGGTATATCAGTAAATTACAATATTCATTTATCATCACAATTTAGAAAACGCATTTTCTGTTTCCTTCATTATGTAGAATACATTTTGCCACATGAAAACCGAAAAAAAAAAACATTAATACCCGACTAAATACGAAAGGCTTTGTCTTCATACACCTAACTTGCAATGAGAGACATGTTTAACTTAGTCAGGTTGTTATTATAGCACTTGTGCTGTAATATAATGAAAAAGCACGCGTGTTTAATCATTTTTTTATTATCATAGATTATGAGCCTATAATATAATAAGAACAACCTTACGAGCAAGTGTGTTGAAAATTTAATTTTGAATTTATTATATTATTACCTATGCTGAATTAACTGGCACTGTATATTGATATAACTGGCCATAATAAAGGTGCTACTAGCTGTTTCGTCTGTGATTTAATTCGAGGGGATCTCGAAATAAAAAAGCAAAAAAAAAATAAAAAACAAAATATTATACTACAACGCGTTGTTGCTTTATTGTTAAATTTTATATTATTTCAATGACATCGGGTATATAATATATGTTCTGTTTATTTAAATTTTGAATTATTGTGACATTATACTAAATTAACTGACATTCTATTCATTGTATTGTATTGTATTGTATTGTATTGTATTTATTCGTCAACAATGTCACAATTATCACATATAACCTAGCATTATTGTAATTGATGGATTATTATTAGAATTTTTTATTTGATTGTAACTGTTTAGGTATTTAAATCTATTATTTTATTATGAATTCTATTCTGCATGCCAGCTCCTGGTAAAATGTGTGATACTTTATTTTATAATTAACAACCTTGTGTATCACATTTTTAGCAAATAAAGATTATTCTATTTTATTCTATTCCGTTCTATTCCATTCTATTCCGTTCCGTTCCGTTCCGTTCCTTTCCATTCCATTCCATTCTATTATTTCAACGCGGACGATGTCCCGGGGGTAAGTATTAGTAGACTTCTAAATTGTAACAGTGACCTGGTGAGAGGACAAGGTTGTAATTTTCCTGGTAATCCATTTTATAAATAATACCAAGGGCATAACGGTATGATAAGTAGTTATGTACAAATTATATGTATTACTCCACAACAGAAGTGTCAAAGGTCTAATGAAAAATGGTTATTGATTGTGACTATTTCATTTATTATTTTAGGTACTCTAATAGATAATAATGCTTATTAAAGGTTTATGAAAAGCCCGGCTATAATTTAATGAAACTGGCGGAGTTCGATAAAAACTGTATATTGTATGTATCAACAAAAACTAGGGATGTTATGGACAATTAAAATATATCCGTAACAGTATCCGATATAAAATTTTCCAATAATTTCGAATAGAGGCAGAGCGACAGGTGTTTGATCGGTCGAGCCGACACATTGTTTAATATTTTATGTACACCCGTGCTATAAATAACCCTATAAAAGTTTCTGAAACAGTTAGCTTGTAGCTTTAATGATGGCAATTAAAACAACCAGTGTCACAACATACAAATGATTGTTATAATCATCTTTTTGCTCTGGTTCCAATTTATTTGGGATCGACGAAGTACGTCTTTTTCTTCCAATCGTCTCTATCAGCCGTTACCTCATCATTTACTCCCTTTTTGTTTATATCACCTTTCACACAATCCATCCACATTTTCGGTGATGTTCCTCTTCCTTTCCCACCAACGACATCCATATTCATCACTGTCTTGGTAGGTAACATGCGTTTCGTCCCTCCTCATATTATGCCCATACCATCCAAAGCCACACACACACACACACAAAACAAGACATTGCTAAATTCATACATGCGACGATAATGTATTTTCTTTTTTTTTAAATATTTTCATTTCAAATTAATTGACTGATTTGACCAATTTTCTATTTGTAATATTAACTTGTTCACTAAATTATTTACTATTATTTAGATTGACATTCCACCTAATTATTTTTAAAAGAATTGTAATGAAAAATGAGAATCTGTAATGGCTTATACATTTTGTGTAAAATTTTTTATAACAATGCTATTGATTCTGTATTATCAATAAAATAAAATTTACTCTTTTCGAAGCGGGATACCTAGTGACCTGAAACAGAGACCGTTTAACTTACTTTGTACATCAGTCTCCCCAAATTCTGTTATATACTTTACACGACAAGTATATAACAGAATTGTGAGATAGTATCTATATAATTGTAGAGATAAATAAATGTTTTATTTATTAATTGATATTACGGGTACAAAACAGTTACGCAAAGCAGTGTTAAAAATATTTACTTCCTAGTCTCACAATCTTTTCCATTGTTCCAGGCACACGAGAAATGAAACGGAAAAGGTGTATCCACAGTTCGGGCGTTGCATGGTGACGTGCTATCTCTGTCCGCCATGTGCTCGGACGACACCAGAACGATGCGCTACGTACTGTTCTGTCTTCTCTCTCTCTCCTTCAACAGAAACCTCGCGTTCGTACTGGACAAACAAAACCCGTACTCGCAATTCCGAAAGTGGAACGCGGGTTTAAACGGGACTATTGAGTTAGAGTTCAAAACGGATCAGCCGAACGGGTTGGTCCTGTATACGGACGATGGGGGCACATATGACTTCTTGGAGCTGAAGCTAGTGAACGGCGCCCTGAGATTGAGGTACAATCTTGGCGGGGGGGCGCAGATCATTACGGTTGGGAGCAATCTCAATGATGGACACTGGCATAAAGTTCAGGTGTGTTGGCTTTGCTTTCGATGTTTTGTTCGCTTTATGAGAATGTTCGCTACTTGTTTGTTGCTTCTTTTGTGTTAGTTTTATGTTTGTCGAGATATTGTGCAGTCAGCATCGTAGAGGGATAGAGAGTTGCAAAGTCGTCGTGTCGAGTGTGAATTTTTAATAAGGCTTTTTTAATAAGGTTCCTGTTGATATATAAAATCTTCCTTTCAATAAATTTAAAGATACTATAAAACAGAAACTTATTAAGAAAGCATATTATAAAATATCAGATTATTTAGAAATAAACGTTCATGGACATGAACCACCCGTTCGCGTAACCAGGTTATTTCACAATTAATAATGAAACATTATAATATAAAATAATAATTAATAATTTTGTAACATAAAAATCTTTTTTTTTTTTAAAGAGCAACCTTTCGAGTTTCTTGCTTGTTCTTCTCAGGGGAAAATTGGCTTTTGAACAAGCAGTAGCTTAAAAAATGTAAAATCTGACTATTTTAAGTGTACCCTGTCCTGTGTACCTACAAAATAAAGCATTTTTTGATTTTGATTTTGAATTTTGAATATTATTTTTCACATAAAATTGACGCCAGACGCCGACGAATGCTGCAGCATAAACTATTACTCGTAGTTCTTTGGTGTTACTACCACAAAATGTTCGTAACGCAGAATAGCTTTGAGTGTTTAAAATGCGTCTACAAGAATACTTTCCATCTCTTTAATTAGTTTTAGATCTTATGTGAAGATTTATGTATTTATTTCTTTAGTATTTATTGGTTATAAACTTAGATTAATGATTGGTCTCCGCGCCGCTACGACTAGATACCGCACTATGAAGAAAAAACAGGTTCCTGAATGCGGCAACTCAATATTGTAGTGTGTAGATTTATACAGTACTTACTGATGGTATGTGATGCCAGTATCTTTCTTGTTTTTTGTAGTATCGTTATTACATAGTTTGACTACGCAAACCGGCATTTTGCTTCAGTCTTAAACCAAAATTTGAGAATTTGAAATTTGAACTTGTGGCGTGACTGGCGCGGGTACGCCGAATACGGCGTAGTATTTGTTGCCGCATTTTTCGAGTACGCCGACGGTATCTAGTCGTAGCGGCGCGGAGACCAATCATTAATCTATGGTTATAAGTATCTTCTATGTAATAGGTTAGCACGGTTTGGGTATATTATGAGGAGGGATGAAAGGCACGTAACGAGACGAGTGCAAAGTATGGATGTGGAGGAATACAGAAGTAGAGGAAGACCGAAGAGGGCGTGGGTAGACTTTGTGAGGAATGACATGTATGTGAAAGGGGTGAGTACGGAGATGACGGCTGATAGAGAAGAGTGGAAGAGGAAGACATGTTGTGCTGACCCCACCTAGAGTGGGATAAGGGCAGGAATTTGATGGTAAGTATCTTCTATGTGCCGTTTATAGTGTGCTATCTCTAGTAATTTGTGGTTATAGATTAGGTTTAGTTTATGTTACCAATCTAGTCATTTGCCACCAAAACACAGGTGTGTCTGTTCACCAGCAAACGGAGTCCATTCAACCTGACTCCGACTTTCCGAGATGTATCCGTACCAATCTCTGTCCATCTCAATCTTTTGGATGTGGAGTTAACCTCCAACCAAAATTTTGGGCGCTCCATAGAATGGAACGCTAAAATAGCGGCTAAGAAGCTTGGCATTCTCCTTAAGGTCAGGCGATGTTTCACACCAAAACTGTTGGTGCTTTACCAGGCTCAGGTCCGCTCGTGTATGGAATACTGCTGTCACCTCTAGGATGGTTCAGACAAGTACCAACTAACTGCACTCGATTCTTTGGAACGACGTGCCATGAGACTCATAGGTGATAATTCGATGACTGCTAAATTGCAGAGCCTTGAACACCGTCGCAAAGTCGCCTGTCTCTCAGTTTTTTACAGGATGCATTTCGGAGAGTGTGCGTTGGAATTAAATAATCTTATTCCACCGTCGCCCTTCCATCTTCGAACCACTAGACGTTGGGAGGGATTCCACCCGTATATAATTAATATACGATTCTTCATTCATCATCCGAACAGCCAAGGCATGGAACTCTCTTCCGCCCTCAGTCTTTCCTGAATCCTACAACCTTGGGATCTTCAAGAGCAGAGTGAATAGGCATTTACTGGGATCGCGTGCTTCATCTTTGACCACATCGTCACTTTCCATCAGATGAGATTAATTTATGGTCAAACGCGAATCCAGTCAATCATAAAAAAAATGTTTGAAGTCAAATTATTCATAGAAAATTATTATTTTCTGTGTGAGTGTTTCGCTCTTGTGAGTGGTGTGCCACACCGAGGGCCTAATAGGGCTTATGGAATTTTATTTTTCTCTGATTCCATTTTCTGTTACTGTGTGCGTGTGAACGAAATGGCAGAATAAATAATAAATAAATAAATATTTCGGACACTTACACCAATCATCTAGTCCCAAACTAAGCAAGGCTTGTCCTATGGATACTAGATAACGGATAAACATACATAAATATTTATATAAACATCCATGACTCAGGAATAAATGTTCATATTCATCACACAAACATTTACCCGTCGCGGGATTCGAACCCGAAACCGTTGGTTTCGCTGACAGGGTTACTATCCACTATACCAATCGGTCGTCAAATGCTTTATCCATCTATTTATTCTCTGCATACAATCGTAAAATACACATACGTAACTACAATTTACTAAGGTAAAATCTTATCGAATCACGCCACTATAAACCAGAAAATACTGGAGCGGCAAAAGGCGCTGACTTGGCACGGTACAGTAACAGCCGGTGTAAAATCTTTATTTCCCCGAATCGGACATATCCGTGCCACATTTCTTGGCCGACATACGATCAGCCTTGCAGATACTTGGAGATGCAACGTTTCATGAGCACTAGGGTTCACCACATGTCGTAAGGGTACTGTACCTACCAACCAGTTTTATTACTCCCTTTAAAATACGTGTTGAAACTGTTACTTCACTGTTATATAAGGTCTAATAAAATTAACCCGACAATCGTTGCAGATTGTATGTATGGGATGTACCTATTACGAAAAAAATAAAACATTAAATTTTACAGATTTTATTCAAAAGATAAAATTTAGAAATGTAAGTTTTGTGAGTTGGGCCTTAATGGCCGCGCGCTCTAAGTACTTTGCCACAACACACAAACACGTTCCGCGGTATCTTTGATGACGCCGAAAGGCGATCACTCGCCGCTCGCCGCCGCCGCTTGCCCCGGCGCCGCCGCAACTTGCTATGATTGGTTGCGCCCTGTGCCCCGCCACCCCCTTTGACGTCTTCCATATGAACGTTGCCTTTTTTCTCTCATTGATAAAATAAGGTACAATCGAAATGAAGTAAGTCTGTTAATTTGTATTTTCATTTGCACTTACATTTATTTTTTTTACTCGGAAACAAAATTTTTAAGGCTAATTTTTTTAATGAATATATTATTTTATTGTCATGTACGTGCAATTGCCAAAGTTTGTCGGGTTAATTTTGTTAGACCGTATACATATATGCTACTGTTGTATAATGAGGGGTATTAAAACACGAATTTGATTGTGATAATAGTATCACATGAGTGTTTTAATGCCTAATTACGTCACATTTATTATTATTTAAATCAGTAGTTACATACTTGATATCAGTAGTAGCTTATGCACATTATACTTGCATCCTTTTTGTGGACCTTTGTTTACTATATACACCTCTACTCAGGCAGATGTGTGTTGATCTCCCGCGATACAGGTTTAACCTAGTGCGGGGTCCATCAGTAATATGTGTAGGAATCTTGTAGTGGACTGTGTAGGGGTGGACACAATTAACGTCCAAGTAGGTTTTTCAGTAAGTCTTTTATTTGCATTTTATAGTTGACACTGTTAATAACAGAGAGACACTGTTAATAACAGAGAGCGTCTTCATTCGCGAGAGACCATATAGCAGAGAGCCCTCATTGTTGTCATATAAAGTAACATATATTTAAAAAGTACTTAGGTATAAATTATAAGAATTGTAAAAATGCTTATTTTTGGTAATAAATAAATTTTGTATTTGTATCCATGATATCCTCTATAAAAGGTTTTGAACCCATACACAGTTGTACTGTATTTTAAAAATCGCAGGATAGGACGAGAATTCGAATAGCCTATGTTTTTTTTTTTCGTTTTTTTTTTTTCGTTTTTTTTTTTCGTTTCATTCTCTCCTCTAGGAGAAGGCAAAGGGATCTAGCCCATAACAGCCATGTCTTATTTCTTTTATTTCTTTAGTTTGTAAGTCAGTCTCAGTCAAAACAAGTAATTCGTCGTACACTTGGCGTAAACAGAGTCTAGTCACGGTCAAGTCATTCTTCAGTAAAGTGGCAGAATGCTTTACAAAAGATTTTGGCGGCTTCTTGTGGGAACCCGAAAGCTTCGTTACTAACGTTTGCTGCACAATATTCTGCCATTATTAAGCGTCAAAAGTTAGAATGCACAAATTATAACAATTATAAAGAAAAATGCAACTTCACTCGCCGAGATCCCGCCAAAAAGCCGAATAACCTATTATTTATTGTTCCTTTTTCAAAATCTCAGAGCTGTGGTGGTAAACCTGCGTGTGCATGAGAATGTTCTTTTTTTGAAATTCATAAAGATACCACGAGTAGTGTAGTGAGAATGTGGCTGTATGATAAGTAGACCCCTTTGCGCGGATGGGATCGAAACTGTTTAAAAACCAAAAGAGTGCGTAACGATTATAACATTAAAATATTCGTTTGGATGTTATTATGGTTACTATGTTGTATACTGGTTGTTTCAAGGTTAACTGTTTCAGAATTTATATAGAGGATTTAAAGCATGGGTGTAGATAAAAATAAATACTGCATTCCTATATCCGCTCGTTTGTCCCAGCTCTTTTTGTACGAGTGTTTTTTGCTGGCGCGTTGCTGGGTTCGGTTTAAACTAAGATTACGTCGTGTTTCTTTACTCGGTAAAACTAAGGAATTGTTGTTTCGTAACGTTGGATATTACCACCGTAGTTTGTTCAATATATTTTCAGTTCAATTGAGTACATTGCTGGGTTTGTTTTTAATAAAAATATTTAATATAAACAAATCCCGCAATGTACTCAAAATTTGAACTCGCATAAAGGCAACTCGTCTGTATCTAGTGCACTTCGAAAAACTAATTGTGGAATATTTAAGATTTTCTCTAGAGGCAACAATGTACGTTGTTCTGAATTATCCCTATCGCAGAATCTAGTTGCGGGCTTTTTGGCGGGAACTCGGCGAGTGAAGTAGCATTTTTCTTTATAGGTCTTAAAATTTGTGCATTCTAACTTTTGAAGCTTAATAATGGCAGAATATTGTGCAGCAAACGTTAGTGTTGGTGTACAGGTGAAGGGAAGTGTAAATTAAAGTGCGTAACGGAGCTTTCGGGTTCCCACAAGAAGCCGCCAAAATCTTTTGTAAAGCATTCTGCCACTTTACTGAAGAATGACTTGACCGTGACTAGACTCTGTATACGACGAATTACTTGTTTTGATTGAGACTGACCTATAAACTGAAGAAATAAGATAAATAAAAATTTTCACTCGAAACTGGCAGTAATGTCCCTCGACAATGAGGTTGACTGGTTGCCATCCTCAAAAATAAGAAGAAGAAGAATCTAGTTGCGAGTTCAACTATCAACTTACCGATTTAGCGTTTTCAAATTTGGAGCAAAAAGTTAACATTCTTAAACGACAGGTGGCGCGACGTGACGAGCATACGTCGCTCGCGGTGGACGGCATCAATCAGAGCAAGACGTCCCGCGGCAAGGAGTTCGTCTTCGGCAAATTCAAGACGAACTCTGACGTGTTCGTCGGGGGAATACCACCTTCGTGAGTACCACTCTTCATTACCTACTTATTTTGCCGGATTATGCCCGTGTACATTTGGATGCCATATAATGTATTATTGAATATTTTTTTAAAAAACAATGTGTCATCTGTCAGATTGATTTATCAATCATACTGTATAATGAATGAGAGACTTTTTGGCGGGAACTCGGCGAGTGATGTTGCATTTTTGATTTTAGTTCATATAATTTGTGCATTCTGAGTTTTGAAGCTTAATAATGGCAGAATATTGTGCAGCAAAAGTCAGTGATGGTGTACAAGTGAAGGGAAGTGTAAATTAAAGTGCATAACGAAGTCTTGGAAGTAGCGCCACCTGCCGAGGTTATCGTTAATTTTATTTTTAATTGGCGTCTGGAAAAGTACAAAGCGTACAAAATGCCAATTTTAGCGTTCCTAAGTCGCTCTCTAGAGGCAAAGTTGTTGTGATTGTCGTATTGGAGTTTGACAGCAACTATCGCCGATCTGTGTCTAGTCACAAGTTAGGAAATACGGCTACTGATTTAACACCAATTTATTCAAAAAATACTAATTTAAATAGACATTTACCGCCTTAATTACCTTGGCTATAACAATAATCAGATATATTCCAAAGTGCAGGCCATAAAAAGAAGTATTTTTTTCGGGTCCAGCATCTCTAAAGCGCCGTTTATCAAGTAGATATCATCTCAATGACTCCAACGCTGTGCCATTTAAATATAAACTACACGATTCGTAGAATAAGGTTCTGAATTCTAATGCTTTTTCAGTTAAAGGGAAAATGGGCTAGGGCTATTTGCGTAATTGGAGTGGAAAAGTGCTCGAAGAGCATTTATCGAGCGTTTTGATGAATGATAGCGATGGTATTAGTACATACGCGTCACGTATGTTATATTGATACTTGTTTACTATTTAGGTCACATCGGCCTTATCAATACACTATGACGTTTATGCGTAATGTTGTATGTCCGTAACTATATTTTTTTTATGATTAACTGGATACGCGTTTGACTTCAATCACACCTGATGGAAAGTGACGATGTGGCCGAAGATGAAGCACGCGATCTCAGTAAATGGCTATTCACCCTGCTCTTGAAGATCCCAAGGTAGGATTTAAGTATTTAAATAAATATATATAAATGTTGTATTTTGCGGGAGCCATGTGGTATTTTTTTACGATAAAAATCCTATGATACTCTATCCTATGATACTCCCATATCATAGGATACAGTGTCAAGATGAATCGAACGATACCTTACACTTAGAAATCGGTTAATCCGTTTAGGCTTCAGGAGGTAACTTAGAAATCTTACATACATACATCTCAGTCCGTAAACATTCCACTGCAGGGATATAGCCCTTCCGTCGTATTTCAGGGAGTATGGGCCATAGTCCACCACGCTGGCCCGATGCGGGTTGGGACTTCACATGCTTTAAAATTTTATTTCTCAAGCATGCAGGTTTCCTCATGATGTTTTCCTTTATCGTTTAAGAGCAGTCGGATAAATGCACATAATTAATTAAATTAAATTTAAAACTCATCGGTACATGGCCTGCCTGGGAATCGAACCCGGACCTCCCAAATTGAGAGACCGCGTCTTAACGGCTGAGCCACCGACGCTCACCCTCACCGTCCGTCCGACATATATACACTCTACAAATATTACTCTACCATAATGAAATTGTTTAATGAGAGAGAGTTACATGAGCCCCATAAATTTCCAAAGCGACTTGTTGGAAGCAGCCAGCGACTTCTCGCCAGCTTTATTAGGTCATTCGTCACCTAGACATCCGATAAAATCCATGCATAGACCATTTAGCAGGACCGACTTAGGTTGTTACTCATTAATTGCATTTTTTTTTGTATCCACAACGGGTTCGCACTTAACCTCAATCACACCTGATGTTAAGTGAAGATGAGGCCGAAGGTAGTAGCGTACTGACCCGGAAACCCCATCTTATTTGGGGGACTGGCTATCTTATCTCTGACAACCGGAACACAAGAATGCTATTAACATTGCTGTTTGGCGGCAGATTTAGATAAGATGGTGGTAGCTAGCCAGGCGGACATTTAATATGCCCTACCACCTCGATCGAACCCGCGACCTCCGAAACGTAAATAAATAAATAAATAAATAAATATTTCGGACACTTACACCAATCATCTAGTCCCAAACTAAGCAAAGCTTGTGCTATGGATACTAGATAACGGATAAACATACATAAATATTTATATAAACATCCAAGACTCGGGAATAAATGTTCGTATTCATCATACAAACATTTACCCGTCGCGGGATTCGAACCCGCAACCGCTGGTTTCGCTGATAGGGTCACTATCCGCTACACCAATCGGTCGTCCTTACACAAATCCAATGTTGTTTACATTGAGCCACGGAGGCGGCTAATCTGTGTAGGTTTTACAACAATTATAATGAGCGGCATAAAATGGACATTTTTGTCTATCATGTGAGGTGAGTTGGATAGGTCGTTCAAAAATATTGGAGGTTATCTTAATCAGTTTTTCGATTTAGGGATCCGTTTGAAAAATACCAAAACTGTGTCTCCTGGTAACTAAACGGTTGTTTTTGAATATCTAAAAAAATTCACGGTAATAAATTGAAATTAATTCGTGTAATTCCTGTTTACTGGTGACTCCTCTACTGATTACGAACAACTTTCCACTAGGAACCATGGCCGAATTCTGCCGAAAATTGTTGGACTTCCATACTTAAAGTGGTTTCAGAATGGTTTTTTTTTTTATATGAGAGGGCGGCAAACGAGCATGCGGGTCACCTGATGGAAAGCAATCACCGCCGCCCATGGACACCCGCAACACCAAAAGGGTCACAGATGCGTTGCCGGCCTTTGAGGAAGGTGTAGGCTCGTTTCTTGAAGGTTCCAATGTCGTACTCGTTCGGGAATACCGCTGCCGGAAGTCCGTTCCACAGGGTGGTCGTACGTGGTAAGAATTTTCTTGAGAAACGTACATTGGTTTACTTTATATGGCTAATCAAAATTAATTTGATCGAATTCCTATATGGTTCTTTGGGGAAAGTTGTTGGTAATGAAGAGTGGCGTCTGAACCACCGACGCTCAGTTAATGAGTAATAGTCGAAGTTTCCATTGAAAATTATTATTAACATAAATAACAAAAAGCCCCTTTGTGAGTCCGCATAATGTGACGGGCAATTACAAGACGGCTTTTTGGCGGGATCTCGGCGAGTGAAGTTGCATTTTTCTTTATAATTCTTATAATTTGTGCATTCTAACTTTTGAAGCTTAATAATGGCAGAATATTGTGCAGCAAACGTTAGCGTTGGTGTACAGGTGAAAGGAAGTGTAAATTAAAGTGCGTAACGGAGCTTTCGGGTTCCCACAAGATTCCGCCAAAATCTTTTGTAAAGCATTCTGCGACTTTACTGAAGAATGACTTGACCGTGACTAGACTCTGTATATGCCAAGCATACGACGAATTACTTGTTTTGACTGAGACTGACTTATAAACTGAAGAAATAAGAGAAATAAAATTTTTCACTCGAAACTGGCAGTAATGTCCCTCGACAGTGTGGTTGACTGGTTGCCATCCTCAAAAATAAGCAGAAGAATTACAAGACCACAGTGGAACCACTGCGAGTGGCCCGACTGTCTCAGTGCCAGGTCCAATCATTAGATCCGCCCAGAATTCAGCCACAACTATGGCGTTATCTGCAGCCATGTAAAGATCCTTCGTGTGCCACACACAGGTGGAGGACGCTTTGACACGAAAAAGAAATGTCAAGTTTATTTCCATGTGCCTAAAAATAAAATCAAATCAAAATATTTTATTTCATAGGATAAAATTATCTCTTGAAAACGTCACTATTAATATTACATTAAAATTTATTGCTCATTCACAAAGCTGACTCCCCAGAGAAAAACGAGCAAGAAACTCTAGGGTTGCTCTTTTAAACAGATTATGGGTTACAATTTGTCATTTGATAATTATATGAATAATGAGACAGAATAGTCAGTGATTTTATAATAGCCTTTTGCTAATTATTTCTGTTTTACGAATGAAAAATGAATAAAAATTCTATTACCTGCCAGTACTATTTATAGTGCAGTACTCGGCGACTCTGTTCACCTTTATGTCAGAGGTGTCGTTCCATTTTATAAAAATATTACATTAAATCATATTACAAATGTGTTATATAAATAACTGACCTTTATTGAGTGCTCGAGCTGTGAACACTAGAATGGAATTTTTAAATCAAATCACGGACTGTGAGATAAGGTTGAAGCTGAATGAAAGTTCGAGCTGGGGTCGTGTCACTAAATCAATAGTATAACTATAGATATATATTACTGCTTATGGACCTGGTCGTTGAAACAATCAAAATGGCACCACTTCATTGGTGTTAAAACGGGAGTTTGGAACCAATGGGAACTCAGTCATACTCCGACTTTATTCGCAAACTGTCGTATCAAATGCTGATTAATGTTGTAAAAAAATGCATCACTTACCACAGAATCGTAACCAAAAAACATGCGAGTATATATTATATAACAAAAATAATATATTACTCGTAAAACTCATACTTTTCGTTAATATTGTAATTTTTCTTGTATTTTTATTGGTTCTGAGCACAGATTAAAAAAAAATCATGTAATTTTAATAAAGGATATCAGTAAACACAGGGATATAGGCCTTCCCTCGAGAGAGTATGGACCATCCTCCACTACGTTTGGACCATTAATTCTCATAAATTATGATATAATATGATGAAATATGATATTGCACGAGATAAATCATATCATCATGATCATCATATCAGCACCATGACGGCTCTGTTGGATGCGGTTTCCATAGGCTTCCTGCGACGTTTATTAGGCCATCCGTCCACCTTGTCCGAGAGGTTAAGGTAGCAATAGTCACGTAGGGCTCCGTCAACCTTCAGTAGGCGCCGTGCAGAGTACCACTGTTGATCCTGACCTACAGGAGATACAGTGGGAGGAGTGCGGAGGTGGAATCTGTCCTTACTGAAAACAAGGTAAAGGTCGATCGCGCGCTAACGAAAGTAGATAACTCACTCGTTCAAGCAATTCATTCATTCAATCGCTTTCTCTTAAAAATATCTCGCTACTATTAAAAATTAAAAAATGTTTTTTTTTTCTCACCACATGATACTTTACTAAGTGACTTTAGGGCTAGGTGATACATACAACACATTTGTGTGATGACTGGTGCCTGAAAGAAGAACCAGAACTACAGGTCACCACTATCGTAAAGCGCCAAGTATAAACGTTATTTAAAGCCATATAAACTGTTTAAAATTTGTGTGTGGAGTGCTGCTCTAGTATCTACAAACTGTGGTGTCGTCGTTGGAAGCCAGCCACAGGTCTAAGGAAACCCAGCGGCCGAAGATTGGGATCCCGGTATCCCATTTTCTATCGCATTATTTTTCAACAGATAGGGTTCAAACGTTAACACCCCTCTTTGCGACGTGGTTTAACAATAAATTACTAGGACAGCGTAATTATCCCAATTTGGGAGGTCCAGGTTGGATTCCCTGGTAGGTCATATACCAATGAGTATTTAAATTTACTTACTTATGTGCATTTATCCGACTGCTCTTAAACGGTGAAGGAAAACATCGTGAGGAAACTTGCATGTCTGAGAAATAAAAATTCCAAGGGATGTGAAGTCCCCAACCCGCCTTAGGTCAGCGTGGTGGAATATGGCCCATACTCCCTCATATACGAGGGAAGGCCTATATCCCTGCAGTGGGATGTTTATGGTCTGATGATGATGATGATGAATGAATGAATGAACTAGGATAGCATAACTTCTTACCACGTACGACCACCCTGTGGAACGGACTTCCGGCAGCGGTGTTCCCGAACGAGTACGACATTGGAACCTTCAAGAAACGAGCCTACACCTTCCTCAAAGGCCGGCAACGCATCTGTGACACTTTTGGTGTTGCGGGTGTCCATGGGCGGCGGTGATTACTTTCCATCAGGTGACCCGCATGCTCGTTTGCCGCTCTCTCATATAAAAAAAAAAAAAAAAAAAAAAAAACTGCAAGAAATATTTCACAGGTCGACGGTAACATCAAGACTGCAGATCATTATGTAGGTCTACGTATTGGTCTATTTATCTCATCTGCCTCTATTCACCTCTCAGTGACCCAGAAGGTCTAGATTTTCCTGCAACCCTATTAACTCTCAGGTCTGCGGGTAGGCCATAAAGTTCTAGCTCATTTCCATTCGGCCATTGTGAAAAACATCGTTAAGGTCGCCTCGTACCGAGCGGGGAATGGAGGATATCTCACTTTAGACCTGAAGATAGAGTTATATCTTGTTTATTTCTTACAGTAAAATAAGGAATCTTATATTGGTGAGTTTTTTTTATTGCTAAGTAAAAAATAGCATATTAGGTAAGTGAAATAGAAGGTATTGGCATAGGTAGTTTAATTTTGTTTTTCAAAACCATCAATGAATCAATCGTTGTGCAATTTGACGGTCGCGTGAAAAATTAGTTCCAAATAAATTTCATATGATATTAACCCTGGTCGGAGGAGGCCTGGGATAGAGAGCCGTGGAGAGAGAGAGGAGGGAGGCCTTTGCCCAGAAGTGGGACAGTATGGGCTCCTAATAATAATAACTAACCCTAAAAATCCTGCCAGTCGCATATCAATCTTCTGCCGGCGCGTGCGTCGATAATGGTTAAAAAATAAATAAACTACCTATGCCAATAATTTCTATTTCACTTACCTAATATACCCTATTTTTTTTCTTACGGTAAAAAAACTCATCCGGTATAATTACTAACGCTTCTATGAAATTAAATTGCAACAACAAAATAAGTTTTTACTTTCCCGACCGAAGAGTTAAGTTTTTCACGCGTATTTATGTGAGTATGATGGATTCTTTATTCCCTGGCTGGATGGGTTTTAATTAATTAGGTAATGATAGATTCGTCGCGAAAGTCCAAATGGTTACATCACTAAAAGTAAACCAGAGCGGCCACAAGAATAAAGTTTGTCAAAATTTAAAAAATTAATAAATATAGTCTAGGACTACATAATTGGTATCATAAGAACGGTTTAACGGTTTTTCGAACAGGGCTAGTAATCTGTCCCCTCATTAAAGTCTTTAATATAAAAAATGCCCACTCAAATCGGTCGGATAACATATGTACAAGGAATGGTCACAGACACGTACACACATACAACGCCATCAAACACATACTCCTCGTTTTTGTCGTGGACTAAAAATAACTCGTAATATAACCTTAAAATATTGCTGATCAGAAAAAGATTTACTAAGGTCTTTGTCTAATAATGAAATGAAGCTACAAAGCATTAGATACTATATTCCTTTCACATAAAGTCTAAACTTATGTACCAACCGGTCTTTAGTGAAATCTTACTCTCCCGTAGCTATATTCTACGTAGTTAGTTGCCATAGCTACGCTCTACGCTCGTAGCGTAGATTATTGCTTTGAGAGGCTTGCAAGTAATAAAGGGATACTGTTCGTAGACTCGTAGTGGTGCTACGAGCTGTCGCGTATCTACCTACTTTTATGGTGTATATTTGACAGAATTGAAATCATAATTTTTGAACTTTTGCTACACTGTTAAGATGCAAACAACATAGGGCTTACAAATCGGAGGTCGCGGGTTCGATCCCCAGTACATGTTTAGTACTCGATTCGGTTGGTGGTAGGGCATTTTAAATGCCTGCCTGGCTAGCTACCACCATCCTATCCAAGTCTGCCCTCAAACAGGAATGTCAATAGCATTGTTGTGTTCCGTTTGTCAAAGATAAGATAGCCAGATAAGATTTGATTTGTGCGATACGAAATGTGCTTAATGTGCTTTTTGGTTATGGTTTAGCGTTGGTATTATTGATCAAAGTTAGCGCAAGGTGTGACTTAGGTAAAGTTGAAATACAAAGAAATGTCACTTAAGCGGATCCATGTGCAGCACTAGTCAAGTAATATAAAATTTTAATGACAACGCTTATTTTGTACTGTGTTAAAATAATGAAATGTTTAGGTGTATACATGTTATTGTCAAACTTGTACTATATTTAAATTAAAGTACATATAATGGAACTTGCAATTCATGTAATGAAATGACAAAATGTGTTCGCATTATGAAAACCACAATATTTTAAGTCTAATAAGTCGGAGTGAATTCTAATTTCATTTTACGTTTCGTAGTTATATGACTTGTATAACACTAACCCGAGTTCGAAGACTAGTCAGATGAGTAAAAAATAAGTATTCTATTCAATACATTTTGACCAGTGTTTGTTTCCAGTGTAGCCAGTTCCCCACATAAGATGGGGTTTCGGCCTCATCTTCACTTAAAATCAGGTGTGATTGAGGTCAAGTACTAAACCGTGGTCTTATTTTTTTTTTAAATAAACTACTATGCCAATAGATTCTATGTCACTTACCTAATGTGTCCTATTTTTTTCCTCACGGTAAAAAAACTCATTCAGTATAAGTAGTTTAATTTGTTTTATTATTAATCTAGATTTCCGCCCGCGGCTTCGCCTGCGTACAATAACTTTATCGTGGAAATTTGTTTATCCTGCGGGAACTACTCACTTTATCGGGATAAAAAATATCCTATGTCTCAGTCCAGGGTATATTCTACCTACATTCCAAATCCGTCCATCCGTTTCGCCCTGATTCAGCAACAAACAAACAAACGAATAAACAAACATCCAAACTTTCGCATTTAGGTATAATATAAGTTAGATAATATTATTTCATTTATCTCAGGTTGATAATATATACTTATTGCACAAACTTGATTAAATATTATACTCGTAAGTAATGAAACTAATTGGTTAATTTAGAATGTTATTGGATTAGACTATACTTTCCGGTCCGTTGAAGTTTCCGTATTTTTTTTTTTTTTTAATCTTATTTAAAGAGCTTAGTCATTTCAATGACTATGTCGCTCTGTACTGACTCACTGAATATTTACACCCTGTTTTTTATACCGACTCTGACTAATTTATATATTGCCCTGGCCATTTCGGATGTAGGGAATGCCAATACAGTATTACAGCCCCCAACAGCTTCAAGTGGATGGCCATATGTAATATTAATTTGTCTTCTACATGCTTCATTCCGGACACACTCCATCAAGATATGGACAACGTCTTCTACAACGTCACATTCTGTACAATTTGGCGACGGTACTTTCCGCATCATGAATGCAAACTTGTTAAGTGGGATGTGTCCGGAGCGAAGTCTGAAAGCCATGATAAGGTCTTGTCTGTTCAGTTGGCAGTTATCGATCCAGGGAGTATTCCACGGATGAGGTTGGATCGTTTTGTACCAGATACCCTTCTCCTTGGACCGTTTATCGAAGTACTCTTTCCAATCTATCTTACATTTTTCTTTTACAAGTGGTATACGATCGGTATAAAAGGGTAATATGTTACAGTCAATTCCATCATTACAGGCCTCTCTCGCCAATTGGTCAGCTCTTTCATTATACACAATACCAATATGAGATGGAATCCACTGTAACATAACACGTCTTGTAGAAGTTTCCGTATTAAAATGCACTAATGGTATTTTAATACGAGTGTTTCCGTACTCAGGGGACACGTTCAATAGTCGGTCCCGGTTGCTTTCAATTGAAGGCAGTTGTTAAGCCAAGTCGGTGGCCTACACGGGCGGCTTAAAACACTGACTGTCATGATCCTTTGATGATGATATTTTCCAGTTGCTCTGTAAGTCTATCGGGTAGACATAATGTTCAGCAGTGGAAGTCATGTGTCTGATATGATGATGATGACTCTATCCAATCCAAGATAGTTGGATAAAAGTTAGAGAATATTTCAAGCCTGTACAGTAATATTTAAATTCTGTTACTTAATTTAAAAGCCATGTTCTCGCCGCTCCAGCTATTTTAATAACATTTTAATTTCATAACGTACACGTCGACCCAAAAATAAGTGTACACACCAAAAAATAATCTCAGTGAGTAGCGCTCGCGGTGGGATGCATGCAACGCGGGAGGTATGATTTGTGTGACAGTTGTATGGGTGATTTGTGGCGCTGCCTGGCTAGATGGGTACAAGGGCAGGGAAATGGAAACACACGGACTTTACAAAAAGAAATTGCTGGCTTTACGAGATGGGCGTGGCTTTATGATAATGCTGCAGTAGCAAACTTTTTTGAATTGAAATAGTAGTAGCGTAGCGAGACAAAAGTGTCTTATTATGTTAATCCAGGACCATAGTGCACCTCTGTACCAAGTTACATCTAATTCCGTTGAGGCGTTACAATGAACTAAGCACTCTGCACACGTTTTTGTAGAATACTAGCTTTCCGCCCGCGGCTTCGTCTGCGTGGAATAACTTTATAGCGGTTATATTTAATTTTTCACTCATCAGGATAAAATATGTTTTAATCCAGAGTAAGTTCTGTCTATGCAGGGTGTAATCGTTAAGTGTGCACAGGCGATTATTCCGTAACTATTATAGATATCAAAAAACTTTAAAATGATATCGAAAATACTTTACCTAATGAGTAAAATGACATTAATAACTTTTTTAAAATAAAACGAGAAATATCCAAAATAATACATTAAACACTCACATACATTTAGCATGAGACAGTAGAGATTTTAGTTTCCTTATTTTAAGTGAAAACAAAGATTTGGTGTTGGTTCTAAATTCAAATCGTTAGAATCGTGTACGTCGTGCAATTGCTTTAATTACTCCGCAAATGTTAAGGAAAGTTCATTTAGAAACTGTAAATAGAGCTCGTCATTGTATTGCACAACGAGGACGTCACTTCGAACATCTGCTTTGAATAGGTACAAAATGTTGTACTTACTAAGAAATAAAATGTATGGGAGTGTTTAATATAATTTTTTTGGATATTTCTCGTTTTATTTTTAAAAAGTTATTAATGTCATTTTACTCATTAGGTAAAGTACTTTCGATATCAGTTTAAAGTTTTTTGATATCTATAATAGTTACGGAATAATCGCCTGTGCACACTTAACGATTACACCCTGTATACCAAATTTCATTCAAATCCGTTCATCCGTTTCGCCTTAATTGAGCAATAAACATCCAAACTTTCGCATTTATAATATTACTTAGATTTTTGTTGGGACATAATTAATTACGCGACTGTACCTGTACATGTCAGTTCTAATAGATAAGTTTAAATACACGACATGTCGTCTGCGTGACGTTGACATATCACTGTACCGATCTCTTTCATTGACATATCCATAATGTTTAGGTATGGGTGTGGGAATTCAGCCTACGCTACAGGTTATTTGAAATAATTTGAATTCTCGATAGACAAAATATAATTATTACTTGGAATCGTTGTAACATTTTCTGTAGTCTTTTAATAAATTCAGTCTCAATTATGTTACACAACAGAACCCTGCAAAGAATATTCATAATTTCAAAAATACTTCGCAGTAAGTAACATTAAGTAATCATGAATCAAACAAACGGAAAACTTGTTAAAATTTAGATCTAAGAAAAGTTATTACTTGGATGGTATTGGGCTTACAAACTTTTTAAATATAAAACCTACAACCTTTTAAGAAATGTTTTCTTCTTAATCACACAAAGCGCCTCATTTCTTTTAGCAAATAGTTTGTAACAGAATATCTCCTAATTCAAAAAGACGAATGGGATTTCATTTTATCCGCCCGACCTTTATAAGCTAGCTCCATTTAAATTGGCCACCTTGGCCTGGATGGCTCTTTGCTTCAAATCGAGGGCAATGGAAAACTATCTCGATTGTGTTTCTTTTCCCCCGATGTCCGCGCGTCCCGCCCGTCACTGGCGAATATAATATTTGTTTTGCTCTTTGTAAGAGGGAGCCGATTAATTTTGTCTTCATTTGTTCAATTTCTTGTTCATTTCATATTGAACATGTGATGTTGTTTCAGCCATAAGATATCATAAATATTGTATAGGTGGCTTGATGATACAGGTTTTCCTAGTTTAGGCATGAGTTTCTACCGTTACGTGTTTGCTCAACAAAACATTTTTATTACTTATTTATGTTGACCTATAGATTAAATTTCCGTTATAGATTCAAGAAAGAAAGAAAATGGTTTATTAGATACGGATATCGAAAATGAACTGAGAGTTGTTATTGAAATATTTATATTGGCTAATTAAGAGGGTAATCAGAAAAGAACATAAAATAAACCGGGGGTTCCTGGTGAGTGCGCTCCCACTTTTGGGCTCATCTTCACTTAACATCGGGTGTGATTGAAGTCAAGGGCTAAGAACATGGGTCGGGCTTAAGTGTGGGATGCCACTTATGTCGACACTCTTGCCCCATTTCATCGAGGAAGCCGGGTGTAGGAAAAATCAAAATTCATAAATATAGGAAATTCGGCTCCGAATATATATTTCTTGCTTTCGGAGTCGACATTTTAGGTCATTGGGGACCGAGCGCTATTTAATTTTTAAAAATATTTCTAAGCGCTGTCACTGCGATGGCACTGCCCGAAGGGGACCCGAGAGCGGCAGTTTCCTCGCTCAACGCTTAAGTGTCTGCATTCAGCGAGGAAATGCTGCCAGCGTTTTGGGTACTTTGCCTCGCGAGCGCAATTGATCTAGTTAGCTTTTAAGTTGTTGTATTTATTTATTACTACTCATATTTCATAAATTCACTGTTCCACTTCAAACTTTTAATGTTTCCGTAAGTGTGTATGATAGACTGTAGCGATCAAATTTGAACGTCGCCATACGCTATCGCAGAGTAGTCAGCAGGTGTGAACAAAAGTTTATAGATCAAATACCGACGACAATAATTACCACGTCGTCAGTAAGTACGATTTCTTACATAAAAAATTCGAAACATGCCATTTTTGGGTTTAATGCAATATACAGGGCGTCCCAAAGTTATGGGACATGAAGGGGAAGTACCTTAAATATTGTAGATAGTGAATTTTGCTCAAAGAAGACTTTATGTTATTTTTAAAAGTTAGTAATTCTGCATTCATAGATTTTCTAAAAATTACTTGCTTCGGCTGGGAATCGAACCGACTTAAATGTGAAAAAAAAAACACCCTACTTTTATGATGCCAATCGAAAGAATAGCTAAAAAATAATAACTCTGCCTAAGTAACATAGTATTTTAAAAGAAAGGAACAACATAAAATGATTGAGTCAAATTTCAAGAAAGTTATTTATTGCCGACGACGTTCGAAAAGTAGCGATATTATCATTCCAAAGATAGCATTGATTATTCGTAAATAAGTACCCACTTCATAAAATAGGTACTAACATAGTTTTCCTTATTATAAGTGCACGTGTAGATGAAATGATAAAACTTGTATTTAAATTTCTTCTTTTGGGGATACGTGAAAGATATGCTATACAAAAAGCGATACGAGAACGTAGGCGAGTTGCAAACAGAATTGTGCCATATCACATCGAGTGTTCACCATAAAATGATTAGAAAATCAACAGGCAGCGGGCTCATTAAAAGATTGGCGATTTGCGTAAGACAAGAGGGATCACATTTTGAGCATTTAATTAATTAATTTACAAAAAAATACCTACTTAATTGACTACGGCAGTTTCATGTATGTTTTTTATTTGATTAAAATGATTAATTTCACGTTGTTCCTTTCTTTTAAAATACTATGTTACTTAGGCAGAGTTATTATTTTTTAGCTATTCTTTCGATTGGCATCATAAAAGTAGGGTGTTTTTTTTTTCACATTTGAGTCGGTTCGATTCCCAGCCGAAGCAAATAATTTTTAGAAAATCTATGAATGCAGAATTACTAACTTTTAAAAATAACATAAAGTCTTCTTTGAGCAAAATTCACTATCTACGATATTTAAGGTACTTCCCCTTCATGTCCCATAACTTTGGGACGCCCTGTATACTCAAGTAACACTTGGTTTAAAGCTTAAAGTACTTAGATTTACTCCCTCTATAACACATAAACATAGTCGTAAGTGGAGTCTGCCTGGCATCCGGGGCTTATCTCTACATCCGGCGACAGCCTAACGATTAAGCGACAGGTTCGATGAACTGCGATTAGGGTTGTCGGTTGGCCTACATTTTTAGGGTTCCGCAGATAAACGGTGAACCCTTCTAATTTGGTCACGTACCTCCGCCCTGTCTGCTACAGCCACCGAGTTTTAGACCTTACCAACTTGAAATTTGTTGGTACATGTTACGTATTTTACTCATCGGAGTGTTCAGAAGTAACATCGCTATATTGAGAGTTTCACCTAATTTTTACAAGCTTTTATTTAACTTGTTTAGTATGTATGTATGTAATATGTATGTAACTATGTCCATTCTTTGGAAGAATTTCTAAATAATGTTCAATCACAATGGTATACAATATATGGTAAAGGGAAACAAATTAATTAGTCTAGCACACAATATTATAAAAGTTAGTATTTTGTGTTATTTTAAATTAATATATACAATATTAAAGTCCGTATTAAAATTGTGTCACTATTAAATTTGAAAATTTTCCTATTCTACATAATGTTATTAATGTCATACATATCACCATGTCAATTATAACTATTTATCATTTAATTAATAAGCTTTTTAACCGAATAGAAGCATTTGCTTCCGAGCCAAGCCTTTATACTTTTGCGGAATATTTTTCGTGGGCGTTTTTGGAAATCTTGCGGCAAGGTATTAAATGCACGTACACACATAGCTATATCAGTCAGGGTTTCTACCTACTTAGGTACTTGGTGTAGAAGTACGTCGTGATCTGCGTTGTCACCATGTCACATATAACTATTTAACATTTAATTAATAAGTCTTTAACCGAATAGAAGCATTTGCTTCCGAGCCAAGCCTTTATACTTTTGCGGAATATTTTTCGTGGGCGTTTTTGGAAATCTTGCGGCAAGGTATTAAATGCACGTACACACATAGCTATATCAGTCAGGGTTTCTACCTACTTAGGTACTTGGTGTAGAAGTACGTCGTGATCTGCGTTGTCACCATGTCACATATAACTATTTAACATTTCATTAATAAGTCTTTAACCGAATAGAAGCATTTGCTTCCGAGCCAAGCCTTTATACTTTTGCGGAATATTTTTCGTGGGCGTTTTTGGAAATCTTGCGGCAAGGTATTAAATGCACGTACACACATAGCTATATCAGTCAGGGTTTCTACCTACTTAGGTACTTGGTGTAGAAGTACGTCGTGATCTGCGTTGTCACCATGTCACATATAACTATTTAACATTTAATTAATAAGTCTTTAACCGAATAGAAGCATTTGCTTCCGAGCCAAGCCTTTATACTTTTGCGGAATAATTTTCGTGGGCGTTTTTGGAAATCTTGCGTCAAGGTATTAAATGCACGTACACACATAGCTATATCAGTCAGGGTTTCTACCTACTTAGGTACTTGGTGTAGAAGTACGTCGTGATCTGCGTTGTCCATGTTTTTTATTTCCGTTACATTTGTCGCAAACCGTCCGCAGCATAAATGTATTTAAGTGCACCGTATATACGCGAGGTACACGAATTTTCCATTTTCCATTCCATTTTCCGTGTGCACAGATAAAAGTAGAGATACGCTTTTTACAGTACAAATAGATTTTTGGGTAAAAAGTTCGTGTCTGAATTCGGATACGGGTGTCGTTCCACTAATCCGCATTGTGATCGCGTTGTGGAATTGCAGATTAAAAGATTATAGTACAGTCTGAAGCAAAAAAACCTTTGCGGCCTGGTTTAATACGATCTATTCACAGTCACAGTAATGTATGTAATGTAAGTCTTTCACACTAAAATTAATTATTTTTTTATGGTTAACTGGATACGCATTTGACCACAATCTCACCTGATGGGAAGCGACGATGTGGCGGAAGATGAAGCACGCGATCTCAGTAGATGCCTATTCACTCTGCTCTTGAAGATCCCAAGGTTGTAGGATTCAGGAAAGACTGACGCCGGAAGGGAGTTCCATGCCTTGGCTGTTCGCATTAAGAATGAAGAATCGAACCGCTTAGTGCGAATGTTCGGTATGTTAACTACATACGGGTGGAATCCCTCCCCGGGCCTAGTAGTCCGAAGATGGAATGGCGATGGTGGAATAAGATTGTGTAATTCCAACGCACACTCCCCGAAATGTATCCTGTAATAGACCGAGAGACAGGCGACCTTGCGACGGTGTTCATTTACCAAATAGGTTAGTTTTTAATTTAATAACACCAAACACATAATTCCATTTGTACCATGTGACCAACCTTCTCCAAACTTTATTGTGTGTGGATTTTGGGTTATATACCGGATGAGTACAATTATTATTTTTTTTGAAGCTTTATTCATGAAGTGCATTGTAGATTTTTTTTGTACAATAAAGTGTATTTGATTGATTGATTGAGTTTTTTACCGTAAGGAACAATAGGGCATATATAGGTAAGTGAAATAGAAGTTATTGGCTTAGGCAGTACAATTTTTTTTTTTCAAATATCATCGAATTATAATAATAATAATAATAATAAATATTTCGGACACTCACACCAATCAGCTAGTCCCAAACTAAGCAGAGCTTGTGCTATGGATACAAGATAAACGGATAAACATACATAAATATTTATATAAACATCCAAGACTCGGGAATAAATGTTCGTATTCATCACACAAACATTTACCCCTCGCGGGATTCGGACCCGCAACCGTTGGTTTCGCTGATAGGGTCACTATCCACTACACCAATCTACACCACCAATTATGCGTTAATTGTGTCATTTGTCGGTCTCCTTTGTAGCCTATTCCACATAATTACATCATTAAATTAAATAAATAAAAAAAAAATAGGAGAAAATACGAACTCCAAATAAATTTGGCACGATAGGAAGCCCTAATAATCCCGCCAGGCGCATATCAATCTCCGGCCGACGCGCGCGTCGATGATGATTTTGTAAACCGCCTCCGTGGCTCAATGTAAACAACATTGGGTTTACGATTCGGAGGTCGCGGGTTCGATCCCCAGCGGGGTACATGTTTAAGTACTCGGTTTGGTTGGTGGTAGGGCATTTTAAATGTCCGCCTGGCTAGCTACCACCATCTTATCAAAATCTGCCGCCAAGCAGCAATGTTAATAGCATTGTTGTGTTCCGGTTGTCAGAGATAAGATAGCCAGTCCCCCAAACCCAGTTGAGGTTTCCGGGTCAGTACGCTTCCACCTTCGACCTCATCTTTACTTAACATCAGGTGTGATTGAGGTCAAGAACCAACCTGTTATGCAAAAAAGAAAATTAAACTATCTATGCCAATACCTTCTATTTCACTTACCTAATATGTCGTATTTTTTGCCAACGGTAAAAAAACTCATCCGGTATAAGACTCCCTCTCTACTACTACTATAGAAAGGGACATACGACAGCCAATTACACTGAAAATCGTGAATGTAAAATGATGCGGTAATTTGACCCTTAAGCGATGGAGTACAAATGCACAATAGAGTGCCGAGTATCGACCGATATGGGTCTACGAGACGTAATGGGTCGCGAAATAGGTTGATAAAGGTTATTGAGCAGGTTGGAAGGGACAAGCCCTTTAAACAGGTTATATTAAGGTTAGCTTGCTTTTGAACAAGACAACTGATTACACATATTTCATACTTTGATAATATCTATGAATTTAAAATCTGGAAAACCCTCGACAAAACAACATAGAGTTTAGAAAGCGGAGGTCGCGGGTTCGATCTCCAGCGGGCTACATGTTTAATACTCGATTTGGTTGGTGGTAGGGCATTTTAAATGATTGCTAAATCTGTTGCAAAACACAAATGTTACTAGCATTGTTGTGTTCCGGTTGTCAATGATAAGATAGCCAGTCCCCCAAATAGGATGGGGTTTCCAGATCAGTACGCTTCCACCTTCGGCCTTATGTTCACTTAACATCAAGTGTGATTGAGGTCAAGTCAAGAAACAAGCGATTATGTTATCTAGATAGACCAAACCATCTCTGTTAAAAGCTAAATATCTTCGAAACGCTTAACCGATTTTCATCAAGCAGGACCTGTCTCTTCATCTTTAAAATAAAAAAAACCGCAAGCATTACTCACATACGTCCGGACAAAGAATGGGCATATACACATAAACAGACAACGCCATCAAACACATATCACCTTTTGCAATTTTTTTCTACAGATTTGTAAATAGTATTATTTATAGGTCTGTGTTCAGGCCAATTCGGTGGCCTAAAACATTGACTTCAGGAGGCCAAGTCTGAGTCAAATCCATCAATCCGCACTGGGCCCGCGTGGTGGATTGTGAGTGTGTACCCTCTTCCAGTGAGAGAAGGCTGTGCCCCAAGAGTGGGGACGTGTATGGTTGTGTGTTGTATTTGTTTTTAAAGCCTAAGTGAAAGAGGAGTTACCTTGAAAACCAGCGCTGTCAAGCGCTGTCTATTGGCAGTCCTTTGCCACAAATACATTTAAATATGCATAATAATGTATACGCTTTTATAATAAGGTTCCAGTAGACATTCAAAATTTGCCTTTAAATAACTTTTTTTTTTAATGATTGACTGGATTCGCGTTTGACCACAATCTCACCTAATGGAAAGTGACGATGTGATCGGAGATGAAGCACTTTAAATTTAAAGAAGAAATTTAAAGCAATCATAAAACAGAAATTATTAGTAGAAGGCTATTATAAAGTCACTGACTATTTGAATGATAAGCAAGCATGGACATAGCTGTCTTATTATTTATATAATTATAAAATCACAAATTGTAACCCGTAATCTGTTTAAAAGAGCAACCCTAGAGTTTCTTGCTCGTTCTTCTCTGGGGAGTCAGCTTTGTGAATGAGCAGTAAAAAATTTTATATTAATATTAATAGTGACGTTTTCAAGTAATAATTTTATCCTATGAAATAAAATATTTTGATTTGATTTGAGTTGAATGTTATACCTAAAAATACAACATTTTTTGTATTTGTTAGCAATAAATACTTTTTCTTTCTTTCTTTCTCTTTCTTGATGATGATAGGTCACTACAAATCATCAAGTAAGCAAACCAACTATGATAAAAACTAAATTTTAACATATTGGAAACGGCTTACCCATTTTCCATTAAATATGGCTAATAATTTTGCGGCGTTTTCAAATCGGTCCACCCGTTTTGGTGTTACAATGGTGCAGACAGACAGATACATAGACAGACATAGACTTCAAATGTCTACGTCTTTTTTTATGCACAACGGCTTAGCAATTTACCACAATCACAACTTGAGGCCGAAGGTGGAAGCGTACTGACCCTGAAACCCTATCTTATTTGGGGGACTGCTCAACAATACTATTAACATTGCTGTGGCGGCAGACTTAGATACGATGATGGTAGGTAGCCAGGCGGACATTTAAAATGCCCTACCATCAACCAAACCGAGTATTAAATATGTATCCCACTGGGGATCGACCCCGCGACCTGCGACTCGTAAACCCTGTGTTGTTTACATTGAGCCACGGAGGGTTTAAAACAACAAGACCGCCTCCGTGGCTCAATGCAAACAACATTGGGTTTACGATTCGGAGGTCGCGGGTTCGATCCCCAGCGGGGTACATGTTTAAGTACTCGGTTTGGTTGGTGGAAGGGCATTTTAAATGTCAGCCTGGCTAGCTACCACCATCTTATCTAAATCTGCTTCCAAGCAGCAATGTTAATGACATTGTTGTGTTCCGGTTGTCAGAGATATGATAGCCAGTCCCCTAAATGTTTGCGGGTCAGTACGCTTCCACCTTCGACCTCATCTTCACTTAACATCAGGTGTGATTGAGGTCAAGTACGAACCCGTCGTGCATAAAAAAAAAAAAACAAGATCCGTTAAAATATACAGATTAAACAAAAGTATCCTTTGCAATGAGCAGAATCGGTCCGTCGCAGACCTCCGACCCCAGAGTTATTGTGAATAAACAGAATGCTCACACTTGCAGCAAACAATACTGGCCATTGTGTTGTACATCCATTCTCCACTCTGGTTCAATGTTCCGAAAGCAATTTGCTCTTTGTGTGTACGATAATGACACTGCGTCAAACTTAGCGCCAACCGCAAATGTTGGGTCCAACTTCAATTCAAGGGGCGAACTTGGTTCTATAGCATTTCAATTAACTCTCCCGGTTCATCAATCTCTTAGCAGTTTTTCCAATTCAGCTCCAAGTATTCACGAAATTAAGTTTATTCCACCTCTACTCATAAAATGGGGTGAATACAAAACTTTTCGTTACCCAATCGTGTCAATTCTGGCGTGCAGTCGCTAAACTAACCAAATTCTAACTTTACATGCATTTCTTAAATTACGCTATTCTGGAATACGCCTATCGCTAAATTTTTGAGTTGGTTTTGACATATCTTAAGAACGCCTAAATTGAATCGATCTACTGTATTGCCATAGTCAAAATCAGACACCTTCCTCAAAGGCCGGCAACGCATCTGTGACCCTTTCGGTGTTGCGGGTGTCCATGGGCGGCGGTGATTGCTTTCCATCAGGTGACCCGCATGCTCGTTTGCCGCCCTCTCATATAAAAAAAAAAGATATATTTTATTTATTTAGGATCACCAACAGTTGTTACACTAGTACATAGACCATTTAACAATTAATGTAGCTGGTATTAAATTTAAATGTACAACCTTTTATAGGTGAACCATCATGCAAAAAGCTTTAAAATAAAATAACAGTAAAACAAAAACTTATTAATCTAAATTTACCTCTATTTAGCTTTGATTGGTTGAGCAGTTCCGTGCCAATTTGCGGTGATAAGGTTTAGGCGGATTTTCTTCAAAACAGGTTTTTAAATGTTTGTTAATCACCTCCTCCGTACCACCTCCGTGGCTCAATGTAAACCACATTGGGTTTACGTTTCGGAGGTCGCGGGTTCGATCCCCAGCGGGGTACATATTTAAGTAACTCGGTTTGGTTGGTGGAAGGGCATTTTAAATGTCTGCCTGGCTAGCTACCACCATCTTATCTAAAATTGCCGCCAAGCAGCAATGTTAATAGCATTGTTGTGTTCCGGTTGTCAGAGATAAGATAGCCAGTCCCAATGTGTTGGGGTTTCCGGGTCAGTACGCTTTCACCTTCGATCTCATCTTCACTTAACATAAGGTGTGGTTGAGGGCAAGTACAAACCCGTTGTGCATAAAAAAAATCAAAAGATTTAATATGATCAATTTCTGTAGCGCATTTTATAATTTAAGTTGACTTTTGTTTTTTGCCTAATAGGCTTTGGTTAATTCGCATTTATAATATTATACTTAGATTTTAGATCTAATCTCTAATTTTGTGAAAAAAGTTGAAATCAACGTATGCATTTCTATTGCGTTATAGATTAGGGGACAATATCTTTAATATAAAATGAATTTAAAATAATATTCGCATATAATCATTTTTGAATATATAAATTTGAAGTAGAATTGTGCTTCATGTTCATTTAAATATTAATGAATTTCCGCCCGCGGTTCCACCCGCGTGCATTTTTTAATTTAACCAATAATAAAGAATCGAGAAGTCGACCCTACAACTTTAAAAATAAACAAACACACTTACGTATTTATAGTACACTAACTTTGCGCCCGCGGCTTCGTGTTTGGTTGGTGGTAGAGCATTTTAAATGTCCGCCTGGCTAGCTGCCACCATCTTATCTAAATCTGCCGCCAAACAGCAATATTTATAGCATTGTTATGTTCCGGTTGTCAAATATCGATGCCACCACCCATCGAGCCAGTCCCCCAAATAAGATGGGGTTTTCTGGTCAGTACGCTTCCACCTTCGGCCTCAGCTTCACGTAACGTCAGGTGTGATCAAAGTCAAGTGCTAACAAGTTGTGAATAAAACAAAATCCTGCATGTGACGTATTTATACAAATTGTATTTAATTTTAAAATGACTTATCTTCTTTATTTTTATTCACCTCATTCTACCGTACCTACCTTGAAGTCCACTCTAATTGAATAGCGAACAGATTGTGAAGTAGGGATAGACGATTCGAGCTTGATCATTAAAATAGTAATTATTATTCAGTTACATTACATTTTGATAAAATTAAACTCAATAATTCAGGAAACATAGAAACATTTATTACCTTCATACGTGTGGGTCATTCTGCCGACGTTGGCCCAACACTATTGTCCGGCAAACAAAACATTACCAAATATGCTTTATCACGGCTATGTAAACTGGGTCCATACTGTTCCGGGATGATTTGTGGGGGGCTGTCTCCGTGATTTGTTGGGGTAATAATGAGCCGCTCGCGCCGCGGGGTAACGAGCTCTAATCTTTGGTGATTGTCGGCTGCTATTATTTCATGCTTCCCTGGTACTCTGATGTCGGCGAGGGATATCAACGTTTCATTACTTTGGACTTAGAGGATTTTAGGTCACCGTTGAAAATTGAGTGCGATGCCACCTTCTGACTAATGTTGAAAGTGATTTATATACTATAGATAATATTGTCAAACAAATCTTTTTCGCGCTATTCTTAGTAGATAAAACAGCGCCATCTTTTAGAATCCTCAGGAACTAATAGCCTGCGCTCACAACTCAAAACATTACAATATTGGTTAAAAATACGAGTTTCAAGAGTAATACATTATGCTTATTATACTGAAAAGATACTGGCATGTTTTTGACTACTTATCTGTGGTAAGTGATGCATTTCTTTTTCAATATAAATTAGCATTTGATACAGTTCGCGAACGAAGTTGGTATCTGAATAAAAGTCAGTTAAATTAACTATAATTCGTGGGTTGAATGGCTGAGTGTCTTAGCTTAAAAAAAGTACATTTGAACGAGTTGCCAACCTTAAAATATCTGTATTTCGAAATGTATATTCTGACAATGGGACCTTTGTGTTCAGTCTGCAAACAGCTGTCTGTTTGCAAACTGAATTTTATATAGTGCCTGTACACACTTTAAATAAAACAAAAAAAAAATATCAGTTGCATAACATATTTATTGCGGGCGACGACGCAGGCACAATTGAAAATTACTTGCAATAATAGAGAAATACGTCGATCTGCACACATGCCGATATCGATTGTCGCGTGCGACGCGACCTGAGAGTGGGATAGTTGTATATTTCGCCCAAACGATAGAGCAGGACAAATATTATTTCGCGCGATATAAACGTTTATCGCGCCTATCATGCTAATAGGAGGTCGACAGATTACCGGTTGGTGACTATTATGTAGTCTGTGACAACGAAAAGGCTGTTAAATCCGAGAGAGACAGCTTTGTCGATTCTTCTAAACTATCACCTATCTGCAAGGTGGACTCGACTCGCCACACGGAGCCTATTCACCTCCACCGCACGCGCCTCGCATTATTCAGAGCAGCAGTAACACCCACATGGCGCTCGATTTAATGCGAACCGTAAGGAAATCGCTAGAGATATTTATTGGGGCGCGCTATTTGTGTGGCGCTCCTCGAGCGGTATGGGAACGAGCCGTTTTTAAACGACTGGTGGAATATTGCCTTGTGGGACAAATGAGGTGTGAATTACGATTCGGTTATGAGTGAATTGAAACGATCGAGCGATTTTAGGGTTATCAAGGACGAGTTAGGTCTATATTGGCCTTAGTAGCACGCTTCGTCTACTGAAAATATAACTTAAATGTGCTCTATCATCTTTTAAGCCAGCGACGGTAATAATAAAAAATGTTTGATATTCAAACGCGTTCACTACATGGTCTGTGGCATCGTTGAGGTAGCATTTGCATGATGACCGACCATCAACCGTCTTTTGCGTTTCGGATCGAAGGAGTAGTCAAAGGGGGGAAACAAAGTAGTGGTCAAAGGAGGGAGTCAAGGGTGTAGTCAAAGGGGGAGTCAATGGAGTGGTCAAACTCTCCTCTCCTCTATCTCCCATAAAGGTGTGTTCAAAAGGGGGAATTAAAATAGTGGTTAAAGAGGGTGGTCAAAGGACTGGTCAAAGGAAAGGAGTGGTCAAGGAGGGACTCAAGGGAGTAGTCAAAGGAGGGATCAAAGAAGATGTCAAAGGGGCAGTAAAAGGAGTGGTCAAACGGGGAAGTTAAAGGTTGTGTCAAAGGCGGGAGCCAAAGGAGTGATCAAAGCGGGGAGTAAAAGGAGCGGTCAAAGGGAAGAGTCAAAAGCATAATACCCTACCATCAACCGTCTTTAGCGTCAAAATTGCAAATATTATTAAATCTGATTAAAATAAAAGGAATCGTAAAATTTAAGTCGTCTCATAACAACGGTAATTTCATAAAGGTGCTCCCACACTGTCGCTATATCTTGCTAACGTTATCGAAGGGCGCGGCAGTGCGCAAGCTGTCACTATTACACAAACCATTTCGAGCCAGTTTTTCACCCCCTCCAGCTCACGAACTATTTAACACTCATAATGTACTATTTTCCTCAGATATTGAGATGCTCTACATTACACAATATTTCAATTGTAAACCCCGACAAAAACAACAGACGTTATGTATTTAAGTACAAATACTCTTTATTGTACAAAACATTTCACAATATTTTTTGATGATAACATTAGAACATAATTATTAGGAGGCCTTAACACAAAAAATTCCTTCTAGATATTGGCCGTGGTGGCCATGGGAAATTTGTAGATCGAAAAACTGGTAGACTGCAGGATACTACTAATTAAAGAAATAATTGAAAAGTTGAGAAGTAATAGATAAGCATGGTTGGGGCCACATATCGGTGGTTTTTTTACCGTAAGGAAAAAAATAGACATATTTGGTAAATGAATTAGAAGGTATTGGCATAGTTAGTTCTTATTTTTTTTTTCAAAACCATCATCGAAATAACGTTAATTGTGTCATTTGACGGTCGCGTTTGAAGCATATTCCGCATAATAATTCTACATATCATTAGATTAAATAAATAAAGAAAATTTTGAGAAAATATGAGTTCCAATTAAATTTCGCATGATATCCCTAAACCCTACGAATCCCGACAGTCACATATCAATGTATAAATAAATAATAAATAATGTATGGCCGGCGCGTGCGTTTTTGAAAAAGAAAAATATAAACTACGTATGCCAATAACTTCTATTTCACTTACCATTAGGTATGCCCAATTTTTTCCTTACGGTAAAAAAACTCAGCCGGTATAAACATAATTTATACGTGACATCATATTTGATGATAAATGTATTTCTATTACTATTTAGAAATATTGTACCTATCAACAGCCTATTGGCCTCAGAATGCCAAATCAAATCAAAAAAATATTTATTTCGTACAATAAAACTTATCCTTTGAAAACGTCACAAATGTATTCAATGTTACCGTTTAATTTTATTTTTTTTAAGTATTGTATGTAACTTGTATTATTATTAATTGTATTGAGTTGAACTACTGGAAATGTCTGTAATAATTTTAATAAATACTTGCATGTGAGTGTAAGTTGAAAACAGTAAAGAAATAAAAATATGAATTAACACCGTTTCCCAGAGGGGTAGGCAGAGACCACAGCCTTGCATTTCCTACGATCCTCTTTTGCTTCATTCATTCTCACAAGGTCAATCAATCAATCAATTTATTGCTTTCACATGGGTTTTTATGGTCTTAGGTTATTATGTATTCTATTCTATTATTATCAATTCAATATTTATTAAATTAAATAGATATTTATCTATTTTTATTATCAAATATATTCGATTATTAGAATAGATTAAATTATACGAAATTTGTCAAGTTATAAATTTTTATCATTTAGGAACTCATTTAAATTATAATAGGATTTTTCTATTAATAAGGATTTTACTTGTTTTATACATTTTAAAGGTTTATAGGTTTCAATTTGTAGTTATCGAAGATGCAACTTAAACATAAAACACTACAGTCCTTATTAAATAGGACCTTGTGTCATGTTATATAACGTTATAACGAGCAGTGTGGGAGCACCTTAACAATCTGAGATGTTCGTGAGCCGCCAGCCTTGGCCCGAGCCACTAACGTTGGGCCGATTACAACTTTATTGTTCACGAACACAGCGGCATCGGTGCGTAGAAGGTTGACATTTTTTACAAGGTGACATTGTTCTTATACTACGTAAACTTATTTAGGAAAATAGTTCAATAATCATACAAGTGCAATTAACTTTGTATTATGGGCTTAGTGACGCTTGCCTTTCCTGATTCTTGATTAAAAAAAAACTTCAGTGATACTAGAATGTACACCGAGTAAGCCGACTCAGTAACTCATTCAGAGGATTATACGTTTTTCAATAAAGTTCCTGTTCATCTTCCTTTCAATAAAATTAAAGATATTATAAAACGGAATATTATTATAAAGCATATTATAAATATCAGACTAGATGATAATAATCTTTGGATATAACCAGCTCGTTCGCATTTTTGTAATACAAAAAGGCACAATTTCATTATTAATGTGAAATCAAGAAAACGCCGGGCGAACTAAACATAAACAGAATTTTTATAGTATGTTTTAAAATATTTTTGTTCAATTGTGTTCGAATTTATGGTATACTTGCTTTCCGGCACGCGGCTTTGCCTGCGTGGAATATCTTTATCGCGGAAGTTTGTTTATCCCGCGGGAACTGCTCACTTTATCGGGGTAAAAAGTATCCTATGTTTTAATCCAGGGTATATTATACCTATATACCAAATTTCATCCAATTTCGTTTCCGTTCCGTAACAACGGGTTACTACTGGACCTCAATCACACCTGATGTTAAGTGAAGATGAGGTCGAAGGTGGAAGCGTACTGACCCGGAAACCCCAACATATACAGCTATCTTATCTATGACCACCGGGACACAACAATGCTGTTAACATTGCTGCTTGGCGGCAGAGAAGGCGGTAGCTAGCCAGGCGGACATTTAAAATGCCTTACCACCAACCAAACCGAGTAAACATGTACGGTGCTGGGGATCGAACCCGCGACCTCCGATTCGTAAACCCAATGTTGTTCACATTGAGCTACGGAGGCGGTTAAAAATTAAATTTATAATATTAGATTAGATTAAATATAGGTATGGATTTAGTATTCCCGATTATTGCAATCTGTAATATTGCTTCATGGTATGTGTAGACTATTTTATATTATATGAGTATTTTATATGAGGAACCCGCGACCTCCGATTCGTAAACCCAATGTTGCTTTAATCTGTGTTCTCTTCTTAGCTTCTCTCTACACCTTAGCACAATCCTGTTGTCGCTTATTATTATTATTTTATATATCAATAAATATTTATTTAATGCACCTATATATTTACGTTTGTATTTTGTTGCTATTTTATAGATGTTATGTTTAAGTAGGTATATTTGTCTATTTATCTATGCATGTAAGTGTATGTAAATATATGAAATTTATTCACGTAGTTTGTATCTGCATCCCTATTTAATACCCCACAACCTACCTATTTCAAATGTGCTGTCCTTATACCCAAAGGTTGCCTGGAAGGGATCGCTTTTAGTGATAAGGTCGCCAAATTGTACATTCTATTCTTACCACTTTTCTGAAACTGTATTTTCTTTTCTGTTGTGCAATCAAGTGTATTTGTATTGTATTGTATTGTTGCTTACATTGAGCCACAGAGGCGGTTAAAACTGAGTTATATCAAGGTCACAGTAATAGTTGAGTTACTCCATTTAATTCGTATATCTAAGCATAAGTAGTAGATAGTTTCACCCACGTTTCACCCGCCCGACTTGGCTCGCGTGCCGCAGCAATTTTTATTGACACAAAGCCTAGGCCGCGATTGTATTGTTACTATGTTCACTATTTATATATTTCAATGCATATCTATCGTTTCGATCGAGGACAATGGAAAGTAGACGGTTGATGGGATTTTAATGTTTATTCGTAGAATTTAATCTGAAACATGATAACTTTTTAATTCACGATCGAATAAAGAATTTTTTTGCGTTATATGATGTCAATTGCGGACAGTTTAAGACAGAGAAAAACTCGCCGAATGCTGGTAATGGTGTCCCGCAAGCACTATGAAAAGGAACGACGCCGTGACACCAGCGCCCTCTGTTGAGTTCATGAAAACCCTGTCAAAAGGCTTCCTTCCCAATTTCATAAATAAACTTTATAAATCTATAACAAAACTTCTATAACAAAAAGCATTGCATTGCATTGCACTGTATTGTAATCCAAGACAAAGAGCTTTTTTAACCCCCGACGAAAAACGACGGGTGTTATATGTTTGATGAGTTCTTGTTCCCGGATTTGATTGCGTTTTTTTATATTAAAAATTAAACGAAGGGACAGGTTATTCGCCAATTTTGATGAATATTAGTTAAGCTGTCAAATCGGTTTAGTATTTAGATGAGGAAAATAAATATTTATTCAACGTTAACAAACTTTTGTATACAAGTAACTTACATAAAAAGCACAAACACGGAAATAGACCCGAACACGCCCTAAGCATTATCTTGGGGTTTTCTGAATTTTTAATTTATTGTTCTTTCAGTATTTATGAAACAATTCCGATGCTCGATTCATCCGTATTTTCCAATATCATTCAATGTCCATCGACATAGCATTCGCCATGCATGAGTGAACTCTGATCAGTGGGTGTGCAAACATTGTGCGGTCTGCTGTAGCGATTGAGGTGGCGGTCCGTTTTTACTGTACCGGACCCAAAATACCAAAATGGAATGCATATAGAATCATCTCGGTGTCCGTGTGTCCACGCTTGATGGAAATCGGTTCAGTCGTTTCGAAGAATTTTATGCACCCAGACGTTATGCGGAAGCGTCACCTTAACATAACCAATCAGAGCGCAATTCCAACATCGCGCTAACAAAGTTTTCTCAAGTTATTGAATACTAGCTTTCCGTCCGCGGCTTCGCCTGTTTGGAATAACTTTATCGCGGACATTAATTCGTTTATCCCACAGGAACTACTCACTTTATCGGGATAAGAAATATCCTATGTCTTAATCTAGAATATAGTCTACGTATGTACCAAATTTTATCCAAATCCGTTCACGGTTGATGAACTGTTTGGTGTAGTGGTTAGAAACTCTGCTACTATACCAAATGGTCGTGGGTTCGAATCCCGCTAGGAGCATATGTTTGTATGGTGAATACAGATATGTGTTCCCGAGTTATGGATGTTTTTCATTTATACATGTATTTATTTACAAAAAATAAAATGTATTTGTGTAGTTTATCAACCATCTGGTATCCATAACAAGCCCAGATGCTTATTGTGGATCTAGATGGCGCTGTGTGTTTGTGCAAAGACATTTATTATTTATCCGTTTTGCTGTGATTGAGCAACAAACAAATAAACATCCAACCTTTCGCATTTATAATATTAGTTAGACAAGATTTCACTAACAACTGTTGGACCGCGAGTCACCAATAGCCAAGTAGAAAATCTTCATATTTCCTCCACATATTCCATTACACCCAGATCCAAGCTTGGTTTGAACCCAAGTTTGAGGGTATCGATTGTATTGTCCAGCATTTTATTATTATAATAATCTGTTCTCCATACGACCCAGTTACCTACGGACTGGAACGTTCAGCTAAGGGCCATTATTTATTTTGCTAAATCGCCGGGAAGTTCACGAGCGGCTCCCAGCAAAGAGGTCGCTCCGACCCCTGCCCTCCTTCCGTTTTGTTGGTGAGAGGTACTGTAGTTTATCGCATGCAGAGCTACAATGCTGTCAGTGATATCGGTAGGTATATAGGAATGGCGTGTTGTGCTAGGTTAGGTATGCTTAATATTTTTTTTTGAATATAATAAAATAGAATACATTTATTTACAATTTGAATAAGTGGTTTAATTTTATTTTTGTTTTGTAAAAAGTATTACACAAAATCTACATGCCAAAGTCATTCCAATTACAGATTCTCATTTTAACCGATTTCAAAAATTGCTATCGATACTAAATTGGTTAGAATACAAGGTTCGGGGAGTGTGCGTTGGAATTACATAATCTTATTCCACCGTCACCCTTCCATCTTTAATATACCGAACATTCGCACTAAGAAGTTCGATTCTTCATTCATCATCCGAACAGCCAAGGCATGGAACTCCCTTCCGGCGTCAGTCTTTCCTGAATCCTACAACCTTGGGATCTTCAAGAGCAGAGTGAATAGGCATTTACTGAGATCGCGTGCTTCATCTCCGACCACATCGTCACTTTCCATCGGGTGAGATTGTGGTCAAACGCGAATCCAGTCAATCATAAAAAAAAAAAGGGTCGGACGAAATAAATATAAATAAATAAATATGAAACTGCAACCCGCAACCGAAAACCGTAAGCAAATCGGACCCCCAATTATTGAGATATAAATATAATATAAATATAAATATCCTTGGACATGCACACAATGTCATCTAGTTCCACTTTAAGCAACTATAGGCTTGTGTTGTGGATACCAGATGGTTGATATACTACATAAATACATTTTTTTTGTAAATAAATACTTATTATCAATAAAAACATCCATAACTCGGGTACACATGTCCGTATTCATCATACAAACATATGCCCCTAGCGGGTTCGAACCCGCGACCTTTTGCTGTAGTGGCCAGAGTTTCTAACCACTACTACACCAAACAGGTCGTCAAATAAGATTGTAATTGAAAGAAACTTTCAATATTTCCTCACCAGTTGCTCGGATGACTACGAAAAATCCTATGTTTTTGGTCAAGGTTTCCAAAAAGATTTGATATATATGTAAACATATATACAAAGGTATTAATAATAGGGTTTCTGTTGACATACAAAATCAGCCTTTCAATATTATTATATTATGTTATACTATATTATTATTGTATTGCTCGTTGTCCCGGGCCTCCTCCGACCAGTAGGTCGGAGGAGGCCCGGGACAACGAGCCGTGGAGAGAGCCTTTACCCAGCAGTGGGACAGTATAATAATAATAATAAATTTAATATACCAGCCCGCTCACATGCCAGGTTAATACAATACAATACAATGGGCTTTTTGGCGGGAACTCGGCGAGTGAAGTAGCATTTTTCTTTATAAGTCTTATAATTTGTGCATTCTATAACTTTTGAAGCGTAATAATGGCAGAATATTGTGCAGCAAACGTTAGTGATAGTGTACAAGTGAAGGGAAATGTAAATTAAACTGCGTAACGGAGCTTTCGGGTTCCCACAAGAAGCCGCCAAAATCTTTTGTAAAGCATTCTGCCACTTTACTGAAGAATGACTTGACCGTGACTAGACTCTGTATACGCCAAGTATACGACGAATTACTTGTTTTGACTGAGACTGACTTACAAACTGAAGAAATAAGAGAAATAAGACATGGCTGTTTATGGGCTAGATCCCTTTGCCTTCTCCTAAAGGAGAGAATGAAATCAAAAAAAAAATACAATACAATACAATACAATACAAATACTCTTTATTGCGCAAAATAATTTACAATAATTTTTGATGATAACATTATTGAACACAATTAGGCGGTCTTATCACTAAAAGCGATGACTAAAACCCACAGTTATGGGACATTTGTTAATTAATAACGAAACAAATTTTCCTTCAGTTTTTAGGATTCCGTAGTTAACAAGGAATCCTTATAGTTTCCTATGTCCGTTTGTCTGTCTGACCGAGGTTTAGTAAAATAAAATCTTGAAAATATTTTTTCTATAGTATCCTCCCTACATGTAAACATTGACTTTTCTCAAACAACAAAGAGCCCTCTTCTAAGTCAGCATATTTTGAAGTCAAGTACGGAACCATACACTGCGCGTGGTCCGACTCGCCCTTGGCCGGTTTTATAATATGACTAAGCCTTTCTATTTTTAACCGACTCCAAAGGCAGTGGTTTTATGTTCGTCTCTATGAATGATTTCGGGCATTCACTCATCTTTCGATGTCCTTCTCTTCCTTACAATTACTTAAAGTACCTAGGTATGAATAAAAGATATTGAGGGTTTCTCACTTGTGTAAATTGCCTTTGAGCATTGTGTATACTATTTCGTTATGATACTAATGGGACTTATTTTGACGCTAATGGACAGTTAAATGCTATGTAAATTATACGTTTGTTTAAATCTGTATTGAATATAACGTGAAGTTAGAGGGAGAGAAAGAAAAAGTTGTTACCGAAGTAGGTTGGTTTAGAAACAAGCTTTGTAGGACTTCTTTCGCAATCCCTACAAATCCCTCAAAGAGAACTCACTTGGAAGTTGGAGAAATTCACAATTATAATGGACAGAAATAAAAAAAAAATAACAAAAGTTTTGAAATGACGTTGTGAAACCAACTGGAAACGTGCTGATGTTTTCTGTTGTTTTGAAAATATTAAAGCACTGTTCTCTGTACTGGTTAAGGTGACCGTTTCGTTTGTGGTTCAAACTTAACATTTTAAACCAAACTATTGATAGATAGATAAGCTTTTATTTGCATATATGTACACACACATAACAAATTTTACATATGAAAGATCCAACTAAAACAATAAAACACAAGTACAGAAACAAACAAATATTATGTGTGTGCCGCAGTATACAAAAAGGCTACAGCTCAGTGTATGGATTTGCCCGAGGCGGGCAAAACACTGGTATTCTGCTGAAACCTGAGGGTTGGTCGTGGGACAAATGGAATTTTAAATGTGTTTGGTGTTATTAAATTAAAAACTAACATAATTGGTAAATGAATATTGGTATGGTTTTTCTATGGTCGGCTTAATTCACCTGTTAAGATCAATGATTAAGTACTTAAAAGTATGATAATTTTTTGAAAGAAAGAAAATAAATTACTTATTTGCCAGAATACAGTTGAACAAAGCTTTTTTTCATGTACAACGGATTAGCACTTGACCTCAATCACACCTGATGTTAAGTGAAGATGAGGCCGAAGGTGGAAGCGTACTGACCCGGACGCTCCATCTTATTTGGGGAGTGGCTATCTTATCTCTGACAACTGGAACTAACATTTGGCAGCAGACTTAGATAAGATGGTGGTAGCTGACATGTAAAATGCCCTGCCACCAACCAGTTTAGTCAGTTATTAGCTTATGGCTGACACCTCTCTACTCCGATACATCTGTAGTCAGACATCCCTTCACTCTAACATTTCACTATTTCGCGTGCTCGTATTATGAACAGGGAACACCGGCAAGGACATACATACCTTAGCAATCTGCATTATGAAGGAGTAAAGAAATGCTGCGTGAGGATGTTCGGTATCATCATAATCAGCCGAAAGACGTCCAGGCCTCCCCCAAAGATTTCCACAACGATCGGCCCTGCGCTGACCGCATCCAGCGGCTTCCCGCGATCTTTACCAAATCGTCGGTTCACCTCGTGGGGGGCCTGCCTACGCTGCGTCTTCCGGTGCGTGAGCGCCACTCAATAACCGCCCCGCCCCAACGGCCGTCGGTCTTACGAGCAATGTGTCTCGCCCACTGCCACTTGAGTTTGGTAATTCTTCAGGCTATATCGTTCACCTTGGTTGTTCTGCAGATCTCTTCATTTCTGATTCAATCCCGCAGGGAGACATCTAGCAGCTATGCTAGATCTCTGTTATCCTTTGGGTGACCCGTATGTCGACAATGAACTGATGGAAGTCCGCGTCGAGTGGTCCGAAGATGGAAAAATACCCTCTTAACTATGACATTGAAACGTGATATATGGGCTTTATAAGAAATTTCAAGGTCACGCAATGAGCTATGGAGAGGGCGATGTCGGTGTTTCACGACGAGATCCAATCAGGAATGAAGAGACCCAGCAGATCCCACCTCCACACACCTTCCACTGTAACTCCTATAAGCCAGGATCAACAGTGGTCGACACACGCCTACTGAAGGTCGACTGTGCCCTATGTGATTTTATTGCTACCGTGGACAACTCACAATTTAGACGGACGACCTGATAAAGATCGCGGGAAGTCGTTTGATGCAGGCCGCATCCAACCGGTCGCTCTGAAAAAAAAAACTGTAGCGACGGCCGTCATGTTGTTCATAAGATAGAGCTATTAAGCTTTGCTTCTCACATGAACACCCGACATGTCCATATCGGAGAAGTCTTTCAACCACAGATCACCAGAGGAAACGTCGCAAGCTGCATGCATTCGAATTAAAAAGTTTTTAGACGTAATTTGCTCCGCAAAGAGCGGGCGGAAACAAGCAGCGCTCGGAGTTCTCAAAGTTGCGGACATGTCTCTGTGAAGGCCTCGGCGAAGCACAAAGTGGCACAAATCAGTCCCCAGTAAAATGTGAGGCACTTGTTACCTGTGACGACATTGGTAATAAAATGAATGTTGTGAAAAAAAACAATTATTCTTTATTTGTTGATCAAATATATCTCGTCTTTGGTGCTTGTGCGGTGATACACCATCAAACTATTGGGCATCTTCTATGCTGCCCTGCGTGTCCCGACACTTGTACGCTACAGGACCTCTATGATGTCACAGATAATGCTGTACGCGTGGCCACATTCTGGTCCTCAAGAATTTGATATTTTTGCCATCGACTCGCCAAGAAGAAGAATATGTCTGAGTTTTATATAATGGTATTTTCCTTCTCTGAATTCTCGGTTATTAAATATTATCATTCAAAATATCTTAAATCGCGTAATCGGAACGGGGTGGAAACACAGTGGGATGTCTGTTGCGGGGCCTCTGTTGTGGAACCCCGCATACGATGCATTCCTTCGCATCAGTCTCCTCTCCGGCCTGTCTGTCGTCTGCTAAGCAGACGACACACTGGTGTTGGCCGGGGGGAACGACTTCGAGGAGGTGCCTGGCTCGCCGAAGTTGGCGTGACATGTGTCGTCGAGTGACGGACACCTGCCCACGCGTATTACCGCTGGCGGGCTCCGGCTGCCCCAGTGACGGTCGCCCGCGCACGTCACTGTTACTTTTGTATGGAACTGCACGGGGGTCCTCTTAACGCAGTTTCAGCCCTACAACATCAAGTATGGTTGAGGTCAAGCCTCAACCCGTTGTGCATAAAAGAAACACAAAAGCTCTTTGTGGCGGCATTGCTGCCTTATGTAAAAACTAGTTGCATTGTTTAAGTGAGAACAGTCATGCTAACTTGCCCGCAAACCCCCAGCCCACAAGCTCGTGGCCCGCAAGTCCTGCGCCCCCGACCGATGCGGGCCGTGGGCGTACGTTGAAACGGGTACAATTCACAAATGAACGCCTCTTTGTGGGTGCGAGTAGTGTTCCGCTAACCAGTAACACAACTTCAGACGAAAGTTATAAATTATATAATGAATGTAATTGTATTTATTTTTTTACAGCAAGGAAAAAATAGTGGCATATTAGGTAATTGAAATAGAAGGTATTGGTATAGGTAGTTTCTTTTTTTTATCTTCATCGAATAAAGCACTAATTGTGTCATTTGACGGTCGCGTTTGTGGCCCATTCCACATAATTACATCATTAAAATAAATAAAGAAATATGAGTTATGAATAAATTTCGCATAATAGAAACCCTACAAATCCCGCCAGTCGCATATTAAGCAGAAGCCGGCGCGTGCTTTTTTGAAAAAAAAATAAATAAACTACGTATGCCTATAACTTCTATTTCACTTACCTAATATGCCCTATTTTTATGAAATATACATACATAATTATACTTACACACATTATGTGTGTGACTGGAGTTATAAAAAAAAACGATTTGTCTAATAAAAAAAAATTGTGTCGTTTAGTGAATTGAAATATATCTACACTAGTTCTTACCCGCCGCTTTGCCTTCGTGGAAATCGTTTATATGTTACTTCGCGTATATTTTAATTAGTGTATCCGTTGTATTTTTCAAACCAGCAACCGTTAGTTTCGAAGACACGGCGATTCGCTACACCACCAAATTAATTTGGGAAGTATGACTTGACTTACTGCTTTGCCGTTAATGTACACGGAAAGGTTTAACATGAGATCTCGACGTGCTTCTCGCAACTCTTTGTGAGCCCTAATTAAAATTATATGAACGATCTGAGCCCGGTTATGTTACGTTTTCGTGGAAATTTTGGGAAAAAATAGAATTGCTTATATTTTTAAGTAAAATTTGAACATTATGTTTAAGCTTTCAAACAATATAAATAATTAAATGTAATTAAAAAATATTTAGCCTTGTGGAATATTTTCTCGAAACTTCCTCTTTTTGGAGGAGAGTAATGTTTTGGATGTGTGTAGATTTTACCCCCTCTAGCCTAAACGGCTTGACCGATTTTGATGTCTTTATATTCGGTTTGGTCCTCACAGTGTCATATAATACATTTTATGTTACAAAATACAATATGTCGCCTGCAAAATTATGAATATCATATCGTGTTTTCTGATTTTTTAATGCTTAAACAGTTATTTTTATGGCGATAGACTCGCGTGAATCCACCGGTTTTAAGATCACAGGAAGTTAAAAGTATTAGCTATAAGTACTTTTTAGTAATTATGTGCCTATTATAATGTAGTTGCCCTAGAGATTGAAGGAAAACAACAGTGACACTCTTGAGAAAAATTATAGTTGTCAGTACGTACACAAGATATCTTTCTTTTAATAAGTCTTCCCTAACTCCAGAAATATTAGCCTTAACAAAAAGTGTATCCTTACTGGACTAAATATCATTGCAAATTATACAAATTGAAATTATTCAATTAGCCTAATAAATAACATATGCGTACCGAGGAAGCGTTATGAAAATCATCGTCAAAGATCAAAGGTTGAATAAACAAAACATATATCCGAATTAAACCGGGAACCATCTTAATGAAGACGACATAAGACGACCCCCGCGGGATGAGGTAGATGCTTATACCTACAGCGTTTCTACAGGGTGAATTTGAATTGTGTCGATTCGGATGTACACCAATTAAACTAAAACCAGAGTTTTAGAGTAGTACTGTCTCTTTCTCCCTGGAACAGTACGATGCGACGGCACCACTCCAAAATTGGTTTTAGTTTAGTTTAGTTGGTGTACATCCGAATCGACACCAATATGTGATAAATATAAAAATTCAGGTGTCGATGAGTAAGCGAAATCGTTATTATCCGAGAGTGACGTATTTCCCCGCTATCCGCGCGCCTGTCAAATTGACAGATCGCGGATGCATTTTGTTTGACGCATGTTTGACGAACAATTACCCATACAAAGTAACCCATTTTTTAATATGGAAGTCCAAATATTTTCGGGTGAATTCGGCTATGGTTGCTAGTGGAAAGTTGTCCGAAATCAGGAGTGTATAATTCCACTGTTGTGCTGTGTGGTTCCGGCACTCTTAATAGAATAACCGCCTCCGTGGCTCAATGTAAACAACACTGGGTTTACGATTCGGAGGTCGCGGGTTTATTCCCCAACGGGGTACATGTTTAGTATTCGGTTTGGTTAGTGGTAGGGCATTTGAAATGTCCACCTGGCTAGCTACTACCATCTTATCTAAATCTGCCGCCAAACAACAATGTTAATAGCATTGTTGTGTTCCGGTTGTCAGAGATAAGATAGCCAGTTTCCCAAATAATTTGGGTGTCCGGGTCAGTACGCTTCCACCTTCGGCCCCATCTTCACTTAACATCAGGTGTGATTGAAGTCAAGTGCTAATCGGTTGTGCATAAAAAAAAAGAATAGAATTAACTAACCCGTCTCTTCCCGTGGGTGTCTTAAAAGGCGACTAAGGGACTTTCCACCAAAAAATATCTATAGATTTGCACGTTTCAACGGCGATGGGCACACTCCCTCTCACGTGTGCATTTCTGTATATTTCATAAGGTGAACCATGGATATGGTTGCAATCATTAAACTTTTAATATTTGGATCACCCAAACACTATTGTTCGGGATATCTCTGACCACTCCATTTGGGATAGAGGTCGTGACGTTATGTATGTATATAATTCCACTGTTAATATGAATAATTATCAATCTTATCTAAATCTGCCGCCAAGCAGCAATGTTAATAGCAGTGTTATGTTCCGGTTGTCAGAGACAAGATAGCCAGTCCCCCAAATGAGTTGGTGTTGCCGGGTCAGTACGCTTCCACCTTCGACCTCACCTTCACTTAACATCAGGTGTGATTGAGGTGAAGTACGAACCCGTCGTGCATAAAAAAAAAAGAATTCGGTTTAACGGATTGGTTATCTAATAAACGTGTAACTCCACACATTCATCTCTTTTCAACTTCACCCACAATTTATCTTCCGTCCTTTTCCATTAAGGCCCGCTGGAGTAATATTTTTCAAGAAAGTTGACACATTTTCTTACGGGCGCGTATTTTAAAATTACTTGGACAAAACTTAGATTAGATCTCCTTGATTTCTTTTATTAAATTCGTTTTCTTTCAATTGCTTTGCTCACTTGTTAGCAAAACTTTATACTTGCCATTTCATTGGTCAGATCTATCTAGTTTGTTATTTTAGACTTTAGGAGACGGACTCTTGGAAATAATCAATAATCAATAATCAATAATTTATTTGCATGAATACAGTTATTTATATAAGTTCTTAATACAATTAGAGTTCGGTGTATCCAGTCTGCTTGCAGACGTGCAAATATTAAAATCTAATACACTTTAAATCTTATACCATTTACAATTAAAAATAACAATGTCAAAAAGTCTTAAGTCATTAAAATAAACTCTCTGCACATGAGCACTTTTGTGTTTATTCCAGGGATATTTATCATCTAAACAGTCTGATATAATTTATAATGTGCTTTCTTAATAAGTTTCTGCTTTCTAAGTATCTTTACATTTATTGAAAGGAAGATTTTGTATATCAACAGGAACCTTATTGAAAAAGCGTATAATAACCACTTGAATGTCAAATCAAATCAAATCAAAAAATGCTTTATTTTGTAGGTACACAGGGTACACTTAAAATAGTCAGATTTTACATTTTTTAAGCTACTGCTTGTTCAAAAGGCAATTTTCCCCTGAGAAGAACAAGCAAGAAACTCGAGAGGTTGCTCTTTAAAAAAACAGGTTTTTATATTACAAAATTATTAATTATTATTTTATATTATAATATTTCATTGTTAATTGTGAAATAGCCTGGTTATGCGGACGGGCTGTTTATATCCATGAATGTTTATCATCTAAATAATCTGATATTTTATAATATGCTTTCTTAATAAGTTTCTGTTTTATAGTATCTTTAAATTTATTGAAAGGAAGGAAGATAAGAGAAGTATATCAACAGGAACCTTATTGCATTATTGAATCCAATTTTGTTGGATTTTCAATGCAGTATAATACATACAATTTGCATCAAGTTGAGTTACTGCGCGTATTATTAAGCTAACCTACAACAAAATAGTCTCTCGTGTTAGGAAATTTTCACATTTTTAAAACGAAATGTATTGTGTAATAGCTAAATTACCCTCCGCCATCTCTAATGTCCCTTGAATTTGCTCCGACTATAATCATTTGTTAAGAAAACGAGAGAATTCTCGCCACAGCTGGAATAAACTTAATTAGTTTATTGCTCTCCGGCGTCGGTCGCTAGAATTATTGCATTTTTAAAGCTCTGGATCGGTATTGTGTAAGACTTGTGTGCAATGATGAAGCATTCATAGCACAGTTCGCATTCGCTATTTGTTTTTAACCCCGCGAAAAACAACGTGTCGTGTGTGGGTCCAGTTTTTGTCGTATCTTAGGCCCGTATTCCAGAATAGTCGAATATTCTAGAATTCCAGAAAATAAATGTTCCGAAACAGGATCGCGAGGCGGTCGCTGCTGCCATTAGATGTTAGACTGTTTGTTTTGTTTTACATTATAACATATATATTTTCATGTTATAAATTATCCAACTATGATAAAGTTACGTATATACTGTTCTTGAGCCCCACAACTTAGAAACACTACGTCTCATTATATTCACTCCCACCTACTATCACTCATCAATCACTATTTCAGGAGTCTGAAAATTGCTATTTACTTAATACTTACTGTTTCCTCTGGTTTAGGTTCCAAGTTGCTCTGCTCCTTAGGGGATAGCTGAAAATCAGTGTTTTGCTCAATGAGCAATCTAATACACCCATTGTACTATGACCCATTTGTACTGCTGCAGCACACACATGCGTTAGTGTTACAATATTATGTTATTGTTGTTGATTTTTGTGTTTGCCTTATGTGTATCAATATGTATAAGCTAAATGTATGTGTGTGACTGTGGAAACAAATAAAGGCTTTATCTATCTATCAATCTATTCCAGAATGTTGCTCAAGCGTAGATTTTTTTTTTTTTTTATATGAGGGCGGCAAACGAGCATGCGGGTCACCTGATGGAAAGCAATCACCGCCGCCCATGGACACCCGCAACACCACAAGGGTCACAGATGCGTTGCCGGCCTTTGAGGAAGGTGTAGGCTCGTTTCTTGAAGGTTCCAATGTCGTACTCGTTCGGGAACACCGCTGCCGGAAGTCCGTTCCACAGGGTGGTCGTACGTGGTAAGAAGTTTCTTGAGAAACGTACAGTGGTAGACTTCCACTCATCCAGGTGATGTGGGTGGAAATTTAATTTTCATAAGTAACAAGATCTGCGCTTGAAGATCATAAGGTTAGGATTCAGGTCTGATGCAGTGGCGTGCCCTCCACAGGCGGAAAGGCAGTGCCATGCTAGCAACTTGTAAGCTTGCTACAAAATACATTCTCAAGACAACTGCTTCATATTGATGTGAACAGAAATATTTAAAACTGTTGCCAAATTTGCTACAAGTACCTAAGTTATTATTTAGTAGTTGTATTCTTTCTCAATTAACAGCAAATGTTATCATTCTGCCTACTCTGTGAAATAATGCTGTGCACGTCAGATGATGTACTCCGGAGATAGAGGGCCAAATTTCACTGAAAACGGTGATTTTGCAAAATTTTTGCGGTGTTGCCATATTATTATCTGCCGCACAGCTAATTCAGTAACAACCACGTCTCATAGGTACCTACCTATTACCATTACATTATAATTTGAGTCACGTCTCGGCCAATCTGCGGCGGCAGCAATCAGGGCCGGCGACAATACTCGCGCTGAATTATGCTGACGGGCGTCCTCGCTCTGTTAACACATATACGTGTGTTGCAGCCAACATAAGCTGTATGGTGGCAGCAGCCTTGGCCTGTCTTTGTTTTAAGCGGAATCTTAATTTGCTCTCCAACGAATCATATTGATTGTAGGAACTTATCCGTATTTATGAAGATGCCCAGCTGGTCCCGTGCGCTCTGAAGATTTACATTACAACAGAGATCGATACACTTTAATATGGAAGAGAAGATATTACAATATGACTCAGCGAGTGATGTTGCATTTTTGTTTTTATTTCTTATAATTTGTGCATTCTGAGTTTTCAAGCTTAATAATGACAGAATATTGTGCAGCAAAAGTCAGTGATAGTGTACAAGTAAAGGGAAGCGTAACGAAGCTTTCGGATTCCCACAAGAAGCTGTCGAAATCTTTAGAAAAGCATTCTACCGCTCTACTGAAGAATGACTTGACCGAGACTAGACTCTGTGTATGCCATGTATACGAACTTCACTAAACTGAAGAAATAAGATAAATAAGACATGGCTCTATTTTCCTTTGCCTTCTCCGAGAGGAGTGAACAAAAAAAAACAAAAGAATAAAATATTACGAACTCGTTCTCTTCCCCTGGATGTCGTAAAAGGCGATTAACGGACTTTCCACCAAACAACATTTATAGATTTGCACTTTTTAACGGCGATATCACCCCGTATATTTCGTAAGGTGAACCGTGGATGTTGTTTCAAGTATTTAAATGTTAATGTTTGGGAAGGTGCTAGCCTCTTTTGGTATGGGGCTGCTCGGGCAATTGCGATATTATGTCAAGCCTCTAAACGCGAATAGGATATCAGAATGACACTAGCATTTAAAAGAACGAAGTAATTGTCTGCCACTGATATCGGCGACGGGTAAACATTTGCACGTTATGCCATCCAACATGGCCCTCGCATGCAATCTTAGGATTCATCCTATCTAGACTATAATCGACCTGCTCAAATTCAATGACTAACTTCCTATTAAGTAACGACTCACCGGATTCTTCCAAGTGTCGGTGATAATAGGCAATCAGAGTCACTCAGGTTCGTGATGTGTTAAGTGATGGTCCGTCTCCTTTGACGGCTGGTTCGTGATGTGTTAAGTGATGATCCGTCTCCTTTGACGGCTGGTAGCAAAATGAATATTCATTTTCGATGCCCAGACCCAACATTACTGTAAACGTCACCGCGCCATTTTCAACGATACCAGCGCCAACAGGCTCACTTCTTGTAGCAAATCGCGCATTATGACCGTTCAAACTACAAATTCCGTCGTTAAGTTATCGTTACCTGCGACATAATATACGTGTATGTTACACAACCTATTTTTTCCTTTAATTAGTCTTGGGTTCAAGGTAACAATAGAGTCACGTAAGGCAGCCCTCTAGTATCAGTAGTTCGATGATTTAGTCCGACGATCGGACTGATGCACCGTCTACCTTCAGTAGGGGCCGTTTCGAGTACCACTGTATCGATCCTAGCTTATAGGAGTTACAGTGGGCAGGAGTACGGAGTGGATTACTGCTTTATCGTACCATAATCAGGGTCCGAAAAAGGCCCAATGACTACTCTCATGATGCCCACGGGGAGGTTCCGAAATAGAAACCGTAGATACCATTTAAGTAAAAGCGATATAGAAATAAATAATAAAGCCCGTTACATATTCCACCCTTTTAACAGTTTATTGCTCCCGAGACCGTGTTGGAATTACCCTATGAAAATATGGCATTTTCTCCTTTAAAAAACACGCTCGCAGAGGCAGAAAATATAATTTATTTGATACTAAAACAACATTTCACGGAGACCTCCGAAGCGCGCCGCTGGGAATCAAACTGGCGACCCTTGGGGCCGACTCTGGAACATTCGCTGTTTGTTCCGTAGCGGCTTAATACCTACTAACAGAGTTTCAGGCTCAGTTTAACTTTGGAGATTATTGTACCTGTTTCTTTATTTCTTCTTCTCTGATGTGATTCAATTAATAAATTTAAAGTTGTTGTGGTTACTGATGAAGAATAAATTTAATTTGGAATAAGTTAACGGTGTGGATTAACTCAATTGATTTTTTTTTATTCACAACGGGTTGGTACTCGTTGGTCTGGTGACCTTGGATTATCGCACGGATCTCCTTGTGCTTGCAACTCTAAATACTATAGGTTGAGATGACAAATGTTAATACATACACAGACAGTTCCAGAAAGCACAGAAAGAATGGGAAAGATCCCAGAAGATAAAAGCATGGACATTCTATAAAGCACGCACGGTGGTGGTAAGTTCTTACCCACTCAAAATACAAAAAAAAATGCGAAAGTTCATAAGAAAGAAAGAAAGAAAAAGAAAATAATTGGTTTTGTATCTAATTTCTTTTTTTTTATATACACCACGGGTTCGTACCTGACCTCAATCACACCTGATGTTTAGTAAAGATGAAGTCGAAGGTGGAAGCGTACTGACCCGGAAACCTCAACACGTTTGGGGGACTGGCTATCGTATCTCTGACAACCGGAACAAAACAATAGATTTTCATGTTTCAACGGCGATGGACTCACCCCTGTCACGTGTGCATCTTCTGTATACTTCGTAAGGCGAACCGTGGATGTAAACAGTAATGTTTGGGATATCTCTGACCAACCCCATTTGGTTCCGACGTCATGTATGTAACCGAGTACGGCTTTTTGACGGGAACTCGGCGAGTGAAGTTGCATTTTTCTTTATAATTCTTATAATTTGTGCATTCTAACTTTTGAAGCTTAATGGCAGAATATTGTGCAGCAAACATTAGTGATGGTGTACAAATGAAGGGAAGTGTAAATTAAAGTGCGTAACGGAGCTTTCGGGTTCCCACAAGAAGCCGCCAAAATCTTTTGTAAAGCATTCTGCCACTTTACTGAAGAGTGACTTGACCGTGACTAGACTCTGTATACGCCAAGTATACGACGAATTACTTGTTTTGATTGAGACTGACTTACAAACTGAAGAAATAAGAGAAATAAGACATGGCTGTTATGGGCTAGATCCCTTTGCCTTCTCCTAGAGTAGAGAATAAAACGAAAAAAAAAAAAGTAAACGAGTACTAAACATGTTCATCGCTGGGGATCGAATCCGCGAGCTCCGAGTCATAAGCCTTAGTTTTTACATTAAGCCACGGAGGCTGTTAGGTTAGGCCATATTTATAAAATTTTATGTTATATTTAAGAAACAGAATTTTACTTCCTAGGTACAACAAATTGGATTAAATCCTGCTTGAAGTAGGTCGATCAGACTTGGTTAACTACAAATTTGTATAACTCCCAGGCTTAGTCGACGAACGGTCCGAAGTTAGAGACAAAACAGAACCAACTTCGGCAAACTTCGGCCGACTTCGGCGCCCTTCGGCTGGAAACAAGGGGTTTGTGGATTAGTCCTAAGAAGATCTATTGAATTAACGTGAAGTATGAACTTAACCGCCTCCGTGGCTCAATATAAACAACACTGAGTTTATGATTCGGAGGTCGCGGGTGCGATCCCCTGCGGGGTACATATTTAGGTAGTACTCGGTTTGGTTGGTGGTAGGACATTAGGACATAGCTACCACCATCTTATCTAAATCTGCCGCCAAACAGCAATGTTAATAGCATTGTTGTCCGGTTTTCAGACATAAGATAGCTAGTTCCCCAAATAAGATGGGGATTTCCGGGTCAGTACGCTTCCACCTTCGGCCTTATCTTCACTTAACATCACGTGTGATTAAGGTCAAGTACCAACCGGTTGTGCATAAAAAAAAGTGTCATAGTAAGTAAGTAGGTAAGTAACGTTGTGTTGTGGCTTTCATAATAAACTATTCTTATTCTTAATCATTTACTCATTTCACTAGTTTACATCGGTACATTTTAAACAAATACAATCAATACGTAGATTACCAATGGTTAGAACTTGTAACGCCTGCTTCCTGAACTATGAAAAGTATCCTGTATTCCAGGTTACCAGGTCTTCACCTCCAGAAGGTTGAGATTTACTTCTGTAGGTGCTTAGTGAGCCAGTGAGTAGGTTGTTCTTACATGCTCCTCGGGTTAGGGTACTCATTTAATGCTTATTTTGAACATAGCCTCTAATATCATAATAATACCGTAAATTGAGAGTACACTTCTCACATTACCTCTTCAGGGGTTTTATTCCGTCCAGTGGTGCCCCTCATTGGATAAATAAAGATATTTTATTTTTAAATACAGAATAAATAAAAAATATATAGCTCTGACCTGCACTCTAGAAGGAAGGAATTCACGATTATAAAAGAATAAATAATTTTAAATTCTGGAAAATAATCGTAATTATAACTGTTTATATATTATTTATAAGCTTTTAGGTTTGAGTGCATATCAGAGCAATATTTTTTATTTATGCTGTTTTTAAAAAGAATCCTTAATTTATCCAATGAGGGCGCCACTGGACGGCATAAACCCTCTTAAGTAACTTAGTGTCTGTGTAAACGACTGACACAGACAGCAAGTTTATTCCTATATATTGTATATGTAAATACACACAGAATACATACAATACAATACATACACAATACACTATTCATACATTAAAAGTAAAACTTGGCACGAAAATTACTTAGAGAAGCTCCTTTTCTAGACTAGATTGGCCATTACATCTTCTATATGGCAATAGTAACTTAAATACGATAAAAGGACAACAATAATTTCATGGAATACAATATACAATTATCCACTAAAATAGCATTAATGGAGAGGCTCTCAAGTAAAGTAGAGCAAGTACATTTTCTCCGCCTCGCTCGTCATATTGCATCAACTATGTGTCTTGAGATTCCTCGTAACATCAACCCTAAATGACTGATAGTCTAGACTAGACAGCGGCGCAGGGGACGGACTACGTCTTTACGCCCCTTCGTAACAAGATATTGCGCCCCCACACTAAATAACATTAAACACAAAGCAATAACTGAACCCATTTCAACTGTTTGTTATATTTTTTCATATTTTCCTTAAATTAAAATTAATTTGACAAAAACAAATATGCTTTAGTTGGGTTGTTTCTGGTTGATTCCGTCATCTACATTATTATGTATGTAAGATTAAATGGTCACATGCCGTTTGTTAAGAAGTTCAGTAACACGCAATTTTAAAATATTGGAACTATTTAAGTGCAGAATGAATACTTCTATTATTGGAATCATGTGCTTCATCTTCAGCTACACCGTCAATTTCAACCTGGTGAGTTTATGGTCAAAGGCATGTCCTTCTAGCCCTTCATTTAAAAAAATATATTAATTTTATTCTAAATTACGGTATTAAAGTAAAACATATTACATACTATGAGATTGTATAATTTGTAATAAATTAACATAAATTTGACTGTTCCAAAATCAATTCTTGTACTGTTGACAGTGAAAATAATAAATATTTATTTCGTTAACAAAATTGTAAATGTAATTCTTGTGAAGTACATCTGTATCAGAAGAAAACGCTCCTCCATATCCATAATGAATAATTATAGTACCTAAAACTTTTTTTTTTTTTTATATGAGAGGGCGGCAAACGAGCATGAGGGTCACCTGATGCGTTGCCGGCCTTTGAGGAAGGTGTAGGCTCGTTTCTTGAAGGTTCCAATGTCGTACTCGTTCGGGAATACCGCTGCCGGAAGTCCGTTCCACAGGGTGGTCGTACGTGGTAAGAAGTTTCTTGAGAAACGTACAGTGGTAGACTTCCACTCATCCAGGTGATGTGGATGGAAATTTCTAGTTCTAGTCCACTTAATTATGATTTTTTAAGGTTTATTTTAATTAAATTATTACTATTAAATAATAAGAATGTACCAATGAGTATTTAAATTTAATTTAATTACTTATGTGCATTTATCCGACTGCTCTCTTGAACGGTGAAGGAAAACATAGTGAGGAAACCTGCATGCCTGAGAAATAAAAATTCTAAGACATGTGAAGTTAACAGCATAGTGGACTATGGCCCTTACTCCTTCATTATATACGATGAAAGGCCTATATCCCTGCAGTGGGATGTTTACGGGCTGAGATGATGAATATGAATAATGATATTATATCGAGGATAACACTTTGGTAACTAACTTCATCCCTTAATAGGAATCGTAATCGGTTTCTTCTTTTTTTCTACATATTTATCGACCCCAGTACTTATCACACTGTGCCTTGGTCCGGCCCTGTGCGAACTCTAACACCCCGCTGTCTAGACGGGCGGCGCGATTTCATTATTTTTTCAGCGAGGAGCCGCGCCGTCTGCTTGGTTACGTGTGTGTACGTACACAAAATATGCCAGTGCTGTCACACGATGCGTTGTCGTAGCTGTAGACATGATGTTAAGTGTCGATAAGCGCAATGGAGCTCGCATTGTCACCATTTTCATTATCTTTGTGGAGATTTTTTATGGTTAAATTAATTACGAGTGTACCATTGTTCCTTTTTAAAGCTCCTTACCGCAAAAGGTAGGATAGGGTCACTTTTTTGGTTGTCTGTCGATATATCTGTCAGTGACTTAATCAAAGTCTTTTTTGGGAAGGCGTGTGCTGGATGTAAATAAAATGAGGTTTACTTATCTAGAAAATAATAGAATAACTTTATTCGTTGTCAGAATACAAGGTACACAAATAACATTCACAACGAGCAATATACACAATTTTGTAATTTATGTGCGTCCTATATCAGGCCAACGAATCGAATCTGACTCAGCATAATAATTCTGCCCGAACAAAAAGTTTGAGATTATGCGCATCCCGCGCACTACAATATTATTTGAAAAAATTAGTTACTTATGAAGATTTTTTAAATTAAACCCGACAATCTAATAATAATCACAACAAATGTAAAAGCATGTAAATAATTTCAGTTACGAGTCAGGTATTGTTGAATATACTATACATACCTACTAGCTATATAATAATAACATTTTTAGGCTATTTAAATTTGCACACAACTTACTTGTGCACCCACACAAAACCTGTGCATAATTAGGCCACCGATATGTACAAGCCCCATAAAGAGTTCTCCAAACAACGTTTTTATTTAGGTGTCTTTGTGAAAAGGAACGCAGACGACGAACTTTTTGTCCGCCGGAAAGAGAAATCTAGATCGGTCAATTTTTACGAGGATGGAATGAATGGCATTCTATAAAATACATACTACGCCAAAACACGGAGGACTAAAGGCTAAAAAAATATGCCGATTTTGATAATAAACCTGCGACAGTCACGTTGTTCTTCTTTTCGTGTCGAGGCAAGTTTCAAATTTTATTGGACCAAAACTTAGCCACTCCAACAGCACTGTCTGTGGCGTTAAGGAGAACGTCAAAGGTGCAGCTTTCAGACACGCGGGGCAAGACAATACGTGATCCATTGTCTGTCGGGAGACTCCGCACTGGCATCGATCACTCCCGCCATCGGAGAAGCCCCACCTGCACAGATTATCTTTGCTGCGGCCAACCTGAGTTCGAAGCCGATTTAAGGATTTCCATGTTGGCCATGGCAAATCGTGTCCAGGAGGAAGAGACTCCTTGAGCGGGAGGAACGACGCAAGAGAGTATCTTTGCCGCCACAGGCTGCAGCGAGCATCCGAAGCCACACCTTGTACGGGAGCAACGCACTTCAAAAAGCTATTACGACTCTGGAGTCTTTGGGGCACTGTTGAATACTGGTACATCGGGTGGCAAGCATCACTCTCAAGTATAGCTCTCTCAATGGAGCTAGCTATTTCTCGCCGAACATCCTGGGGGTTTAATCAATCAAATTTAGTTGGTGGTAGGGCATTTTAAATGTCCGCCTGGCCTAGCTACCACCATCTTATCTAAATCTGCCGCCAAACAGCGATGTTAATAGCATTGTTGCGTTCCGGTTGTCAGAGATAAGGTAGCCAGTCAACCCAAATGTGGTGGGTTTTCCGGGTCAGTACGCTTCCACCTTCGATGTCATCTTCACTTAACATGAGGAGTGATTGAGGTCAAGTACAGACCCGTCGTGCATAAAAAAAAAACAATTTATTCGTGATACACAGGTAAAATACAATAGAGGGAGGTTGCCAGTTGGCACACAAAACAGTTTTTCTACATAATATTATACTAATTACTTAACTAATACACCAATAATTCAACCGCCAAAAATTGCCAAAATAACCGACTTCAGTCATGGTCCACTTCCAAGTGGTCTATACCACTCTTTGTCTGTAATTTTTTTATAGTTATAGGACTGATCAGTTTACGCTCCCGAAAATATATTTTAGTGTTCCATAGGTTCGATGTCTAGGTAACTATGATCCATCTCCTTACATGCCCAGACATCTGCACGCCTGAAGACCTATTTAATGCCAATGACAATGCTATGACTATGCTCAGTGAACGTTGTTATGTCCATAACTTGCAATAGGTGTTCTACCTGTTAAGGCGTACTATACTTGTATTGAAATTTTTTTAACTGTAAATTATGGTCGAGATGAACAAATCGATCAATTTGGTTTTGCGGGGTTACCCTATACTTACGAGCTTACTTACTTACCTTCTTCAACAGAAGAAATGAATAATATATCAATATACCTGTCCGAAGACAACTATGTTGTGGGAGACCATCACATCTTGAGGTTACAGTACATACATTAGGTAGAATAAGGTGTTTGCGACTAATTTATTCGACAAACATCACACCAACTACATTTACCCCATAACTACATTTGTCTGTGTAATAAAGATAAATCAATAATAATAATTCACGTAGCTAATTACTGGGCTCCAAAAATTTTACACCTTTACTTGGTACCCGTCATCGACACGAAAATAAAAGTGTTCCATAATACGCTACTCTGCTACTCTAAATAGGTCCGAAACTAGTGTCAACGCCCTGCCTTATTCCAACTCTGCTTATAACAAATGAAAGGGATTTCCATGATAAATATTGTATTGTTACCAGCTACTATTTTATTGTATTGTTCACGAATAAACGTCGAGTGTTTCATTGTGTTCTCAAACAGATAGAACTCCTAAACGTTATTTGTTTAGTATGAGTTGTTTATTCGTTATTGGTACCCGTATTTGTTATCGAGAGATATTGAACTTGATGTGAGAACTCGAGGCAATATATTGTTTGTTACCGAATGGTTTTTATTGTATAACGGATATTGCGGAGATTGGCTTTCGAAGGTATTGGAAACATATTCAAATTTTAACCTACGATGAAAAACGACGGCAGTTATGTGTTTAACGTCATGGTTTGTGTGTATGTGCCCAATCTTTGTCCGGTCGTATCTAAGTAATGTGTGGACCGATTTTTATATTATGAACTAAACCAGGGGATAGATTCTTAGTCACATTGATGAAAATCGTTTTTTTTTTTTTTTTCTTTTTTATATGAGAGGGCGGCAAACGTGCATGCGGGTCACCTGATGGAAAGCAATCACCGCCGCCCATGGACACCCGCAACACCAAAAGGGTCACAGATGCGTTGCCGGCCTTTGAGGAAGGTGTCCACTCCAGAATAAGTAGGGCAGCCTGAGCGATGAGGGATTCTCCAGCACTAATAGTGATGGTACCCTCCTGGGGTACTAACTCTTTAAATTAAGGTTAAGCCGTTTCTAAAATATTTAGCTTTTACACAATATTTTGTATTATGAGGACGCCAATTTTGAATTTTTAAAAACAAAATGTATCCTATGTCACTCCAGGTATCTAGACAAATCTAGTGACAACATGCACTTCGAAATCGGTAAAGCCGAAAGGTTACAAGATGCGCTAATGGAACATACTGCGCGCGCTGGTATTTAATAAAATGCACATAAACCTTTATGGACTGTATTCTAATGGTAACTTTTACAATAACACAATTGCTGTTAATGTACAGGAATATTTTAGTACAGATGTACGGTAGAATATGTACAGGTGACTATAGCTCACCGAACAATGTTCTCCTCACGGCTGTACGAGTAAGTATTTTTTTTTTAAGACGGAAATACGTCATTTGCTAAGGTTGTTTGGACAACTTATTATGTTCGAATACATACAGCGTTGGGATTGAACACATACTTACATATATACAGGCACTCGAAAAACATTAACCTCCTTTTTCGTGTAAAAACACACACAGACACCAAACGCAATTAAATACATAACACCAGTTATTCGTCGGGACGGCCACAAACGAAGCAGAGAGAAGTGTTCAATAGTAAATATTCTCTCTTTCGTAATCCTGGATGAGCACTAATTAGCTACAAAGAGACACATCCAAGTTCGCTTACAGTAAATTGACTATAAAGCGGGATGGCGCCGACGCAGGAATTTTAATTGAGTTGCTATTGTAACATTCGATCTTGCTTGGTGCAAGTTATGAGCTGAGAGGATCTTGGCTAGTTTTAGCTTTCTGGACTTATTTCTAGGTCCAATCAAATAAAAAAGTGAGTGGTAATGAAAATTATGTTACTGGAAAAAATAAATAATTAATTGTTATTTCAAAGCAAGTCAGTAATTCATTCAAAGGGTTATGTATACGCTTTTTCAATAAGATTCCAGTTGATATACAAAATCTTCCTCTCAATAAATAAAGATACTATAAAACAGAAACTTATTAACAAAGCATACTATAAAATATCAGACTATTTAGAGGATAATCATCCCTGCACATAATCAGATCGTTCGCATGCCAGGTTATTTCACAATTATTAATGAAATATAAAAACCTTTTTGTAATATAAAACCTTTATGTAAAATCAAAGCCTGATTTTAAAAGAGCAACCCCTCGAGTTTTTTGCTTGTTCTTCTCAGGGGAAAATTGCATTTTGAACAAGCATTAGCTTAAAAAATGTAAAATTGACTATTTTAAGTGTACTCTGTGTACCTACAAAGTAAAGAATTTTTGACTTCGACTTTGTTAATGAAGAGGCGAAACTGTTATGAAAAGGTAGGGACTTTTAAAAGGTAGGGACTAAAGGTAGATTTGCTGATTTTCAGTTCCCATCAGTAGAGTAGTTGGTGCCACCAAGGGTTACTTGTTAATATACTCTTTAAATAACTTACTCTACAAATAAACTCTACCTTACTCTATAAATAAAATTTAAATATTAAATAACTGCAAGGGATAGACTATAAATTTAACTAGATAAGTTAAGTACAAAGAGACATGAAATCGTATACCATATTAAACGCTTTGTAAAATGTCAAATGTCAAAAAAATGTGCTTAAATAGTGCGTAAAGGAAAAAAAATCTGCCAATATTTTAAGAAAGCCTTCTGAGATATTCCGGTTTTGATAAAATGGCTTCATTTGTAAACGAAGTATAGTTAGCTAAGCAATGGTAACTATAATTTCCTAAAACCATCTGAGTGCGATCAGTGCGCTCATCTGACGTTGGTTCACGCTCCCCTCTTCTGTCTCAAAATCTTCAGATTTACCTATTAAAGCTCCTGAAACAAGATGGCCGCAAGAAATATGGTGTAATTAATTCAAAAATTCCGCTGTTTCTCTTTCAATTCCAGCCGAAATGGGCCCCTTGTTTGGAGATTAGAATTTTTCGGATACCGCGTTCTGTTATTATGGTGTTTTAATGTGATGTTGCAACACCTTTGAAGGAACAAGTTGTTTAAAGGATTTAATAATGTTATTTCGATTTTAACCGCCTCCGCGGCTCAATGTAAGCTACATTGGGTTTACGAATCGGAGGTCGCGAATTCGATCCCCAGCAGGGTACATGTTTAAGTACTCGGTTTGGTTGGTGGGGCATTTTAAATAGCTAGCTACTACCATATTATCTAAATCTGCCGCCAAAGCAATGTTAATTGTTGTGTTCCAGTTGTCAGAGATAAGATAACAAGTCCCCCATATATGTTTTCCGGGTTATGCTTTCACATTCGAACTATCTTCACTTAACATCAGGTGTAATTAAGGTCAAGTACTAATCCGCTGTGCATATAAAAAGGGGAATTTTCAAAATCATCATCATATCAGCCAAAGGACGTTCACTCAAACTCAAAAAAGTTTTATTTCAGTTATAAAAATAACATTGGCACTTGCAGAAAATCTTTATTAGATAAACTGTGCGAGGTCTACGCCATGCTTTATCATATCTCTGTCGGATCATGGCGTGGCATTCATACTGTTTAGACTAATTTAAATTGAATATTCAGTTGAATAACTGTCACTTTTTGGCGGGATCTCGGCGAGTGAAGTTACATTTTTCTTTATAATTCTTATAATTTATGCATTCTGACTTTTGAATCTTAATAATGGTAGAATATTGTGCAGCAAACGTTAGTGATGGTGTAGAAGTGAAGGGAAGTGTAAATTAAAGTGCGTAACGAAGCTTTAGGGTTCTCACAAGAAGCCGTCAAAATCTTTTGTAAAGCATTCTGCCACTTTACTGAAGAATGACTTGACCGTGACTAGACTCTGTATACGCCAAGCATACGACTAATTACTTGTTTTGGCGAGACTGACCAATAAATTGAAGAAATAAGACATGGCTGTATGGGCTTAGATCCCTTTGCCTTCTCCGAAAGGAGTGAATAAAAGGAAAAAAAATGAATAACTGTCACCCATGGACTTATTATTCAAACAGGACTGAGTAGTCGCCGCTGAAAAACGAGCCGAGCAGGATGTATAACGTAGAGGCCGTTTGTCTCTGTCTAACTTATTAAAGATATGTTGCAACCACCATAGGATTCACTTGGGCAAGTATAAACGCAACACTTTTTCACCATTTTACTCCTTTTACTTGTTATAATACTTATAATATAACAAATACTTTAAAAAACTTTTAATGCAAAGAAAATTCAAAATCTCACCGAACCATCACCGAACCGCCATGACATGACATGCTTTTCAGGGTTACCATAAAAATAACAAAATCGAAATAAAAATGTATGTTTTCTGTTTGATTTAAGAATATATGAAAAGAAATTAATGCGAATGTTATTTGTTTATTTATAATTGTTAAAATAACACAAAAATATAAGTGTTTCAATGTAATTTTTGAGTAGCCAAAACTGTTGATCATAATCATTTTTTTTGCTGGCAAGATGTAAGAACGAGACACACGGCCTCCGTTATTTCTATCTCTCTCGGCTCGGATTTGCCTTTGTGTATGGTGCATCCAATTTAATACCTTATTGCGTTGACATAGTGATCATTTTCCTAAATGATTCTTTTGATAGTTATCAGTCCTGTTTGAATAATAAGTCCATGCTGTCACCTCTCAAATATTTCGTAAATATGTAACCTGTGGTACGTTAGTACTATATTAATTCTGTGCCTGTGGTTAACTCAGCTGGTATTACAATTATTGTACTTTTTTTGATGACCGATTGGTGTTTGTGTAAATATTTATGTATATTTATCCGTTATCCAGTATCCATAGTACGAGCTTTCCTTAGTTTGGGACTAGATGATTGGTGTAAGTGTCTAAAATATTTATTTATTTATTTATAAGCATAAAGCATTGTGATATTATAGACTCAAATAAAAAAAAAACATTTGAAAACGTCATGACATACCTGTTTGGTGTAGTGGTTAGCATCTCTGGCCACTATACTAAAAGGTTGCGAGTTCGAATCCCGCTAGGGGCATATGTTTATGTGATGAATACGGACATTAAATTTGTACCCGAGTTATGGATGTTTTCATTTATAATAAGTATTTATTTACAAAAAAAATGTATTTATGTAGTACATCAACCATCTGGTATCCACAACACAAGCCTATAGTTGCTTAGTGTGGAACTAGATGGGGATGTGTGTATGTCTAAAGATATACAATTATCGCTCATTCACAAGACAGACTCCCCAGAGAATAACGAGCAAGAAATTCAGCTTGCTCTTTTTAATGATTATTTCTTTTCGCGCTGAATGCTATACGATCCAACTAGAAATATACAACCTCACAATACTAATAAAGCACTTTTGACTTTAACTTTGAAATAGCTTAGATCTAGATTGATGAGATAATCCATCATGTCATTCCAAATGTCATCGTAACCACAATCCTCAAGCACTTCAGCCCTACTACCAGCTCCTGCAATTATCTTAACAGTTCAACGCCAAGTGCCGAAGCGCTAACTACTTGCGTGACCCAGTTCATCCGGTGCGGACGCTTCAACCGGCTGCAGTCACGTACTTGGCTCTCTGTTTGCCTTTTTGCTTCATTAATCCGAATTGCTATGGTGATTCTATCGGAAGGTATAAGGTTTCTAGTACTTTTTAACCTCGTACGAAAAACGACTGGTTTATCTATGTGTGGGTTTGTGTGTGTGTCCAGTCTTAGTCCGGACGTATCTTAGTAATGTAAGTTTTTTTTCTTTTTGTTATTGTTAGTACATGACCTCAATCACACCTGATGTTAAGTGAACAAAAGGCCGAAGGTGGAAGCGTACTGACCCGGAAACCCATCCTATTTGGGGTACTGGCTGTCTTACTCCTGACAACTGAACACAACAATGCTATTAACATTGCTGTTTGGCGGCGAACTTAGATAAGATGGTGGTAGCCAACTAGGCAGACATTTAAAATGCCCTAACACCAACCAAACCGATTATCGCCTCCGTGGCTCAATGTAAACAACATTGGGATTACGATTCGGAGATCGGTACTCGGTTTGAATGGTGGTAGGGCATTTTAAAATGTCCGCCTGGCTAGCTACCACCATCTTATCTAAATCTGCCGCCAAGCAGCTATGTTAATAGCACTGTTGTGTTCCGGTTGTCAGAGATAAGATAGCCAGTCCCCCAAATGTGTTGGGGTTTCCGGGTCAGTACGCTTCCACCTTCGACCTCATCTTCACTTAACATGACGTGTGATTGAGGTCAAGTATAAACCCGTCGTGCATAAAAAAAAAGTACTAAATACGTACCCCGCTGGGGATCGAACCCGCGATCGCTGATTCCTAAACTCTATGTTGTTTACATTGAGCCACGGATGCGGTTGCATATGGTCGCTTAGAGTTTGTATGAAAACTGCACTTTCATAAGTTCTGATTCATATTAATGAATCTGAATGCTTTGTAAGAAACAAATGTAAACAGTAATTATATATCCAAACACTCATTCACACGACCTTACTACTCGCGTCCTTTCCAAACACGGCTTTTTAGAGTGCGGGATACTTCCGGGAATTTACGGGACACGGTTGTCCCGGACTTGTCCCGGCGCAAATTACCGACCTTTAAGTCAAGGCTTTAGGCGGTTTTGTGAAGGATTGGATGCTAATTATTTTGTCCTTTGTTAAAAGCCATTTGAAGGTAATATTGGCGATATATTTTATCTGTCGTTGGCCTAATTCACGATTACAGACACAATTTGTTTTTGTATTGAAAATTATTATTATTATATCGACCAGCATTAGTGCTGTTATTCATAATAGTCATTATTTGAGTCGCAATTATCGGTCACGTGTCTGTGTACTTCTGTACGTAAGAAAGAATCTGCAAATTGTTTAGGGAAAGTAGTGAAATACACAATATAAATACAAGATATAAAAATAAACTTGCTATTCATAGCAGTTGTTTACACAAGTAAAGGGACAATGTATACGCTTTTATAAGTTTCCGGAGGACATTCAAATTTGCCTTTAAATAAACTTAAACCGAAACTATGTGCCAAAGGCTATTACAACATTTCTGAGTAGCTTTCCGCCCGCGCCTTCGTCTGGGTTATACAGGGTGTAACGGTTAAGTGTAGTCATATTTTAAGGGCTTGTTCTACCCATCAATACGAACAACTTTTACTATGGGGGCAACTTCGAAATCGCGAAAAAAAAATCAGCTGTTTCATACATTGCATCGGAAGGTTATTGAAATTTTCTATGGAACAGCTCATTTTTTTTTCGCGATTTCGAAGTTGCCCCCATAGTAAAAGTTGTTCGTATTGATGGGTAGAACAAGCCCTTAAAATATGACTACACTTAACCGTTACACGGTGTATACAAAAGCAAACATTGTGTTTGCCATCTAATTGTCGATGACGCAAGGTGGAATCAAAAAGGTCTCCAACTCAGCATGGGTTGTATCCGTTCACTACAACGCTGGTTTTCAGTGGAGCCTCCAAATGACAATAACTTCATGTTAGATTTTTAGTAACATATTGTGATACTCTGTAAATCCGGCAGCGATATATCATCAGCAAGGAGCAGATGCAACAGTACCAAGAACTAAAACCCGGAAAACACAAAATAACACTGATTCGACTGAAAACCCGGACGTGTCCGGAGTTCGGACAAAATTGAATTAAACACACCCTGCGACGCGCTTGTCCGGGACAGTCATAAATATGTACCCGCTTATTAATATTTATATTGTGGACTCCGGGACGGCTGACTGAGAAAAATGGTGGGATTTATACGATGGGGGGGATCTTGTTAAGGTTACTGCGTAGTGGAACATAGTGGCGGCAGATTTTATTTATCGAATCTTTCGTCAAATACAGTTCAACAGAGATCCTCTCACCAGTTAAGTAAATAACACATAGAAGCAATACGTTATTATTTTATGTATTTATATTATTAATTGTGTTGGGTATATAGCTACCGGATGAGTTTCTTTTTAGGAAAAAAAATAGGGTATATTAGGTATGTGAAATAGAATTTATGAAGATTCCAGTGCTTGTGTCAGGATTAATGGGGCGTATACTAAATGGTTTAGCATCGAGAAAGGTGTTAGACAGGGTTGTGTTGCGTCCCCATGGCTGTTTAACTTATTCATGGACAGTTGCCTGCAAATATTGAAAGAGTATGAATGTGGATTGAGAATGAATGGGTTACTCGTCAAATGTCTCCTCTATGCCGATGATCAAGTAATCCTTGCGTCGTCCCAAGAGGAGTTACAAGAGATGGTAACAATTATGAATACGGTTTTGAAAGAAAAAGGAATGAAAGTCAATGTGATTAAAACGAAAGTTATGGTATTTGAGAGAGGGGTATGTATGACGGATTGCAATATTTTGATAGACGGAGAAAAAGTGGAGCAAGTGCGTGAATTTGTGTATTTGGGTTCACTGTTTACGAGGGATGGTAAGTGTGAGAAGGACATCGAAAGAAGAGTGAATGCCGGAAATCAGGTAAATGGAGCACTGCATGCCTTTATGAGGAGCCAGAATGTGTCCAAAAAAGCTCGTCTGGCTGTTCATGGCGGGGTGCTGGTTCCAACACTGACTTACGGGAGTGAATGCTGGGTATGGCAAAAGAAGAATGAAAGTAGAATAAATGCAGTGGAAATGAGATCATTGAGAAGTATGAATGGGGTGTCTCTGAAAGATAGAATCAGAAATAGTGTAATTAGGGAGTTAAGCAGTGTGAATGAAGATGTAGTGACAAAGATTGAAAAAGGTATGCTGAGATGGTTTGGACATGTGGAGAGGATGAATGAAAGAAGACTTACGAAAGAGATATACAAAGCGAATGTGGATGGTAGTGTTGGTAGGGGAAGACCACGGCGAACGTACCATGATCAAATCGGGGACGTCTTAAAGAAAGGCCAAGTCAAGAGTACCCTAAACCGACGAGCATGTATGAACAACCTTATGAGAGTGAAGGAAGCAGAAGAGGTGTGTCAGGATCGTAGCAAGTGGAAGTCTGTGGTCTCTGCCTACCCCAACGGGAAACAGGCGTGATATTATGTATGTATGTATGTAAATAGAAGTTATTGGCATAGGTAGTTTTATTTTTTCAAAACCGGCAATGCACATTCCGGCCCGGGATTCATATGCGACTGGTGGGATTCGCACGGTTCCTATCATGCGAAAATTTGGAACTCATATTTTCTCCAAGTTTTTTTTAATTTATTTAATGACAAATTTCATTCAAATCGGGCCAGCCGTTTAGGCGTGAAGAGGTAATAACATACACACATAAACTTTCGCGTTTATAATATTATTATTATATTATATAATTATATATTTTTTTTTATTAAAACTGGTTTCGCGTTTGACTACAATCTCACCTGATGGAAAGTGACGATGTAGCCGAAGATGTATCACGCGCACCCAGTAAATGCCTATTCACTCTAGACTTGAAGATCCCAAGGTTGTAAGTGTCGGGAAAAACCGACGCGGGCAGTGAGTTCCATACCTTAGCAGTCCGCATTATAAATGATGAAGCAAAGCTCCATCCATAAGTTGACAACATATGGATGGAAACCCCCCCCCCCCCCGAGCCTGGTTGTCCGAAGATGGAAAGGGGACGGTGGAATAAGATCGTGCAATTCCATCGCACACTCACCGAAATGTATCCTGTATACATATAGTTGGGATACAGGTTTGTACCTGTATTTCCAACTATATATTTAGCCAGCTAGCGCTGGCTTAAATAAACAATATATCACGGCATTTGACCTTATATTTTATATTATATTTAAAATTTATATTCTAAAAATCGTCATTATTATAAAAGCAGTTACTGATTAGAATGTCATATTGTAGTATATTGATAACCTCGCCTTATTTCAGTGTTTCACCGTAGCGTAATGGTTTACTGCAACATAAACGCATATCGCTTAGTCAGCGACGATACCGATGTATTATATACGCTTGTTACTAATTAAAGGGCCTTGTTCGTGCAACATCACAATAGACAACGAGTCTTATTTACGGAACCCTCCGTCCTTCGACCAACTACCATCTTTAATACCACATGGGAATGTAAGACTTAACTGCGACAAACACTATTGCGAAAGACTGAACTGCGAAAGATGGAACTGCGACAGTGCCGAACTGCGACAGATCTGAACTGCGAAAGACTTAACTGCGACAGGACTGTTATATCAATGGTTCATTAGAACGGAGCGATTCGGTTCTGGCTTCTTTCTCATGTTTCCAACCTAACCTAACCTAATTAACAAACAAAGTTAATCTGAGTCTTGTCGCAGTTAAGTCTTTCGCAGTTCAGTGTGCGAAGTGTGAGTTTTGTCTCGTTTTTAACTTTACCATCGCGTTCGCGTTTACGAAAAAGGTCCCTATGAGAAAAATCGTTTTGTAAATTATCCGCTAGAGGCGCTGCACATTTCTCCATACAAACCGTCACGTAAACGTGAACGCGGTAGTAAAGTTAAGCCGAAACAAAACTCACACTCCGCCCTCTGATCTGTCGCAGTTCGGCACTGTCGCAGTTCCATCTTTCGCAGTTCAGTCTTTCGCAATAGTGTTTGTTGCAGTTAAGTCTTACATCGACCACATGGCGACCAACAACATTACCACAATATAATTTTGTTATAAATGATAACATAATATTTAGCTCTTAAAGATTTTCAGGTAAGTGACTTTACAACATTAATCCAATTACATAAAGTGTTTTTCGATAAAATTCTAATTTAAGTTTGTTCCATCGTGCATGTAACTCCTGTGGGTAAGTACAATCTGGTACTAAACAGAGTCCAAACTAGGTTACTAGGCTATCCAAACTTGTTTATTGTAGCGACAGCCCACAACCACGCCTGTGTTGAATTGGTTAGGTAAGACAATGCTTCGTTTGTGATTACAGAACGGTACAATGTCATTATAGTGTTAATTATGAGGGGCCCGAAGCTACGAGTCGTATTCTTAGTACAGTAAGGATATACTTTTAACACCCTATAATTTTAAAGCCAGTGATTTTTTGCACAGTACCGGTCAGTGATAGAACAAAAACGCTTTTTCTAACAAATCGGTAGCTTGCTTTAGATATAGTAATAAAACAGACTATATATTTGGTGGCAGGACGACCTGTTTGGTGTAGTGGTTAGTAACTCTGACCACTATACCAAAAGGTTGCGGGTTCGAATCCCGCTTCGACGAAGAGCATTTTGGATTACAATCTGAAAATGGCAATACGCCATCGTGACACAGCGGTCGTGGAAAAGCTGAAAAGGTTTGGAGAGGGAGGAAGTCAGAACCTCCAATAACGAGGCACAGTCCATGACAAGCATACAAGATTATACAAGATTATTCTATCACTGCCATTGTACTCACTCCCATAGTTAAAAAACGCACCTCCCCTTGAATTGTAATCAGTTGTAATCATCATAGAAAAAAGCAAATATTTAAAATTTTACATACCATAATTATATCGAGAATAGGAATAATTAAAAATAATAATAATAAGAATATGACAAAGGGAAGATATATACAGGGCGTCCCACGGCTATGCCACATGGAGGGAAAGTACCTTGAATTTTGTAGATGGAACATTTTACTGAAAGAAGACATTATTTTAATTTAAAAAACAATTTAAACTGCATTCATAGATTTTTAAATAAGTACATGGTTGAACCGGGAATCGAACCCTTTATTTATAAAAAAAAAATTACCATGTAACTTTATCATACCGATCGAAAGGCTTCATCATAAGGATAATTTTTTGCTAAATAACATAGTGTCAGAAATAAAAGGAAGACCATGAATTTTAACATTTTTAATACAAAATTAATCAAATTTATCAAATGCTCAAAATGAGTCCCATCCTGTTCAATACAAAGTCGCACTCTTTTGATTATTTCGCTCCCTGTCGATTTTTTGATCATGTTGTGGTGGATATTTAGAATAATACGTCGAAGTTCAGTTTGTAGCTCGTGGACACTTTGACACTGGTTCTTGTAAAGTAATTTTTTTACATAACCCCATAAAAAAAATCTAACGGGGTTAGATCTGGGGATCTCGGCGGCCATTTTTTCGTCCATTTGTCCCGATCCAGGAAAGAAAATGTTCATTGAGATAGTCCTACTTACTAATTACGTATCTCTTTATCATTTTATCATGAACTTAAATTATAATAGGGAAATGATGCATACTTCTCGAGTGGGTAATTAGTATTAGTAATGATAATGTCAGTTGTATGTCCTTACGGCAATGTCAGCTTTTCATTTTTCTGAACAAAATTGAACATCTAATGTCAAAATTCATGGTCTTCCTTTTATTTCTGACAATATGTTATTTAGCAAAAAATAATCCTTATGATGAAGCCTTTCGATCGGTATGATAAAGTTACATGGTAATTTTTTTTTATAAATAAATGGTTCGATTCCCGGTTCAACCATGTACTTATTTAAAAATCTATGAATGCAGTTTAAATTGTTTTTTAAATTAAAATAATGTCTTCTTTCAGTAAAATGTTCCATCTACAAAATTCAAGGTACTTTCCCTCCATGTGGCATAGCCGTGGGACGCCCTGTATATTATATACATAAAGAACAAGAACTCACTGTTTTAGATTTAAGCATAGTCGTAGTCTTTAGAGTATAAAATGTAAAAAGAAACAAGTTAATTTATAAATTATATTTTTGTAAACAAGAGCACGGACCATGTGCCTGTGGAGATTTAAATTACTTTAAAAAAAAAAAAAAAAAAAATCCCGCTAGGGGCATATGTTTGTGTGATGAATACGGACATGTGTACCCGTGTTATGGATGTTTTCATTTATAATAAGTATTTATTTACAAAAGAAATATGCATTTATGTAGTATATCAACCATCTGGTATCCACAACACAAGCCTATAGTTGCTTAAAGTGTAACTAGATGGCGCTGTGTGTATGTCAAGGATATTTATTATTATTATATATTATTATTATTATATTAAAATTATCACTGTGAATTACATGGCGTCGGCGAATAAATAATAAATAAATGAATAATTATTAATGTTTTGCATACCTATAAGATAACACTTTTTGATTTCAATATGCAGAACTTTCAGATGTACTTAACAATTAGGAAATTATTTGTGATAACCCACTTAATTACTTGTATTGAATTCCGTGATGATAGGTTTGCCTGGAAGCGATAAGGCCGCCTAATTTGTAGTTTCTATAAGATATTTAAATGTACCTTCCTTATTTAAACAATAGAGCGTATTTGATTGATTGAATATTTTTGCACATGCACACAGCGCCATCTAGTTCCACACTAAGTAACTAGGCTTGTATTATAGATACCAGATGGTTAATACATTATATTTTGTAAATAAATACATATATAAATGAAAAACATTCATAACTCGGGAAAACATGTCTGTATTCATCATACAAACATATGGCCCTAGCGGGATTCGAACCCGCGAGCTTTTGGTATAGCAGCAGAGTTTCTAACCACTACACCAACAGGTTGTCTATAGGAGAATATACTTAGAACTCCTGTAACTATTTTCGAAAAAAAAATCGATCAACAAGTTCTTTATATTTGTGAAAAATTTCACCGAGGGCAAATATCACCACTCACTAAACTATTTATAGAAAACATAAACTTGCCATTGATTAATTGAATTGAACAATTTTTAGAATAGTGTTTCAGGAGATCTGAGCATTATTCTAAAACGCAATGAAGTTTACAGTGGTAACTTTAATTTAATGATGTAGGTTTTATAACTAAATAGAATACAATACTACAATAAAAGTTCAGTACAAATATCGCACATTCATCACTACAAACCTAACATTCTGAGATCCCGCGACCTCTGGCATATTGATAAGGGTTGACACAAAACAGGCCATCGCACTGACGCGGCCGGGTATGGGTCCCGCGTAGTCCACCGCCCGCCGATAATTGATCGCTTTTATTATTGGATTACGTGACGATCGCAGAAGAGGCGATCGTATTTGTTCACGAAATTAGAATCGGACAATGTGGACGTGTTATAATTGTGAAAAAGATTTTAAAGAAAAATTAAACAAAATTGAATTGTAGACGAAATACGCCATTCATGAGATACGTTTTTTTTTATATGAGAGGGCGGCAAACGAGCATGCGGGTCACCTGATGGAAAGAAATCACCGCCGCCCATGGACACCCGCAACACCAAAAGGGTCACAGATGCATTGCCGGTCTTTGAGGAAGGTGTAGGCTCGTTTCTTGAAGGTTCCAATGTCGTATTCGTTCGGGAATACCGCTGCCGGAAGTCGGTTCCACAGGGTGGTCGTACGTGGTAAGAAGTTTCTTGAGAAACGTACAGTGGTAGTACGTTCGTACTACGTACGTACGTACGGTACGTAACAATATGATGAGAAAGAAAGTCTTTATTTAGACAAAAATACAAAACGCTTAATTTGAAAACTGTTCCAAAAAAATTTTAACAATTACAATTCGTCCAATTTGAAGCCTATGGCAATATGTTAAACCTGATATACGCCCAGCTAGAAATCTATCCAATCCAGCTGAAAATACTAAAATCTACGCAGTGTAAGTGGTCCACGATTGAAAAGGAAGTAAGAGCCTCCACAAAATGCTACAAAATAAACCAACTGAAAGTCGTAACATAACCGACAAGGATTTAAAAGACAATGACTCTCACAGACAGTATTTTTCCTATAAAAATAGTGTGTATTGTTGCAGAAAAGGGAACAGATTAATCTCTTGGGGGATCATAAACCTAGATAGAAACGACTCAGGGTTGGCAGATGTGGTTACACTATACTGGAACTGAAAGTTGCAGAACTTTTTATAACATATTTTGAATTCCGTAAATGCAATGCAGTTTTATGTGTTTGAAATCTTGTATTGGAGTCACGTCTGGTTGAAATTGGTTCAGTGATTTGCAATATCATTAACATTCATCGTTGAAGTTCTTTTAAATCCAGTTGAATAGCGGTTGATAAAAATAAACGATCTTACCATTATTGATGTAGTAAACGAGTTTTCGGAACGTAATAGTCAGATTATTCGGGCGACATTTCTCCCAGTGCTAAGTGTGATGTTCACAAAGACTTCAGTAAATTATTCATATTGGGTATTTACCTATGAAATGTTTTTTTCTTCTTCGTTAATCATATGTACCAACTCCTACGATTCTATAGCTATTTTCAAATTTGTTTTTTATTTGGAAAATGGAATATATTCGCAAGGTTTCACATGAAATATTTTATAATGTCTGGACTAAATCACATAAGTTATATTTGTGAAAAATTTCCCTTACCGACTCATAGTCACACCAAGATTTTCAAAGCTATATCCAAATTTGTTTTTTATTTGGAAAATGGAATATTATTTCAAGGTTTCACATGAAATATTTTTTAATTTCTGGGCTAAATCACATAATAAAAAAAAATTGAACAGAGCTCTTTTCATGTGCTTCCCATAATCATTTCTTAGATTCGCTGAAACTTTTATAAAGCGGTTACTTTTAAAAATTAACGCTGCCTATACTTAACTTAATGTTATCCGAATATACACACAAAGTTTAGTAAAATTTGGATTTGCCGTTCCCAAAAAGAAATCAAAAATGTTTGTATGGAGAAAACAGTCTTAAAGAAATTCTTCATACAAAACGCCAATTTCATAGGTAAGGACCTAATATAGATAATGGGATTAGGAGACGGATGGATCACAAGTCGAACAGAATCAATGTTTTTGGAGTATCAAGTGGGTGTGTATTACCGTCCCACGCGAATTGGGTCCTGTATCTGCCCAAATTGTTATTACTACGGGCGCTTCTATTTTTCGTAGGTGTATTTAGGAACGTACGTGGGCGCTGCGTGGGTTGTACTTCCAAGCCGAATTTCCCTTTAAATGTACCTACTAGTCTTTCCTAAATCTTCTCAATTTCAAACAATTTACCTTCCTTTAGTAATGTGATTAATTTTTAACCTCGAACAAAACACGGCGGGTCAAATTATTTAGTTATTATTGTGTTTCATCATTTAAATATTAAATGTACTTGGACATACAGCGCTACCAGGAAATACAGCAATACCAAAGCAATACTTAACTTAATGTTATCCGATAATACACACAAAGTTTAGCCAAATTTGCCGTTCCCAAAAAAAAATCAAAAATGTTTGTATGGAGAAAACAGTCTTAATGAAATTCTTCATACAAAACGCCAATATCATAGGTAAGGACCTAATATTTTCGTAAGTTAGGTGACAGTACATTAAGGAAAATTTTCGTAGCTTCTAATGGCAAGAAACTTACACTTACACCCTTGGGGTCTTCAAGTCTAGAGTGAATAGGCATTTACTGGGTGCGCGTGATACATCTTCGGCTACATCGTCACTTTCCATCAGGTGAGATTGTAGCCAAACGCGAAACCAGTTTTTAATAAAAAAAAAAAAAAAGCACATACACCTAAACGCACTCCTTCACTTGTAGACATTGATTTGAGCTGCACAGTATCCTGTCTCTGTTACACATTAAAGTTCAAAATAAACCAATTGCAGTAAATTTTAAGAAAATTCAAATCACTCGTAGAATTTCCGTCAAAAAGCTAATCATGACGTTTGTACAAAAAAGTTATTAGTTTACTCCCACCAATATCAATTAACAAGCTTCAAACTGTAACCGTAGATCATGTTCAAAGAAAATAATACAATACAATACAAATACTTTTTCTTGCGCAAAATAATTTACAATAATTTTTGATGATAACAATAGAACACAATTAGGCGGTCTTATCACTAAAACTCAAACGAAACGAAACGTTCACTAAACTGAAATGAAAATCTTCCATTAATTATCGTTATTTATCCCAGCGGATTAGTTGAAGAAGTAACAACGGCCGGCATTATGGAGATTTTGGAGGTCGTTCTAGAGTGGAGACCACGCAATGGCAAGCGCAGCGTTTAACGTCAACCGAGAAGATGGACGGATTATCTAATCAGGGTCGCGAGAAGTCTCTGGATGCAGGCCACTTCTAACCGGTCGCTTTGGAAATCTATAAGCGAGCCCTATATTCAACATAGACAGACATAGAAACTTTTTATTCAGTACCACAATAGATTGTACAGAACCATAAATATAATTATTATTATACTGGAAGAAATCTTAGAATAATGCACAATATAATTGTAGCAGTGAAAGGGCTTGCTGGCTCAGCTAACGCTGCAAACGCTGAACGCGCTTACAACACTGATAATTCTGCCAGTGCCTCAAGTGGAAAGTGACGTTCAGCTTAAAACAGAACTTTGGAAGTAAATAAATAATTAGTGGGATGGTAGCAGTGTTGGTTATTTGTTATATAATATGTACAACAGTGGACGTCCTGATACTATGGCTGATATGACAGTCTTGATTTTGATAAACACGCAAAGATATTTTAGATGCAAAATTTTTGTAAACTAAACGACCTCGTATAAAAGGTTGTTTCCAGGGATACCGAATGACACCCCTATTCTAAAGTCCGCATTGACACCCCTACTAAAGATAGTGCTAATGTGTCGGGAGAAGTGCGCTTTACAAAATGGGAGGTTGAAGGGTGCCGACACAGCGTTCGCAAACCTCTTCAATCCTTGTACACTGCTTCGTATTTTACGAGTGTCAAACTTCAAAACTTCATACTTCAAGCATTTATTTCAATGTAAGATACATGATATCATTTGTTGAATGTCAATTTAAATCTATTGGAAATAAAAATAGGGCTAAGCATTTTTCGGTCAGTCAGTATGTCCAAGCTACCACCGCTTCGGAAAGGAAAATCATCTGTGGGAAAAGAAGCTAGTACATGTTAAAGTTATTCGAGCAAAAGCGTCGATCAATCCGCTTCAATAAAAAAAAAACAGTTACCATGTTACATGAATTTCCGTATTATTTCAATGTTCTTGAGTAAACTGCTACCCTATGAACGTCACATTACAAAGTTACGAGAATAAAATATTCGTAGCGTAGTCGGAACAAAAATATTAAAAAGTATGATTGTTTATATTACGTTCCTCTTTCTTTCAACTCTGTAGTGGACTGTACGCTCTAGTCCAGTAAGGATATCCTTTTAACTTCCTACAATTTAAAGGCCGTGATTTTTAGCATATGGATAGAGTAGGTACCTGTCAGTGATAGAATAAAAATGTTTTCTGACTAATGGGTAGCTTGCTTTAGATATAGCATAAGAATTGGGTTACCTATAAAATTGGAGTTTTTTTTCTTCGTTAATCATATTATGTACCAATTCCTGCGATTTTCAAAGCTATATCCAAATTTGTTATTTATTTGGAAAATGGAATATTATTTCAAGCTTTCACATGAAATATTTTTTAATTTCTGGGCTAAATCACATAATATAAATAAATTTGAACAGAGCTCTTTTCATGTGCTTCCCATAATTCCAAATTGTTATACAATATTATACACAGTTGCACCCGTGACAGAATATTTGAAAGGCTACCGTTTGGTTTGGTATGGACCTATATCCCAGTAGTGGGATGTTTACGGGCTGATGATGACTGAACGATGTTATGACGGATGAAACTCATGTCACTGATGAGACTGATGAATACCTATGGGTGTCGATGGTTGGAAAGGAAGAGGAAGATCACGGAAAAGATGGATGGAATGTACGAAGGGTGATGTGAACGAGAAGGGCGTGAATGATGCGGCTTATAGAGGAGAGATAAGATAGCCAGTCGCCCAAATAATATGTTGGGGTTTCCGGGTCAGTACGCTTCCACCTTCGGCCTCATCTTCACTTAACATCAGGTGTGATTGAGGTCAAGTGCTAACCCGTTGTGCATTAAAAAAAAATAGGTTGGAAGAAAAAGACGTACAGCGCCGACGCGCTGGGCTAAATCACATAATAAAAAATGAACAGAGCTCTTTACATGTGCTTTCCCATAATCATTTCTTAGATTCGCTGAAACTTTTATAAAGCCGTTACTTTTAAAAATTAACGCTGCCTATACTTAACTTAATGTTATCCGAATATACACACAAAGTTAAGCTAAATTTGGATTTGGAAAAAAAAAACAAAAATGTTTGTATGGAGAAAACAGTCTTAAGTCGTAAGGACCTAATATTTAGTAATAAAACATAGACTATTTGATTAAAATTACCACTGTGAATTTCATTGCGTCGGAGATGATACTTAGAACTCCTGGAACAATTTTCGAAGAAATTCGACCAATAACTTCTTTATATTTATGAAAAATTTCACCGAAGGCAAATATCACGACCCAATGAACCATTTTTAGAAAATATTAAGTAGCTATTGATATTTTTTTTTACAAAATTGTTTTAGGAGATTTTAGCAACTTCTACAACACAATGAAGTTCACAGTGGTAACTTTAATTGACGTAATTTGACGACCGATTGGTGTAGTGGATAGTGACCCTGTCAGCGAAACCAACGGTTGCGGGTTCGAATCCCGCGACGGGCAAATGTTTGTGTGATGAATATGAACATTTATTCCTGAGTCATGGATGTTTAGTATAAATATTTATGTATGTTTATCCGTTATTTAGTATCCATAGTACAAGCTTTGCTTAGTTTGGGACTAGATGATTGGTGTAAGTGTCCGAAATATTTATTTATTTATTATTATTATTATTCAATTTAATATTGTAGGGTTTATAACTATGTTTATTTATTTATTTTATTTATTTTATTTATTTTATTTATTTTATTTGTTTTATTTATTTTATTTATTTTATTTATTTTATTTATTTTATTTATTTTATTTATTTTATTTATTTTATTTATTTTATTTATTTTATTTATTTTATTTATTTTATTTATTTATTTTATTTATTTTATTTGTTTATTTATTTTATTTATTTTATTTATTTTATTTATTTTATTTATTTTATTTATTTTATTTATTTTATTTATTTTATTTATTTTATTTATTTTATTTATTTTATTTATTTTATTTATTTTATTTATTTTATTTATTTATTTATTTATTTTAGGGAGATTAACAGCAAAATCAACAAATGAATAATAAAACATGGAAAACCAATGCCAATAAGAAATCTCCACCTATAGATTTCAAATGAGTGTGCAACCACAGAACAAAAAGTACACCTCAAACTAAGTTTTAACTAATTTTAAACTAAATGAAATTATATTTTAAATTATGTTATATTATATTACAACAATAGTAAACTATTACTAACTGTATTAGTTTAATATTGTTGCAATTAACAGGCTGGCAAAAGGACAAATAACAAACTAGCAGTGGACGAAGAAATTTTTTGCATAAATTCCCCTGACAGAGGTGGTGCTGGTGCAGAACAGGTCAATGTCGATAGAAACATTATTAAACGCTGAGGCTACTCGTGGGATAAATGAATTTAGTCTGTAATTTGTGCTAGCGGTCGGCACGTCGAGTCTTACCCGCTGTCTTAGACGCGGAACGTTGAAACGTAATCCTATTTTTGACAGTATTTCTGGACAGTCGACGGAACCGTTGACAATGTTCAGTAGGAAGCAAATGTCGGCGATATGACGTCTTGTATAAATTTAATTATACTAAAATTATAACTATACTATACATAAAGCAAGCTACAGAATTGTTACAAAACATTTTTATTCTATTACTGATGGGTACGCCTTTATTCTTCTACAAAAATGAGGAACTTTAAGATTACAGGAAGTTACACCACCAGACATACGTATTTTACTGGACTACTCGTTTTTATAAAGTAAACTATTAGATATTAAATAAAGTATAGTTAATTGTTTTACTTTTTTTTGTGCACAAAGTGTTGGTACTTGATCTCAATCACACCTGATATTAAGTGAAGATGAGGTCGAAGGTGGAAGCGTACTGACCCGGAAACCCCAACACATTTGGGGGACTGACAATACAATACAATACAATACAAATACACTTTATTGTACAAAAGGACTGACTATTTATCTCTGACAACCGGAAAGCAACAATGCTATGAACATTGCTGCTCGGCGGCAGATTTAGATAAGATGGTGGTAGCTAGCCAGGCGGACATTTAAAATGCCCTACCACCAACCAAACCGAGTACTTAAACATGTACCCCGCTGGGGATCGAACCCGCGACCTGCGAATCGTAAACGCAATGTTGTTTACATTGAGCCACGGAGGCGGTTACAGTCATCTTTTGGATAAAAAACAAATTTAAATAAGTACTGTGTGTGCGGATGTTTTTTTTTATCCACAACGGCTTAGGACATTACCTCAATCACACCTAACGTTAAGTGAAGATGAAGCCGGGGGTGGAAGCGTACCTGCTGGCCAGAAAACCCTGTCTTATTTATCTAGTTATTCATTGCTCATATAAAGCATATACACACATTTCAGTGATATAAGTATACATGCACGCTATGATGGACGTCAGCACTATAGGAATGGTAAAGCCATTATATTCTAGAGATTTGAGAGCACTCCTGCTAAGTGATGGCAGATTTATAATGATGGCTGCACCAAAATGCGATGACAAAATTATTGACATACAAACTGTAATAATTAACGTTGTGAAAAAGGCGCCTAGTTATAATGATGTCGGCTTAAATTGGTGTCAAGTTCGATAGAAGAATCATTAATCATATACCGGATTAGTTTTTTTACAGTAAGAAAAAAAAATAGGACATAGTAGATAAGTGAAATAGAAGGTATTGGCATAAGTAGTTTTTTTTTTTCATTTTTTTTTCTTTATGGTAAAAAAACACATCCGGTATACTGTGAAGATCGCTGATTTCTATGATACAGGTTCCGGCCTAGTTTAGAAATCAGGGTTCCCTTTGTTATTGTAACTGATAATAAGTTTAAGAGTTTCACTGTACCTACGGTAAATTTCAAATGTAACTATTTCAACCTACCTATTTCAAATGTTCCTTATACCCAAAGGTTGCATGGAAGAGATCGCTTTTAGTGATAAGGTCGCCAAATTGTACATTCTATTCTTACCACTTTTCTGAAACTGTATTTTCTTTTCTGTTGTGCAATAAAGTGTATTTGTATTGTATTGTATTGTATTGTATTGTATTGTATTGTATTGTATTGTATGTATTGTATTGTATTGTATTGTATTGTATTGTATTGTATTGTATTGTATTGTATTGTATTGTATTGTATTGTATTGCATTGCATTGTATTGTATTGTATTGGAAATTTGATATGTAACCTCCATAGATACTACTGCAATAAAAATTATAATAGATTATATAACCTCATTGTGAACCTGAATATTGTTACAGGTACAACTCCAAGCTGACGACACTGGCGCTGCCGTCAGTCATATTCGAGCCAAAGTTTCGAGGGTCCGTCAGGAACCTGGTCTACTCCGACGAGCCAGGTCAGCCGCCGCGGCGGCAGGAGTTGCGGCATTCCAGGGACCTGAAGGTAAGGGACCCAGCTCTGTTTCCACTTGCTTGTTTCTGACGCGTCACGGAAATTTAAGACCAAGCTTTACTATGGCGAAGAGTCTGCACATCATATTTTGTGGGAGTGTGCAAAACGGACCAAGGAACGTGAACTCATGCTTGACGATCTAAATTCTAATCAGTGCGGTGTTATACAGCATGGCGGTCTGTCAGACATGTAACAAGGTCAATTCTATGCCACATTTAAATGCATTTCTTTTTAAACAACGCCATGTCTACCACGGCCAGCATCACACCATAGGATCCCAAGCGTTCTTCTTGGACCGTCGCCACGGTACCGTCAAAATGCAGTGAGTTATCGGATCGCTTGGTCGTAGGGACCCGCGTGGTGGATTATGGGACATACCTTCTCCCAGTGATAGGATACGTTATTTTATAGTGTTGGGCAATGAAGAAGACGGATGAAAGAAATTTGTATGCAGCAGAGATGAGAATGTTGAGATGGATGAGTGGAGTGACAACGATGGATAATATAAGGAATAGTTACAACGAGGAGGTTTACACAATAGGTTACAGTATTGTGCCCTTATGTGTTTATCGCTAGTTTCACTACGCTAATTAAAATATTAGGTCCTTACCTATGAAATTGGCGTTTTGTATGAAGAATTTCATTAAGTCTGTTTTCTCCATACAAACATTGTTTTTTTTTTTGGCAACGGCAAATCCAAATTTAGCTAAACTTTGTGTGTATTATCGGATAACATTAAGTTAAGTATAGGCAGCGTTAATTTTTAAAAGTAACCGCTTTATAAAAGTTTCAGCGAATCTAAGAAATGATTATGGAAAGCACATGTAAGGAGCTCTGTTCAATTTTTTTTTTATTATGTGATTTAGCCCAGAAATTAAAAAATATTTCATGTGAAACCTTGAAATAATATTCCATTTTCCAAATAAAAAACAAATTGGGATATAGCTTCGAAAATCGCAGGAATTGGTACATAATGATTAACGAAGAAAAAAAAACTCCAATATTAAAAATTTCGTCGACACTTTTCTAAATTTTCAATTCATAGTTGGTCACTTTGTTTTAGTTTAAGTTGTGTTTTTGTTTTTCATTTATATATGTATTTATTTACAAAAAAAAATGTATTTGTGTAGTTTATCAACCATCTAATATCCATACCACAAGCCTAGATGCTTACTGTGGACCTAGATGGCGCTCTGTGTATGTGTAAAGATATTTAAAAAAAAAAAAAAAAAAAGTTTCTCTTCAATACAATAAGGTTTGTATCTTACAAAACTACATTTGGAATTTAGTGTCGACCTTTTCGTTGATGTTGAAATGCTCAACAAATGGGATAGAAGTCATCAATCAACTCGCCCTCAAAAAAATCTCTAGGAAGCGTTGATCTGTGATTTATTTATAGGTGACATATAAAAAGCCGGGTATTTACGAGGGTTGACTTTAATTTGTTTTCTATATTTATATCCATGTCTTTAGGTAGCTATATGGAAACCCATAATAGATCGTCACAGAATCTTGATGCGTAAAAGTATAGTTGACATGGCACCGAAAATGATTCATTCATAATTCATATATTTATTGCATTATTCAAAGTACTAACATACACATGTACCTTGTCAGGCATGGTAATGTGGAGGAAAGGGATATCTATGTTATTAATGTCGTTTCAATTACCAATAGTTATAATTTTTATGAAGCACATATGTATGTTGTAAGTTCAAAGAAAGTGCTCCAATTCCACAGTCAATATACAATAAACAAATAATAGCCAATGTGATGCATAAATCCATTTTAGAATGACAATTAAATTAATAATATCATGCGTAGGTGACTTTCCTCTATGTGTCTATTTCTATGTATGAATTTTTATCTTTAATTAATTTCAGAATATTATAAAACACTGTCATTATCTTTGTTATATCATTAATATTTACTATTACACCAGTTCGAAGTTTTTATCATTAACGAAATTCATCTATGCTGTAATAAGATTTACCAATTAACAAACACTTAAGCTTATGTTTAAAGATATTCATCAGTCATTTTCTTAAATTTTATGAGAATCCAGTATTTTATTGTAGACTAGAATGTATAAGTTGCCACAAATTCTAGAAGAAATTAACGGTGTGAAAAGGTTCAAAAATGTGTTGTAGAACCTATTAACAAATAATGAACATTTTGGGAATAAATTATGTTTAATTATTTAATCTACTTTATTTCAATAATAATAATTGTTTGGAATATTTAGATGCAAGTACCAAACTGTGGTCAACTTGCCCATTTCGTGTTCTTTGATGTACGATGCGCCCCCTTTCCCCGCACCCACCCCCGCCTACTGTCAAACTCAGACAGTGGAGCAGAGACCTTACGACCACCGTGCGCGCTGTATCTTGCATGACCTTCTGCATTCTTTCTGGGACTATCTGTGTGTGCATCTGTAGTCTCAACCTATAGCCATATGGGTTGGGAGCCATCATTTGCCAGAGGAGATCAGTGCGGTCAACCGGGTTCACTAGGTGAGCAGTTGATCACTACTATTGTATACTTGCGTCTAAACCTATTTCTAAACAATAATATATACTTTATTTTCTAGATAAATAAACACAAATAACAATAATGTCTTAACTATGTCTTGTTATCTGTAATAACATTGTCATCTACTTCTGATCCCAATTTATTTGGTGTCGACGCTGTACGTCTTTTTCTTCCAATCTCCTCTATCAGCCTCATCATTCACGCCCTTCTCGTTCACATCACCCTTCGTACATTCCACCCATCTTTTCCGTGATCTTCCTCTTCCTTTACAACCATCGACACCCATAGGTATTCATCAGTCTCTTAGTGACATGAGTTTCATCCGTCATAACATCGTTCAGTCATCATCAGCCCGTAAACATCCCACTACTGGGATATAGGTCCATACCAAACCAAACGGTAGCCTTTCAAATATTCTGTCACGGGTGCAACTGTGTATAATATTGTATAACAATTTGCCTGACGAAAAAAGTGATGATGTGATCGATGATGAAACACGCGATCCCAGTAAATGCCTATTCACCCTTCTCTTGAAGATCCCAATTATAAAATTTCTGACTATCTGGATGATAAGAATGCGTGGACATGAACCGCTCGGCATTATCCAGTATATTTTATTCTTATTTTTTGTCGAATCGTAAATTTTACAATTAGGTATTTCAAATTGTATTTTTATATTGACTTATTTAAAAAGAGCAACCACGGAGTTTCTTTCTCGTTCTTCTCTGGGGAGACTGCCTAGTGAATGAGCGATAACTGTATGTCATGACGATTTCTTAAATGTTATTCTTATAATAACTTACGAAATAAAAACATTTTTGATTTTGATTTGATTTCAAGGTTGTAGGATTCAGGAAAGACTGACGCCGGATAAGAGTTTTATTCCTTGGCTATTCGTATTATTAATGAAGAGAACTACTTCAAGCTGATGAACATTTATTTAAATGTAAAATACATGATAACATTTGTTGAATGTCTATTTAAATATACTGGAAACAATAATAGGGCTTATTGCATTATCGGCCAGCCAATATGTCCAAGCAACTACCGAGACAAAATACCCTTGGACAAACACACCGCCATCTAGTTCCACACTAACTAACTAGGCTTGTATTATGAATGCCAAATAGTTGATATACTACGCAAATACATTTTTACTACAAAAATATCTAAAACTCGGGTACACGTTCGGACTACTAGGCGTGGGGAGGGATTCCACCCGTATGTAGTTAACATACCGAACATTCGCACTGAGCGGTTCGACTCTTCATTCATAATGCGAACAGCCAAGGCATGGAACTCCCTTCCGGCGTCAGTCTTTGCTGAATCCAACAACCTTGGGATCTTCAAGAGCAGTGTGAATAGGCATCTATTGAGATCGCGTGATTCATCTTCGGCCACATCGTCACTTCCCATCAGGTGAGATTGTGGTCAAACGACCACTCAGTATAGCAGTATAGAGACTCTATCCACTACACCAAACAGGTCGTCAGTTACCTACTTCGAGTCTCCGAAAATTCATATTCATATTTATTTGTGTATTACATGGTACAAAATCGCCCCCTAGTCACTATATAGATCTGTTATTAACTTCATACCAGATGTGTGAACGTTTATCATAATCCATGTGCTTCTCAATAGATAAAGAAAACATTTTGAAGGTCGATATAAAAGGAGAACCGCAAAGCCTCTGAATATAATTTTAAATCCGTCGCATTTTACAATATTTCATAAACATCTCAATTTTCCGCGTCCGCCGGCACGTCCTCGCTATAAACATTGGCTATGTAGCAATTTCTGCCTTGTTGCAAAAGCAAACAGTTGATTTTAACTTTATCCAAAGCTGTTCTTTAAATCCCCGCAAGAAATTCCATCGTGCTTTGTTTCAGCTTTATAAATGGTGCGAATAAGGAGCGAAAGCGATGGTGATAAATAAATTTTTATAGTACATTACTGCAGAGCTCAGTCTACTTGGTGTCACAATGGCTAATTGAATACGCATTGTACATATAATTGCAGTTGTAACTCGTAAATTGTAGTTTTGTGAAATGGGCCTTGGTACGAAAGTTTTTATACTTAATAAGAGGCTTGCAAATTTTTTTTTTGTCTGTGGAGGCATAGTGGAAACTGCATTGTGCTTAAATCACAAAACTAAGTACTATATTAAAAATACATTTAAAAACAGGCTTTTAAAACTAAATCATGATAATCACATACTATTTAAGTACAAAGACGAGTAATATGTCATATGGCATATTGTTGTGGGGAAACGCTGTTGACATATATATCATTTTTGTTCTGCAGAAGCGTGTTATTCGTGCCATTTATAAATTAGGACCTAGAGTGTCTCTTAGAGATAAGTTTAAGGAAATTAATATCTTAACAATGACTTCTCAATACATTTATGAGAATTTGTTATATGCAAAAAAAATATAACCTTATTCGCTAAAAATAGTGATAGGCAAGATGTTAATACAAGGAATAAGAACCAGTTATATGTTTATGTTAGCAGACTTCACAAAGTTAGTAAATCCTTCAAAGGGCAATGCATACGCTTTTATAATAAGGTTCCAGTAGACATTCAAAATTTGGCTTTAAATAAATTTAAAGCAATGATAAAACAGAAATTATTAGCAAAAGGCTATTATAAATTCACTGACTATTTGAATGATAAGCAAGCATGGACATAGCTGTCTTATTTTTCATATAATTATCAAATCACAAATTGTAATCCGTAATCTGTTTAAAAGAGCAACCCTAGAGTTTCTTGCTCGTTTTTCTCTGGGGAGTCAGCTTTGTGAATGAGCCGTAAATTTAAATGTAATATTAATAGTGACGTTTTCAAGTGATAATTTTATCCTATGAAATAAAATATTTTGATTTGATTTGTAAAATATTTTGATTTGATTTGTTAGGTACTACTCATTGACGTAATTTGCAGAGTATTAATTCGAAAAATATTTACGACATTACGTAGGTATACTGAGCTTTTGATAGTAATTTTTTTAAGTGAATTGTTTTTAAGGCTTCACAAATAATAGCAAACTTCCAACAATGTTGTGCAATGAACGTTTTGCAAACTGAGAAGAAAGTTTGTTGGGGTTTCACGAACAGCCAAAATTCGACAGTATTGTGCAACAGTTAATGTTGTGCAACAAAATCTTTTGTCCAAAATCAAGTAGGCGTGGAGAGGGATTCCACCCGTATATAGTTAATATACCGAACATTCGCACTAAGAAGTTCGATTCTTCTCATCATCCGAACAGCCAAGATATGGAACTCCCTTCCGGCGTCAGTCTTTCCTGAATCCTACAACCTTGGGATCTTCAAGAGCAGAGTGAATAGGCATTTACTGGGATCGCGTGCTTCATCTTTACACGAGTGCTGGATATCATTCGTTTTTTACATGTACTTGGGAGTGTGCAAATTTAAATGCCCTCATTAATATTATAATTGTATAGCTAATATGTATATCGGACAATGGTGTAATCTGACTCGTTACATGGTTGTATAACTGTTGTGTGATTATTGCTACATATATATTATATTGTTCATATTATTATTGGAAAAATAAACAGGTATACATTAATGTTACCGTTATGCGCGAGATGCGCGCATAGTCTCAATTCTTTGGTTCTGGCAGAATTATCAGCGTTGTGGGGTCTCCCTGCAACTTTATGCTGAGTCAGATCCATTTCGTTGGCCTGGTACAGGGCGCACATAAATTATAAAATTGTCTGGCTTTTTGTACTTTTTGCTTGTTGTGAATTGTTTCTGTGTACCTTGTATTTCTGTCAGCGAATAAAGTTATTCTATTCTATTCTATTCTATCTTCGACCACATCGTCACTTTCCATTAGGTGGATTGTGGTCAAACGCAAACCCAGTCAATCACAAAAAAAAAGTACTTGTCGTGCTTTCAGTGAGACGATGGGCGTGTCGTCTCAAGTCGTAAATGGAGATCTACAACGATACTTCCATGGTAAACTCTATTCAGGCTTCCCAACTTCAATTTGGCCCCAAATTCAGGGCGGCAAAATGCCAAGTGGCCTTTTTAGCGCCCAAATTATCTAGGGCTATTTTTAGGGTCATAAAATAACACTTCACCACACCAAAATGGTCTGGCTAAAACTGTAAGTATTTACACTATTATAACTTATTTAAATATAATAAGAACAGGTAAGGACATAGACATATATTTATTAACCACACTATAGCAACAACAATATTAATAAATACAAGAAAATTATCACAATATACAGAAACAGATTTTGAAATGCGGTGAGTGCAGAGTGATGTCAAAAATGGTCTCCATGTCAGCATAATTGCTGTAGTTGTTACAGCGCTGGTTTTCAAAGGAGCCCAACATCAAGAGCCTCCGACGCTAAGGGATTTTTTGGAGTTTATAATTACGGGATTTAGGGCTATTTAACCCTGCCGTTGGTAACCCTGCTCTATTTATCCACTATCTATGCTTCCTTTTTTGTATTTTTTTTTTGTTGTATTTCAATTTGAGTGAGGTTTTTGTTGTAAAGACTAAACGAGGAGGCAGGTTAATAGCCATGTTTGATGAAAATAGCTGTTTCGAAGATTTTTAGCACACATTTTTTTTAAAACTTGTCATTTAAGTGTATGCGTGTATATCTTTTTGTCCCAATTATTCTAGAAATACGAATACCTACATTTCGATGATTTCATAAACTTATGGGGCTTTTTAATTTTGTTTTTATTTAAAATTGTCATTGTAGGTAATAGGAATATGTGAAATATAGCCGTAAAATTTAGAATAATTGGGACCAAATTACATACATACACACACACATAAATGAAAGTTTAAAAAAAATCATTGACATTTCCACTTTGAACTGCTAAAATAAAGTAACTGAAATAGAGCAGTCTCTGAAACAGGGTTTTTAATCAATCATGCAGCTCCCAGAGCACTTTTGTCTCCTACACAGTCAGGTTGAAAGTTCAAGCCTATCAACTGGTGGAGTAGCTAAGTTTAGACGCCCTTTACGAAACTTCAGTGAGGTTAGACTTGTTTGCAAAACGTTATTTTTACCCAACAACTTCTAAATAACTTAAAAGTCTATATGTATGTTATGTCTGATTTTGATAAATCTAGGAATAGAATAGAATATGATTTATTTGCTCTTGAATAGGGTACATTACATTAGGTGTTATTACAATAAGATCCTCCTAGTCATTACAATGAAGTGCAAATATTGGACAATATTAAAGTTTCATAAGAAAATCAGCATTCATACAATTAATCGCTTTTGTGCTAAACGAATATATATATATATATTTTAATGCACAACTGGTTGGTACTTGACCTCAATCACACCTGATGTTAAGTGAAGATGAGGTCGCAGGTGGAAGCGGACCCGCTAGGTAAGTAGGACCCGGAAATCCCAACACATTTGGGGGACTGGCTATCTTCTCTCTGACAATCGGAACACAACAATGCTATTAACATAGCTGTTTGGCGGCAGATTTAGATAAGATGGTAGTAGCTAGCCAGGCGGACATTTAAAATGCCCTACCACCAACCAAACCGAGTACTTAAACATGTACCCCGCTGGGGATCGAACCCGCGACCTCCGAATCGTAAACCCAATGTTGTTTACATTGAGCCACGGAGGCGGTTAATTTTAGGGAAAAGAACGAGTAAATCCCTTTTAAAAGTAACAACAGATAACATACCAATACATAATTTAGCTAGTGGTAAAACTAATAACAATTAATCATCAAAATAATACAAAGGAATATAGAAATGTCAAATTTCAAACAATGACAATTTGACTATTTCATGAATATCAAATTAAAATAATAAAGAGGATTAAATAAATAGGATCTATTACGTAACTATAAAGCTTATAACAAGCATCGTTGTCAAACTCTCGAAATCTTATTATGTATTTCAAACGATTACGATGAAGTAACGAGTGCGAGTGGCATCGATACGATTGACGATTTGTGAATGATATCTCATACAAAGTTGGTATCATCGGTATTCTCTATGCGCATCGGACCATTAGATACGATAGAAGGTGAATCTGGGGCTACAGCCATCGTATCAAAGAGTAGAATAATACAACCGGAACATCGTATTCGTATTAGTTGCATATAATAAAAAAGTCAACGTGACTGCTGTAATTTCGTGACTGCTGTAAAAAAAAGAGGATTGATAGATAATTTGTTTATTTGTCTCTAAGCACAACGATTACAATTAGTAATATAGTACAGAACAGTATAGGAGAATGTCGAAAAAAGTTTTTTTTAATGGGTCGTATGATTAGACTTATATATTATTGCGTATGGACCGGGGTTTGTAACCATTAATGAGAATACAGTCATAGACCGACTTCGTTCGCGAACTGTCATAATAAATGAGGAATGAGGATTGATGTTAAAAAAATGCATCACTTACCACAGAAATGTGACCAAAAAACATCCGAGCATCTTTTAAGTATAACAAACATATTATACATGTTACTCATAGAACTCATAATTTTAATAAATATTTAATTGTTTCTTGCACTTTTATAGGCTGTGAGCACTGACTAAAAAAAAACAAACTTTTTAATAATTTATGTATGGGCTTTTTGGCGGGATCTCGGGAAGTGAAGTTGCATTTTTGTTTATCATTCTTATAATTTGTGCATTCTGACTTTTGAAGCTCAATAATGGAAGAATATTGTGCAGCAAAAGTTAGTGATGGTGTACAAGTGAAGGGAAGTGTAAATTACGTACGTAATGTACTTACGTATGTAAGTACGAAGCTTTCGGGTTCCACAAGAAGCGGCTAAAATCTTTTGTAAAGCTTTCTGCCACTTTACTGAAGAATGACTTGGCCGTGACTAGATTCTGTATACGCCAAGTATACGACGAATTACTTGTTTTGACTGAGACTGACTTATAAACTGAAGATTTAGGGAAATAAGGTATGGCTGTATGGGCTTAGATCCCTTTGCCTACTTCGAGAGGAGTGAATAAAACAAAAAAAAATTGACCATTTATTATCAGCAGTCCTATTAGTTCTCGAGTATTCTAAGAGATGGCGCTGTTCTACTAAGAAAATCGCGAAAATTATTTGTTCGCGCAATCAATGTTAAAAACTAAATTCTCATAACGAAACAGCTCATGAGAAATGAACAAGAGTCTGAAATTTCTACAAAGTTATTTTAAAATTAGTAACAGCGACCCCGGATTGTATTCCAAAGTGTATCATTACATAAAACGTAACGTTATAATCCATGTAAATGGAAAAGTAGCTACAAACACGCCAAAAAATGTTATAACATTTATAACAAATCACACAAGAAACATTGGCGTGAATTCAACCTACCACGAAAGTTATAAATTATCACCTTCCGTTCATGGCCGCCTGGTAGCAGACGTAATAAATCTGACTTCAATGGGCACGATAACCCGAGCAAACCCGGGGTCGATGCCTTCACTAGAGCACTTACGGGGTTCTAGCTAAAATACAGGTGTTAAAACAAAGTTCATAAAATAATATTATGGCCCATACCCGCTGCTAATGAGAAAGGCTGTGCTCGAACGTGGTGACATACTTGAGAGGCTGCTGGTGTTTGATTGTTTACGAAGCGTAGTAGAAGTAATCTGTGACGGAAGCACAGAATTAATATAGTACTGACGGAATTACAAATACGAGTAAAATGTACTACCACAGAGATTTTTTTTGTTTTAATTCACTCCTCTCGGAGAAGGCAAAGAGATCTAAGCCCATACAGCTTTGCATTTTATTTAGTGAAGTCGTCTGAGTCGAAACAAGTCAATCGTATACTTGGCATATACAGAGTCTAGTCTATGCTTTCGAAAGATTTTGGCGGCACTTTAATTTACACTTCCATGCACTTGTATACCATCACTGACTTTTGCTGCCGAATATTCTGCCATTATTATATTTCAAAACTCAGAATGCACAAATTATAAGAAATAAAAACAAAAATGCAACTTCGCTGGGTTTCCACCAAAAAGTCCTACTAGAGAGATTAACAAGCGTTCTATTACAGTTAGTCAACTCGCGAGATTCGAAGGGCAATCATGCGGGGGGTGCGGGGTGAGAGGGGTAAATAAGTAGGCGGGGCATCGGTTACACGAGCGTTGCCGGTCCGGCCAAAGTGCAGTACAATGTAGGTACGTTGACAATACAGGCACTTTCTTTATAATCGCGAATTCAGGAAAATAACCCCCATCAAAACTATGTAATTATTTATAATTAGCGTTTAGGCTTCTCGAGTGCAGGTCAGAGCGATTTTTCTTATTTAATATTCGTTTCTTCGTATGTAATATTTCAGCTCCTAAGTAAACAGGAAATGGTTAAATTTTATTTGCAAATTTACATTTACACATAGTTACACACATATTACATACATACGAAAAAAGTTCAATAAAAGCATGAAAAAAATACGTGCAGACTAACTAGAACTTCTGCCTTTTTCGAAGTCGGTAAAAAATACAAATCTAATGAGGTCATCGAACATTCTTAAATCATATAAACTCACGAAATAAAGAGCCTATTGTTGTTCTCAGGCCTTTATCGCGGTCACGGAAGCTTACGTAAAAACTACCTCAAAGTACGACTAGGTACCTACACTGCAAGTCATTGTGGGCCACGACGAGTTGACAAAGCAGAATAATCGGTTTTGTACCGACTTTGTTGGTCGTTGGTTCTATAATGAAAAAGTCGGGAGTCAAAGTTGTTTTTATACAAGCGTGAATTTCTGTTTTCATGCAAAATTATTCTCTTTCAGGTTAGTTTCATTTGTATTGCGTTTGTTTGTTGTTCGAGTTGCACATTTGTGAATTCGGGAAAATTTTTACAATTACACGGACCACTGAAGGTTTGACGCGTATCAGAACCACGTGCTTGAGCCGCTGATCTCCAGGACCTTTTCTCCTCTGCAGAAGTTTCGTTGTGCCGCAAACGTTTATTTTGAATACCCAAATTCGACAATTGTCATCGGGCATAATTATTTTCATGAACATTGTTTTATTTTCTAAATAAAACTAATTTCTCATATCAGTGCTTCTTTTATGTGTGCGGGAGTGGCTGCAGCCATTGCGGAAAGCTACAAGCTACCCAAATATTCAACCCTGGGAGATGGTTACATATTTGCGCCGTTTGGTGTGAGTACATTGGGTTCGTGAGGAAGCTCGAATGCTATTTAAGGATACTCGCCTTATTGAGGTATCCGCAGATCGTAGAGCTGGCGCTTACCTTAGGTGCATTTAACGAGGTAATGCTGCTAGCATCCTGGGTACCCTCCCACATGATAGCGACTTTGAACATGTTTTCTACCTTGCTTAGATTTCGGGGCTGAATACAAACAAAGAAAGAAAGAAAATAGTTCCGAGAACGGAAACGCTCGTATGAAAACCTCTCTGTATGGGCTATAATTCACTACGCGGGCCTAATGCGGATTAGTGGATATTAACTACTCAGACTAGGCCACCTGACTGTCAGTGATTTTGAGCCGTCCCAGTAGGCCACCTCTTGGCTTAACGACTTTCTTCAATTAAAAACAACCGGCGACTAATTAACGGGCCCTCCGAAGCACGGAACACTCTTTTTTCATGGTTAACTGGATACGCCTTTGACCACAATCTCACCTGATGGGAAGTGCCGAAGGCCGAAGATGAAGCACGCGATCTCAGTAAATGCGCCTATTCACCCTGCTCTTGAAGATCCCAAGGTTGTAGGATTCAGGAAAGACTGACCTCTTCCAAGTTCCATGCATTGGCTGTTCGCATTATGAATGAAGAGTCGAACCGCTTAGTGCGAATGGTGGGTATGTTAACTACATACGGGTGGAATCCCTCCCCACGCCTAGTAGTCCGAAGATGAAATGGCGATGGTGGAATAAGATTGTGTACTTCCAACGCACACTCACCGAAGTGCATCCTGTAAAAGACTGAGAGACTCGTATTAAATATCCTCTCTGTCGGCCATAATTCACTACGCGGGCCCAGTGCGGATTGGTGAATGGGAGTGAATGTACGAGTGAAGATAACAGTTCTTCCTTAGTTCCTTAAACAATACTCTCACGGCTAAATTATAAATTGTACAAAACTGGGACACTCAGATTTAATCTCAATAGGGAAATTTCCTCGGGACGCTATTCCTCTTAGATTTATGTTTGGCGCGTGATTTGTCTCGCTAAGTGGCGGGACTCGGGGACACTCGGGACCGTGGGACCACCTATCACTTTATGAAAATATCCATTTCGCTGTGACACTTTGCCGAGACGTGTCAGGATGCCATTAACGCGATATAATAGATGTGACCTTGCTGTTGGCGGCAAAATTATACAACGGTTGTTATCCCTCAGCGTCACGTGAGACTGAATTCTTACAGCTCACACGTAGACAGTTATTTATATATAGTTTTTTAAATCTTTTCGCTAAGTCGAAAGCAACTATGCCGCTCCATTGGACATTTCTATTAAGTAGGTACTGTTTACGTTACCTACTCGACAGCAAATTTCTCCGTCGAAGAGCAGTTTTATATAAATAAAATTGTACATATTTTTGGCTGCTAGAGCACTATTACAACAGCCCGATACACGTATGTCATGGTCTAAGTAAGAATTTCTCTTCTATAATAAGTTACGAACACATTCCATTAGCATATGATAGGTATCCTCCACCACATCACAATTCGGAGATGGTGTATTTCCCATCATGTGAGTGAACTTATTTAATGGAATGTGTGTGTGTGTTTATCTAGCTAATATTATAATAAATGCGAAAGTTTTTGTTGCACAATCACGGCGAAATGGATGAACGGATTTGGATGAAATTTGTTATATAGATAGAACATACCATGGATTAAAATATAGTATATTTTTTATCCTGATAAAGCTCGTAGTTCCCGCGGGATAAACTAATGAATCATCCGTGATGAAGTTATTCCACGCAGGTGAAGCCGCGGGCGGAAAGCTAGACATTAATAAAGTACATACAAGCAAGGAAGTACTCGGGACACAGTCGCATTCGCTATTCGTTTTCACATTCCTTGGATGGGTGACCACTAGTGGCATTGTACTACGAGTGCTTCCGTGCTTCGGCGGGCACGTTAAATAGTCGGTCGTAGTTGTCAATTGAACGCAATCGTTAAGCCAAGGCGGTGGCCTACAGGGGAGGCTTAAAAACACTGACTGTATGGTGGCCACTAGTCTGACACAAATCTACCGCACCTCACTGGGCCCGCGTGGTGGATTAAGGCCCGTATCCTCTCTCAGTGAGAGGAGGCGCCCTAGCAAACGGAACCATGAATCGTAAACCAGTTTAAGATAACCTCAAATATTTTTGAACGACCTACCCAATGGCACACACATTTCTACACGATGGGGTACAATGATTAAACAAAATTCATTCGTTTAATTATTTACGTGTATGGGAGGTACCTTAAAAAATATGTTAACTTGGATTTATCACTTTGTCGCCGTGATTAATATGTATAATCATCTGATTTAAGAGCCATGCTCTTGTCGGTGGAGATTTTTCCATATCTCTCTGCTCTCCGCCTTCCTCTTGACCTCCTGATACGACACGACGCTCAACTTCTCTTTTATCTCCTTCATGTAGCTTATTCTCGGTCTTCCTCTTTTTCTTTTCCCCTCTATTCTTCCTTCTATTACATAAGGTGTCTCAGCATTTTCCCTCTTCTATATGTATATAACAATATGTATATACCCATGCCAAATTACAGCTTTCTAGTACTAAGACCCTCTGAGAGACAGACAGACAGGCAGGTCCCACATCCGGACTCCTCCCATTGTAACTCCTAAGTCAGGATCAACAGTGGTGCTTTGCACGGCGCCTACTGAAGGTTGACGGTGCATGACTCTATTCCTACCTTGGACCCCAGGATATTTAAAGGAAGAATTTAAGGGTTAAAAACGTACGAAAAGAAAGTTCCACTCCCCCCCTCAGCAAGACAGACAGGCAGCCGGACATTGCAAAACTATAGAGGTTTCTTATTGAATATTGGACCCTAAAAAATCTCCAAGTATGGGGTCTTTACCTATGAAATTGGAGTTTTTTTCTTCGTTAATCATATGTACCAATTCCTGCGATTTTCAAAGCTATATCCAAATTTGTTTTTTATTTGGAAAATGGAATATTATTTCATGGGTTCACATGAAACATTTTTTATTTTCTGGGCTATAAAAAAAAATTGAAGAGAGCTCTTTTCATGTGCTTCCCATAATTATTTCTTAGATTCGCTGAAACTTTTATAAAGCGGTTACTTACGATGCCTATACTAAACTTAATGTTATCCGATAATACACACAAAGTTTAGCTAAATTTGGATTTGCTGTTCCCAAAAATAATCTGTTTGTATGGAGAAAACAGTCTTAATGAAATTCTTCATACAAAACGCCAATTTCATAGGTAAGGACCTAACATTATTATCATTTACATATTACTGTGCATACGTCTATGACAACCTGGTAGGTAAATAGTAGACACACGACCAAGCGGCACTAAACAGCATCTGGGGGAGAATGGGCCTAAATGGGCCACCATTAAAAATCCATTACACCCGGTGCATACCGTCGATAGCTTTTTAATCTCGCCCCCGAAGAGTTGTGAGAAATTTTCGTGCATCCATTATGGCATAGTGCACTACGTTTTAGTTTGTGCTAATATTTTTCTATGTGATAGGGTTATCGCGGTAGTTTGTTTGTTTGTTGCGAGCTTTTCGTTTCGTGTAAAAACTTGTTTTATTCAGTTTAATCATTTACATAATGAAACGCGTATACTATATAACCCCAATTGACGACCGATTGGTGTAGTGGATAGCGACCCTGTCAGCGAAACCAACGGTTGCGGGTTCGAATCACACGAGGAGTAAATGTTTGTGTGGTGAATACGAACATTTATTCCCAAGTCATGGTTATCCGTTATCTAGTATCCATAGTACAATCTTTGCTTAGTTTAGAACTAGATGATTGGTATAAGTGTCCCAAATATTTATATTTATTATTATTATTATTCTTTTTACATGGCGAAGCCACACAGCACTTAATATTTCATACCACCATCATAAGAATATTAGGCCACTGTAAATCACGTGGCTCGGTTGGTACGAAATCAGGCCGCGTTATTTACCGTCATATTTATGCAAAATAAATAGCCACAATAATAACTTTGTACGTGCATTTTATAGCTGAGATACTACGTAATAATGTCGATATTACAGGCGGGTCTAAAGTTTGTACGATGTTAAAATTTTAATTTTCATTATGAAAACGGGACTCTACTTGACGGCGTTTCGTAAATCGACTTTTACGACCATTACGCGAAATAACCAACGGTATCCATAGATATCATCAGTGTTACACGTGCCCACTTTTTATTTATTCACAACAGTTTGGTACTTGACCTCAATCACACCTGATGTTAAGTGAAGATGAGGTCGGTGGAAGCGTACTGACCCGCAAACCCCAACACATAGGACTGGCTATCTTATCTCTGACAACCGGAACACAACAATACTATTAACATTGCTGCTTGGCGGCAGATTTAGATAAGATTGTGGTAGCTAGCTAGATTTAAAATGCCCTATCACCAACTAAACCGAGTACTTAAACATGTACCCCGCTGGGAATCGAACCCGCGACCTCCGATTCGTAAACCCTATGTTGTTTACATTGAGCCACGGAGCCGGTTATATTTTTAATTAATATTGTAATTTTATCTTGGACATGTACTCGTAGAGGTTGGGAGCACATTGTGCGTGGTTTTGGTCGTTTATTCTCGTTCTCGAGGATTCTATATCTACAAGAAAAGCTTTGTTCGCATGAACCATATACAAGTCGGTTTAAAAACAATAGTGTGCAGTACTACAATGAAAGAAACATAACTAAGTAAAGGACAAATGAATATTACATCACACGCGACTACTTTTCACTGAAATCTTCCAATTTTTTTGATGCCTTTTGAGAAGTGGCTGTGATTTTATAAACTTATTTGAAATGTCTCAACACAACACATCACATAACACAACACAACACAACACAACACAACACAACACAACACAACACAACACAACACAACACAACACAACACAACACAACACAACACAACACAACACAACACAACACAACACAACACAACACAACAATACAATGCAAATACACTTTATTGCACAACAGAAAAGTAAATGCAGTTTCAGAAAAGTGGTAAGAATAGAATGTACAATTTGGCGACCTTATCACTAAAAGCGATCTCTTCCAATCAACATTTGGGTAGAAGGCAGTACATTTGAAATAGGCAGGTTGTGCGGTATTAAATAAAGAGGCAGATACAATCTACGTGAATAGATTTCATATACCTACGTGTGAAATTAAAGACTTCCTTCGACAAAGTTTACCTTAACTCATCTGTATTGAAATCGAAATAAGTCAATATACCACGGCATGTGATTCAATTTACATAAATTATAGCCCGCCGAAAGAAACATTCACCTATCACCTATCACAATACTTTTTGCGATGTGAATAAAAACAAAATTGTAAAGCCTTGGTAGAAGTAACTTTTGCTCTTTTCCTGCCCCTCTTCCGGCACAAATATTGGCTACAATGCGCCTTTTACTAGAATATGTAGCGAATATAATTCCGTCTGTAATGTTCATACTGATATAGACATATTTCACGACTCGCTCCCCATATTTAGTCGAAAGATAATGAAAATTTCATCGACTGACGATTGATCTCATCTACTATATCTGCGTTTTGTTATTGTTAGTTTATTTTAGTGTTCAGTATAAATGTACCTATCCACCTTTTCACACACTTAGTTATATGTAATTAGTAGTAAAATTTTTAAAATATTTTATTTAACCTACCCAATCTATTACTTAGATACTTTCAAATTCTTCTTTTTTTTGTAGTTTAAAATTATATGGCTTATAGTGTTATTGTACTACATGCATTTGAGTGTTGTGCTTATCTGTAATTAAGGTTCATACCAGAAAATTTTAGTGTAAATGATTTTGTAAAATGCAATATATGTACTCTGTTGGTGAGCCTAAATAAATAAATAAACTTTATCAGTAAACTTTATTGTCAAACCGACCTGCCCGCAGTTAGACTCCGAATTAGGTTTAGAGCTGTGGTACGGATAGAAGTCACCTGCTCGCAAGTCAATTATGTAGACAAGGTATTATACAGCATGCTTATACGACGACCTATTTGGTGTAGTGGTTAGAAACTCTGCTGCTATACCAAAAGGTTGCGGGTTCGAATCCCGCTAGGGGCATATGTTTGTATGATGAATACAGACATGTGTTCCCGAGTTATGGATGTTTTTCATTTATATATGTATTTATTTACAAACAAAAATATATTTATGTAGTATATAAACCACCTGGTATCCACAACACAAGCCTATAGTTGCTTAAAGTGGAACTAGATGGCGCTGTGTGTATGTCCAAAGATATTTATTATTATTATTATTATTATTATTATTATTATTATTATTATTATTATTATTATTATAACAGTGAGTTTTTCTATCAGTAAATGACGCAAATTTAAATCGCCGATTCTCAAGCTAATAATAATTTTTTGGTTCCGGATTTCTAATTGTTCCCCTTCCCGTGTAACACTTCTAACCTCCAGTAGGGTTGAATGGAAGAGATCTCTTTAGAGATACTATAAGCTAAGGTCATATTTTCTGGCTGTAATCTGTTTGTATTTCTTATGCAATTACGATAAAGATTGGAATGGAATAACACGAATATGTGCGAAATATACAACTATCCCACTTTCACTCCTACGTCACGTGCGACAAACGATGTCATGTTGCTGGAGCTGGTAATTTGAACCTCTTGTAATTAATTGCGGACCTGTCTGCCGCCTCCTACCTGCTGCCTGCAGCTCCGGAGCCCTGAGTGCCACTCCATGGAGCTCTATTCACATACGCCACTTAGAAAATATGTAAACAAAACTTATTTCTCAAAAGTAATTTGACATATTGTATTTTTAGCCCGCGTAAATGTAATAGAGTGGATAGAGAGGCGCGCTGAAATAATATGTGGTTAAAAAAAAAAAAACACACGCTAGAGTTCCACCATCCACCTGACTCTATCATCACACTGAGATTTTAACCGCCTCCGTGGCTCAATGTAAACAACATAGGGTTTACGAATCGGAGATCGCGGGTTCGATCCCCAGCGGGGTACATGTTTAGTACTCAGTTGGGTTGGTGGTATGGCATTTTAAATGTCCGCCTGGCTAGCTACCACCCTCTTATCTAAATCTGCCGCCAAACAGTAATGTTAATAAGCATTGTTGTGTTCCAGTTGTCGGAGATAAGATAGCCAGTTCCCCAACTATTTGGGTTTCCGGGTCAGTACGCTTCCACCTTCGGCCTCATCTCCTTTAACACGCGACCTCCGAATCGTAAACCCAATGTTGTTTACATTGAGACACGAAGGCGGTCTTAGATGTTATTTAAGGTCTACACTACAATATTCCAAATTTGTAATAAATTCTGTAGGAATATAGATGCAGTAAATCTCGGAGGGTCAAAGATCAGGGGCACACCGGGCGGAGTGAACCTAAAATTAAAATGGGGTCACTTCGTCTAGTAACGTAAGGTCGCGTTGTAGCACCGGACTATATTCAGCTTGCCCGGATTTAGTTTTAGTGCTTCAGATTTTGAAGGGTAAGAGAGGGGAATTCTAGTATCTCATCATGCAGCAAAGTGACGATATGGTCGATGATGAAGCACGCGATCCCAGTAAATGCCTATTCACTCTTTAAAGATCCTAAGATTGTAGGATTCAGGAACGCTTTTTGAACGCTTTCAGAAATTCTGACGCTGGAAGGGAGTTCTGTGCCTTAGCTGTTCGTATTATGAGAGAAGAACTTGTCGTATTGTAAGGTGACCGCGAAACAATTCGCAACTGACGCAAATGACACAGCGCTGATGTTCACATCAGAGTGTCATTATACCCGTGCCTCCCCGCGAGTCATTTATCAAAGTTATTTTAATGAGAGCTCCGCGCCGCATGGTGTGTGGTATGTTTTAAATCCTAGTTTTGGGGGAGTGTGAGGGTTAATTGGGACGAATGACTCGTGTGAATTTACACATTGTTCACATATTTTCTAGTTGGGTAATATTTTGACCATGCCGGAATTTCTGTAGTGTAGCTTCTGTTTTATGAATTCCGATGAAAAACGACAGGTGTTATTTTTATCTGGACGTGTCTCAGTGGTGCGTGGTCCGATTTGCGTGCGGTTTTGTAATATTGAATACTAAACGAAGAGACAGTTTACTAGCTGTGTTTGATGAAAATCGGTTAAGCCATTTCGAAGTTATTTAGCTTTAACACGCTCTTCAACGGTGAAGGAAACGTGAGGAAACTTGCTTGAGAAATTAAAATTCGAAAGCGTGTGAATCAGTGAATTCGTTCAAGAATAGATATTTTTTTTTTAAAACTAGTGATGACTTATATATTGACTGAATAACAATGTGAACTATTCCAACACTGTGACATAGACATACCAGCAATACATAAAAGCAATGCTGTTCGTCTATAATAATATAATAATAAAGTTCCCAACCCGCACTAAGCCAGCGTGGTGGACTATGATAGTCCATGCGGGTTGGGGATAATGGCCCATACTCCCACAATACGAGGTAGGTCTATATCGCTGCAGTGGGATGTTTACGGACTGATGATGATGGTCATGGTAGTATGTTTTACTCCATAATTTAAATGAACCATGTGTTCAGTTTCGAGTCCTTAGAGAACAACTTCTTTGCGTTACACGTAAGCTGACATACCAATCCTTAGAATGTTTCATCAGCTAGTCAATAAAGAGCCACGAACTAAATTAGTTTACAAAACACGAGTGTTTCATTGGAAAAGACTACCGGGAATGGAATGTCCCGCAAATGGTCGCGCGTTTCCGCGGGACAATAAACGTCGTGGGTCGGGACATCGACTGCCGGTACGTTGCATAGAAATTTCAATATCAGATATCACTTCCATTCGCTTCCGCGCGACTACGGTGGCCATGGTGTACTCATTATTTCAGGAATCCTGTAGACTTTTTGCCCTTAGTGAGATCCCACAGTCTAATAGTTTTCACGATTCACTAGGTATGTTTAAAAGAAAAAAATCTTAACATTTTCGGAAGCAACATGTTTTGTTATTTTCAATTTAATTACCGTTTTGTGATTGCTACTTTGTAATAACATAATTATGTTTAGTGATGTGTATATCGGAATGTCCTGTCTTTATGCGACAAGCGACGGTAACTCGTCTGCTCTGGGTGCGACAGTCGTTTCCCTTTCGCTGCTGCGACACTTATTTATTTATTTATTTATCATTTATTGCACACAAGAAAAAAACATACAGATACAACATAATAGAGACGACTTATCTCAGTGTTCTGTTATTTTACATGCCTAACAATTGTTGTATATGTGTCGAAGTGGCGAATAAACAGTTTCTTTCTTTTCTTTCTTTCTTTCTTTCTTTATTTTGAATATTGTATCCCTATTATGGGTATATACCGAATGAGTTTGTATATAAATAATAGGGCATACTAGGTAAGTGAAATAGAAGGTATTGACATATATAGTTTTTTTTTTTTATTCAAAACCATCATTGAATAAACCATTGTGTCATTTGACGGTTGCGTTTGGAGCCTACTCGTATCCCGTTAGGGGCATATGTTTGTACGATGATTACAGAAATGTGCGCCCGAGTTATAGATATTTTCATTTATATGTGTATTTATTTACAAAAAAATGTATTTGTATAGGTACCATATCAATGGTCTGGTATACATAATAAGCCTAGTTGCATACTGTGGAAGTAGATGGCGATATATTATTTATTTATATTTATTAACTACAGAGGACAAACGACTAGTGTTAGATATTTGACGGCATTCTGTGTATATGTGTGTGTACGTCTGTTCGCGCGTGTGTCCAGTTTATCCGGATGTATCTTAGTAATACGAGGTCAGATTTGAGTGTAGTTTCTTTTATATTGATGAAAAAACTAGGGATAATATTTTTAACTATTCTCAATGAAAATCAGTTAAGGCATTTCGAAAATATTTAGCGTTTAACATATTTGAATGACATCATAGTCCTTCGAGCGTTTTCAAATCGTATTGTCTAATAATTATTCAATTATTAGACAATACGATACAATATCAATCATAATAAACATTTTTGAAAGTAATTAATGAAGTATAAAACGTCTTCGGGCTAAAAATAAACTTTATTTATAGCTGAAGATAGGGCTCCGACGTCCAAAATTGTTAGATACGCATGGTCACCCTTCACAATGTGTAACTTTGTTATGAGAGAATTCCCCGAAGAGTAAAAATAAGTGAAGGAATACCTATTCGATCCTCACTGGTATTGACGAGGAAGTGGTTGTGAGGAATTATACAGATCAGGGGTTCATGCGAATACAAGTTTTTAAGCACTATTTTATTTACTTAATTTTATTTATTTCCCAGAATTCACAGCACTTTAGTAATCAAATCAAATGAAATCAAAAATATTTTATTCAATGTAGGATACAAAAATATCACTTATTGAAAGTCAACTGTTAGATTCGTATATTTTAGTTATTTCCATAGCCTGATGTCTTACGGTATCTTGCTGTGGGGAAATGCCGCGGATATTAATATAATCTTTGTTTTACAAAAACGAGCCGTTCGCGCAATTTATCAATTGAGACCTGCAGTGTCACTTAGAGACAGATTTAAAGAGTATAATATTTTAACCTTTTCGTCACAGTACATCTTTGAATATCTAATATATGTCAAAAAAAATATAGCATCATTTAGGAAAAATAGTGATAAACATGATGTCAATACAAGAAATAAAGATAAACTTGCAGGTCACATAACTCGCCTCCATAAAGTCAGTAATTCATTCAAAGGGTTATGTATACGCTTTCTCAATAAAGTGCCTGTTGATATACAAAATCTTCCTTTTAATAAATTTAAAGATACTATAAAACAGAAACTTATTAAGAGAGCATATTATAAAATATCAGATTATTTAGACGATAAACAATCATGGACATAACCAGCCCGTTCGCATAACCAGGCTATTTCACAATTAATAATGAAATATTATAATATAAAATAATAATTTTGTAACATAAAAACCTTTTTTTAAAAGAGCGACCTCTCGAGTTTCTTGCTTGTTCTTCTCAGGGGAAAATTGCCTTTTGAACAAGCAGTAGCTTTAAAAATGTAAAATCTGACTATTTTAAGTGTACCCTGTGTACCTACAAAAAAAAGCATTTTTTTGATTTTGATTTTGCAACATGTTATTTTTTTTAAAACTACATCGCTTCACAAGGTGTTAGGGAGAAGAAGCGACAAGAAACTCCGCAACAACACATCTTTACAATTGGTTTCCATCTTTACAATAATATTACATTTTATATTACATATTAATAATAATAAATAAATAATAAATAAATATTTCGGATTTTTACACCAATCATCTAGCTAGTCCCAAACTAAGCAAAGCTTGTGCTATGGATACTAGATAACGGATAAACATACATAAATATTTATATAAACATCCAAGACTCGGGAATAAATGTTCGTATTCATCACACAAACATTTACCCCTCGCGGGATTCGAACCCGCAACCGTTGGTTTCGCTGATAGGGTCACTATCCACTACACCAATCGGTCGTCAAACCAAACAATTACTCTCATGTACCAAACGCTCAGTGACGCACGGGCGATACTTCAGTACAGTAAAGAAACCCCGCAAGAAATAAACAGGACCCTTAATTTCTCTATTAAAAAAATATATTCATATATGGTATAGAAATACACCAGCCTATTTGTCATTCAGAAAGCTACTAATTTTATAATAACCTTTTTTTTGCTAATGTTGTTTTGACATGATTTCTAAATTTGTCAGTTAGATTAATGACATTCTCAGGTATACGCTTGTTAAACCGTATAGGTACAATGTTCTACAAATGATGTATTAATCTACTCTGCACATGAGGATTGCTCGATTTATTATAGAACACGTCATGGACATGGTTTGAGAAACGACCACGCACCCTTAACGGTAAGTATTCAGCAGTTCACTTTGCCGTCATGACTCCAGTCATACCATAGCATATCTCTTGTACAGAGAAGATTGGTCCACCCACCGGGAAAGAGTCGTTTTCGTCAGGGATTAAAAGATTATGCTTGAAGTTTAAATCTATGTACGAAGGACACAAGAGTTCTTAACCACTTAGACGTAATAGAAATGTGTTTCGTAAATGTTCTGTGCGTATTTAAAAGCAATCTAGATTGGCGCATATTTTCTAAATTTATGGCTTTAATCTGATGGCCTCACGACCCCTCGGTCACCGGGCTTACTGAGGTACCCACAGGTAAGCGCCGTGGGGTTGACATCGGCCCAATTTATGGGTTAACATATTTTTTACACTCACAAATGTCTACAATTACACAATTGAGTCATTGAATATTCGGCACGGTTAATAGTCTTGTCATAGCACTAAACGAAAATACCGGTTTTTACATTCAGTACGCTTCCACCTTCGACCTCATCTTCACTTAACATCAGGTGTGATTGAGGTCAAGTATCAACCCGTTGTGCATAAAAAAAAATCACACTTACAAAGGAGATCGACCGTGAGACTATGTAGTGCAGTATCGCTACTTAGATTTTTGTGTCAAATTGAAACCTTGTGTATTTTTTTTATGCACGACGGGTTCCTTATTTTTAGAGAGATACACGATAAGAGATACAAGGCTTAAAGTGTTATAAATTTACAAGCTTGTCCTTCGCAAAAGTTTCGGTCAATTTTCCGACCAACCATTTGAAAAGATTGACTACAATTCACAATCGAAATCTACGAAAGTACAAAAGTTTTAAGACCCTAACGTCCTGCTATTACGGAACCCTTTTCACATAAATAAAGTTTAGTCTTGCCCGTTCTTTATCAAAGGGTCAGGTGCTTTCCCTTTACGGCTTTGTTAAATTTAATGTAAAATTATTTTAAAAATAGTTAACTAAAAAAAAATAACAGCGGGGAATGTTAAAAAGTACAAGAAGGGAGAGCAGAGTAACCTAACACAAGTTTTAAGAAGCTTAGCAGGATACTCATACAACGGTGTACAAGATTGTTATGCTTGAATGAAAATATTTTGATTTTTTTTTAAATTTTAAATTATATAATAATAAAAATAAATATCCTTGACATACACACAGCGCCATCGACACCAATGTTTTTGTTTACATTGCATTTTTCCTATCATTGCTTATGTTTATGTGAGAGCCGGCGATTATTGGTGTTTTAATTAGTAAAAGCTAAATCCAAGTCGAATTACTTAGCTAACACAGTGTATATTACATTCAATCACCTTCTTCTAAATTTTTAGGCATATGATTTCGAGTAAAAAATAGCGGCGGCGGAACTAGGTGACTAGTAGCCGACTACAAATATGACCGACTAGTCGGTACGTCTCTAGTAATTAGTGAAATACCTTAAATTGAGTATACTTTGTCGGTTTGCTGAAGATATTATAGTCATGGTTGAATCGATGGAAGACCTCGGCAGTATGCTCGAATTGTAAATAAATAAATAAATGTCCTTGGACATACAACGCCATCTAGTTCCACATTAAGCAACAATATGCTTGTGTTGTGGATACCAGATGGTTGATATACTACATAAATACATATTTTTTTTGTAAATAAATACTTATTATAAATGAAAACATCCATAACTCGGGTACACATGTCCGTATTCATCACCTCTTGGTATAGTGGTCAGAGTTCCCAACCACTACCACTATTGTTTTTATTTTATTGACATCATCGAATATTTATTAATGGAGCTTTCAAAACATTGTATTAGTTAGCATTGAAGATTTATTTCATTTATTTAATCATTATTATAATTTAGCATTCTTACAATTATAATTTAACAAAAGTTTATTTTAAGATTTAACTCCGTTCCATATTGATTTATTTATAATTAGTAAATTCAATTTCAATTTATTAATAACTTATTACAAAAGTTTGTCTAAATATTTTATGTGACAGTTATTTATCGATTTTTATGTAACCATGACAACTATCCCACTTGCAATAAACCTATTAATGTTGTATAAGAAGTAAGTATCTATAATTGGCTTAACATTAGTAACTAAATCCTATTTAAATATTGTATAATTTATGCTGTTGATTCTGTAAGAATAAACTACACCAAACAGGTCGTCAAACTAAACTAAATTGTAGAAATTAAATATCAATATACAAAGTGAAATTTTATTCGAGTAATTCCTGTATACTTGTGACTCCATTCCTGATTACGACCAACTTTCCCCAAGGAACTATAGCCGAATTCGATCAAAAAAATTTCGATTACCCATTACATATATATATTATAGTATAAGGATTTACATATAATTTACTTCTATAAGTTTGCTTTACGCTACGCAGCAGTAGTGTATTATATCAAGTTCCTTTGCCGTGGTTGTCTGGAAGAGATCGCTATCAGCGATAAGACCGCCTTTGTACACCTGTTAAAATAATATCACTGTGTATATTTTTAAGCTGTGTACAATAAAGAATTTTTTTTTTCTTTCTTTCTTCAAAGTAAACGAAAGTATAACTCCGTGGCACAATGTAAACAACATTGGGTTTACGATTCGGAGGTCGCGGGTTCGATCCCCAGCGGAGAACATATTTAGTACTCGGTTTGGTTGGGCATTTTAAATGTCCGCCTGGCTAGCTATCACCAATCTTATCTAAACCTGACGCCAAGCAGCAATGTTAATAGCATTGTTGTGTTCCGGTTGTCAGAGAAAAGACAGCCAGTCCCACAAAGTTGGAGTTTCCGGGTCAGTAAGCTCCTACCTTCGGCCTCATCAAAAAAATTTTACTTGCAAAACGAACGTTGCAAGTTACATTAGATCTTGTAAAAAAATGTTGAAATAAGTGATATGTTTATTACATTAATTAAAATATGTTTGATTTCATTTGTCAAAACAGAGTAATGTATTCAGTACAATACAATACATACTCTTTATTGCGCAAAATAATTTACAATAATTTTTGAAGATAACAATAGAACACAATTAGGCGGTGTTATCACTAAAAGCGATCTCTTCCAGACAACCCATCGCTATGGGGCATCTCTAGATAGAAAAACAGGTAGGGTGCACGATACTACCAAATAAAGAAATAATTATGGATAAGTATGGATAAATATAATAATAATATCATATTGATAGACTTACTTAATAATATATATATATATATAAAATATACTTAATATCCCAACTTCCAACTAATATTATAAATGCCAAAGTTTGTGTGTGTACGAGTATATGTCGTATGTATGTATGTATGTCTATGGTTGTATATGTATTAAGGATTAAACATCCTTAATACATATACATAATTTTGTACAACAATTATTAATAGGTCTTTTTGTATCGTTTTTATTGATTTAGTTTAATCATAGTTTAATAGCCTATTATATATATAAAGTATTGAGACTGTTTATGTGTGCATGCTGTGTTCACATCAAGTAGGATACATTCAATTAATTATGTCGTAATGTTGGGTAAGACAAAAATATTGTGAATTGTGTCCAGTTTTGTGAACCGTTTAAAAAAAAAAATATATATATGTATGTTTGTTACCTCTTCACGCCTAAACGGCTGGACGGATTTGGATGAAATTTGGTTGAAAGACAGATTAGGACTTGAGTTAATATATAGGATAATTTTTTTGCTGAACCGATTTTGATTCCACGCGGACGAAGTCGCGGGGGAAAGCTAGTATAGTATGAAACACAATAAGCATTCAACGCGTATGTCTAAATGTTACCACGTACATCTAAAACGCCTCATAGCTTCATTCATAACCGTTGTCCTTTGTGTATTCTGTTCAATTAACACGACACCAACGAAACAGGTTTAATAACGATTTAGCAAACGTGACGTCACTATTGTGACGTAAGCCACCCTTCGTTCACCGGCGCGAGGAGCGTGGGCGTTCTAATATTTTAGGAAGGGTACATACGGTACGATATTGCGAAAATAACAGTTTATTTAGGGGTTAGGTCACCTTCAGTACTTAAATTGGGTGTAATCAGGCTGCAGGACTGGAACAGAAACTAAATAGACTGTACACTTATTTTAATCCTCTTGGTTAAATAAATAAATAAATATTTCGGACACTTTTTCTTTTTACATGAGAGGGCGGCAAACGAGCATGCGGGTCACCTGATGGAAAGCAATCACCGCCGCCCATGGACACCCGCAACACCAAAAGGGTAACAGATGCGTTGCCGGCCTACTTACCACCAATCATCTAGTCCCAAACTATATAAGCAAAGCTTGTGCTATGGGTAAACATACATAAATATTTATATAAACATCCAAGACTCGGGGAATAAATGTTCGTATTCATCATACAAACATTTACCCCTCGCGGGATTCGAACCCGCAACCGTTGGTTTCGCTGATAGGGTGGCTATCACACCAATCGGTCGTTCAATAGCTGCTCACAAAAAGTCACCATCAAACAACAACATATGGTTAATTATAGATTTTGATGACATTTAGCAATGTCAGAAAGAAAGAAAGAAAGAAAGAAAGAAAGAAAGAAAGAGTAACTCTGAGCACTATACCATAAGGTCGTTGGTGTATGTAAGTGTCTAAAATATTTATTTATTCTGATTTCTGTTATGTGTCATCCTATCGACACATAACAGAAGTCCCATTCAAAATCTGCTTAAAATCTAGCGGGCATATCTAAATATATATAACTCAAAGGTGACTGACATAGATCTATCAACACCCAGCCCAAACCACCGGACGGATCGGGTTGAAATTTGGCATGCAGGTAGATGTTATGACGTAGGCATCCGCTAAGAAAGGATTTTGATAAATTCTATCCCCAAGGGGATAAAATAGGGGATGAAAGTTTGTTGTTTGTATTTTGATAAAATCTTCCACGCGGACGAAGTCGCCGGAGGAAAGCTAGTACTTAATGTATGTTGTCACAATATAAAACTCATTGTCAATGCTGTGTTGATGTCTGTAGTCTGTATGTGTGTAGATTTCAATGGTAGTCTAAACGGCTTGACCGATTTCGATGTGAATGGTGTCCATAGATTCGTCTTGATCCCTGGAGTATTATGATATGGAATGCACTTCCCACTGATATACGCGATAGCCAATCCCTACCCATTTTTAAAACTCGACTAAAGGAACACTATCTCAAGTTGTCTCAGTAACTCAGTCAGCCTATTTATAGATATCTATATAAGTATTTGATGTATTTGATATATTATATATATTATACGTAGGTATTTATTAATATGTATTTTAGTATGTAGGCCTTTATATTATGTATATATTGTGTTTAATATCTATATATTTTTTGTCTTATAAAATAATTCTATATTCAAACCATTATTGCTATAAATCTCAATGTTTTATCTTTTGTCAATTGTGTTCCTATGGCAGTGATGTTTTGTTAATGTTTTGTTCTATATTTGTAAGTATCGCTCTTTGTCTGCAATAAAATACTTTAATTTCATTTTTCCTTTAAGCTCGCCTTTTGTGTATTGTAATTTCTGTCCTATGTTTGTTTAATGTATGTTTGTATACTTACATATGAAATAAAGTGTTAAAATAAATAAATAAATAAATGATACATTTTATGGTAAAAAATCCAAAATGGCGCCCGCGAAATACAAAATTTGCTGTCGGATTGTTTAGTTTTCAAACTGATATTGTTATTTAATATTCAAGTGTAATATAGAGAGACATCGGTTCCGAATACATTTTCCTTGATTTCGGAGTCGAAATTTTAGGTCCTTGTGAGCCGGGCGCTCTTAAATTTTTCTTTAATATTTCAAAGCGCTTAGTCGATGTCACTGGTGACCCGAAAGCTGGTTGTTTCCTCGCCCAACGCTTAAGTATCTGCATACAACGAGGAAACGCCGCCAGCGGTTTGGGTGCCCAATTTTTTACATTTGTTCTAGAGTATATTTAAATTCCATCTCTTTATTTGTTACTGTTTTTAAATAAATATAATATTATAGTGTAATATTGCACTTTTGGCAATAAACAAGGTTTTCAATTAATTTTTCAAGTCATGCTCACCATTCCACCAACCAGAGAATTGGGGCTAGTTTTTTGTGATTTTTTTTTTATAATAAATTGTATAATTATTGTATATAAATATTGTACAAATGTTTAGATATTGTGTACAATATAAAATTAATTTTTTTCATACATTTCTTCGTTTGAAGAGATAATGACATAAAACTAAAACAAAGTGATACCCGTAGCGTACCCCATCCCGTGTATTCCTGCGTGACGTCACACCTGAAAGGTCATAGGCATTTGTACCTACACACGATCACAGGAGTAAAACACCGTGTAATAACTCCATTCATCGTCCCACGCGTTACCAACAAAGTGCGGCCAACTCGAAAACTGCGTAACTCAAGTAATCAATATTTAAATGCAGAATCATTTATGTAACACTCACGCTAAAGTCACAGAAAATAAAACACGCTGAGAATTATTATTCGGGCGGTGATTGCTTTCCATCAGGTGACCCGCATGCTCGTTTGCCGCCCTCTCATATAAAAAATAAAATAAAACAATTGATTGAAATTGAGAAGATTTAGGAAAGACTAGTAGGTACATTTAAAGGGAAATTCGGCTTGGAAGTACAACCCACGCAGCGCCCACGTACGTTCCTAAATACACCTACGAAAAATAGAAAGGCCCGTAGTAATAACAATTTGGGCAGATACAGGACCCAATTCGCGTGGGACGGTAATACACACCCACTTGATACTCCAAAAACATTGATTCTGTTCGACTTGTGATCCATCCGTCTCCTAATCCAATTATCTATTATTATGAATGGGAAAGTTTGGATGTTCGTTTGTTGCTCAATTAGGGCGAAACGGTTGAACGGATTCGGGTGAAATTTCGTATATAGGTAGCACATACCCCGGATTTAGGCATATATTTTTTATCCCGATAAAGTGAGTATATATATAAAGAGATATATATAGATAAAGAGAGTCTCACTGACCGACTGGATCCCCTGGCGTTGCGAAGAGACGTCGCGTCCCTCTGCATTCTCTATCGCATATTTCATGGGGAGTGTTCTAAAGAACTGTTCGAGCTAATACCCGCTGCTCAATTTAACCGATACACTTCTCGCCGAAAATTAAATTTCCATCCACATCACCTGGATGAGTGGAAGTCTACCACTGTACGTTTCTCAAGAAACTTCTTACCACGTACGACCACCCTGTGGAACGGACTTCCGGCAGCGGTATTCCCGAACGAGTACGACATTGGAACCTTCAAGAAACGAGCCTACACCTTCCTCAAAGGCCGGCAACGCATCTGTGACCCTTTTGGTGTTGCGTGTCCATGGGCGGCGGTGATTGCTTACCATCAGGTGACCCGCATGCTCGTTTGCCGCCCTCTCATATAAAAAAAAAATAAAAAATTCTTTGATGATATGATATATGTTTGACATGATATTTTATTTGTTGTAATTTTCAATTGAGCATACTATTTACTGATATTATAGCACACCAAAAAGCAGGTATTTACAGGATATAAAAAAAAGAATAAAATTATATACGAAAGCTCGGAAACAGACTAGAACACGTTTTCTCCGTGATTATGTAAGTATGATATAAGCGCAATGACAATGAATGATTTGTTGAATGTCAATTTAAATCATTCAATCAAATACTCTTTATTGCACAGTTAACAAAAGCTACATGAAGAATATAGCGTACATCATTAATCGCACAAGAAGGCGGCCTTATCACTAACAGCGATCTCTTCCAGGCCCACCTTAGGGTAAAGATACAAGCTACCAGTAGATGAGGTTTGCATTAATAGTAGCAATACGGATGTATTTTATAGTTGGTTAAAGATAAAAATACACATATTATATTATTATTATTATTATTATTGCTGAACAGGAACGCGACGTTGTCGCTCTTCGCTTTGAAAGCGCGCGCTGAACGTTCAACTACGCTGACCTAACATGCGGTCGCCTAACGCGTCGCGTGATGTGTCGCTAAATAGTCGCTCTTACATCTACATATTATTGATACAGTTATAGAAAGTGTGTGAAGCCAGGTAATGTCGCAAGTATAGTCTAAATCCAAAGACCTTCGATTATTCAATACTATCTATTGACACCAACTTAGGTGCTAAAGCTTGTATCTGAACGCTTATCGGTTTGTTTGAGACACGTCCACAAAAGTGAAGAGGGTTCCTCTAACTGAGATATTGGGAGTTTTTCGTGTCTTATCTATATTATTAGGTCTTTACCTATGAAATTGGTGAAGTTTTTCTTCGTTAATCATATATACAAACTCCTCGATTCTATAGCTATTTTCAAATTTGTTTTTTATTTGGAAAATGGAATATATTTGCAAGGTTTCACATGAAATATTTTATAATGTCTGGACTAAATCACATAAGTTATATTTGTGAAAAATTTCACCGTAGGCAATTATTACGACTCAATAAACTATTTTTAGAAAATATAAAGTAGCCATTGATAATTTTTTTAGAAAATGGTTTTAGTCGCATATATAGTCGTAACCGCCTCCGTGGCTCAATGTAAACAACATTGGGTTTACGATTCGGAGGTCACGACATGTTTAAGTACTCGGTTTGGTTGGTGGTAGGGCATTTTAAATGTCCGCCTGGCTAGCTACCATCATCTTATCTATCTGCCGCCAAGCAGCAATGTTAATAGCATTGTTGTGTTCCGGTTGTCAGAGATAAGATAGCCAATCTCCCAAATGTGTTGGGGTTTCCGGGTCCGTACGCTTCCACCTTCGACCTCGTCTTCACTTAACATCAGGTGTGATTGAGGACAAGTACGAACCCGTCGTGCATAAAAAAAAAAAATAGTCGATCTTAGCATTTTCTACAACGCAATGAAGTTCACAATGGTAACTTTAATTTAATATTGTAGCTTTTATAACTAAATACCTATACTGTACCTAAATCATGCCACACACATTTTTATTCTATTACTGATACTCTTTCCTTCTAAAACAACCAGGAACTTTAAGATAGGAAGTTCGCACTAAGAAGTTCGATTATTCATTTATCATCCGAACAGCCAAGCCATGGAACTCCCTTCCGGCGTCAGTCTTTCCTGAATCCTACAACCTTGGGATCTTCAAGAGCAGAGTGAATAGGCATTTACTGGGATCGCGTGCTTCATCTTCGACCACATCTTCACTTTCCATCAGGTGAGATTGTGGTCAAACGCGAATCCAGTCAATCATAAAAAAAAAATGTTACACCACAAAAATTACATGTTTTTACTGGACTAAATAAATTATATTTTCATAGAATCATTTCCCTAGCAACTCCACGCCCTAACATGTACCCTGTATAGTAGCATAGACGATTAATTCACTCATTCATCATCTTACAATATATATGTTGTGGTATTTTATTCTGACCACAGATGCTGTACCTCACAAAATATATTCTAATCTTGTTAAGTATAAATTGTGGAATTTCAATTTTATTCTTATTTCGAACATTCAAATTATGTTTGTCGGAATGTTTTCGAACTGGTGTATTACTCGCAAAGTTGTTCGCAACAGCGTGCGTCATAACAATGCCATTGGAATCTTCATATCAAATGATTCAGACATGACATGAACCGCTCGGCAATATCCAGAATATTTTATTCTTATTTTTCTTTGTCGAATCATACATTTTACAATTATTTCAAGTTGTATTTGTTTTGACTTATTTAAAAAGAGCAACCCCGTAGTTTCTTACAAAAAAAATATACAAATACATTTATTTTGCTCTAAATGTTGTATACAGATCTCATTCACAAATATAAAGTTTCACACATTTTACCAGATCTTTAGAGATTCTTGCTCATTCTTGTCTGGGGAGACTGCCTAGTGAATGAGCGATAACTGTATGTCATGACGATTTCAAATGTTATTCTTATAACTTACGAAATAAAACATTTTTGATTTGATTTAATTTGAAATCCATTTTTACGAACATACGTATTGCAATATTTATATTTGCTAACGCAGAAACACTACGTCTCTTTATATGCACTCGCACCTACTATCACTCATCAATCACCATCCCAAGACTCTGCAAATTGCTATTTACCTGTTGCTTCCTCTTGCTTGACTTCCATGTTGCTCTGTTCGTTAGGGTATAGCTAAAATCAGTGTTTTGCTAAATGGGCAATTTAATACACAGCCATAGCCATATCAAATGGGCCATAACCCATTTGTACTGCTGCAGCAGCACATGTATCACTGTTATAATTTTTTTTTTTTTTCAATCAATCAATCAATTTATTGCTTTCACATGGGTTTTAAGGTCTTAGGTGTACGTAATATTAGTATCACATGTGTACCCCTTAGGGTGTAGCAATAGAGAGTTGTTGATTTGTTATCTTATCTTTTTTTTTTATGATTGACTGGATTCGCGTTTGATCTGTGTATCAATCTGTACAAGCTAAATGTGACTGGAAAAAAATAAAGGCTTTATCTATCTATTTGGATGCAGAATTTGCGCTCTAATTTGCCGGTTTCGACGACGCTTCCACACATGCATAAGGTGCTAAATACCAAGGCTCAAACAAAGCATAAAAATTTTAAATGCAGCCGTATCCTCGAGGTTCCATTACAAAGCCTTGCTCTTTATAATCCAAAGTTATTCCTTCAATTAAATTTAAAAATAAACGACCCGTTTCAATGCAGGTTTTTCTTGAGCACCACTCTCGTTGCACGTCACGTTAAACATGCAAGAAATGCGTGAAAAAGCCTTTCAGAGCTGAAATAAAACAGAATTACGTCTTGTTTCCAAGGAAATAAGAGCCGTTCAAGTTTAGTTTCAGGGTTTCATGTTGCTCTCTCCTGCTTTTCATAAGGCTATGTTAGATTGGGTTTTTGTATTTTGGTCACCAGAAATTTCTACCAAGCATGAGCTTCGTTAGTCCCTTATCTTCACTTAACACTAAGTGTAACTGAAGTTAAGCTGACCAACTGAGCTTTAAAAAAGTCTACTGTGGAATGATACGCGTGACGCTGACAGGTCCCAACGCGTGCTTACGGACGCCTGTCACGTCTCGTCCGCGGCGCGCCGCATGAGTAATTCACGTGAGCTTTCAGTTCCAACCCTACAAGCTTGGCCTGTGTTCACATTGCCCATTAAACTCGAGTTAACAGAACAGACCGGCCAAGAACGTGTCGGACCACGCACTTAATATACCTATTCACGTATAGTCTTGTAGGGATACATACCTACTCCAAATACCTCGCATGTGGTGACGGAACGACGTACGCGTTAAGTTATATAATTTATTGTACCAAACAATATAAGCGATACATTCGTGAACTGATACCGCATTTACTTTGACCACTCTCTTTCTGATTGTGTATCTATAATTTCCATTTTTGATTCATTCCATATTCATACTTCGAATTGGCAACTAGGTTAATTAGGCATTATAAGTATTTTTGTAATTTCTTTTAATTAAATTTATCCAAGTAATTTTGTTTTTTATTTCGGACCTCCGACCGCAGTGTACGTAATTCGCGTGCAATATCTCATATCAACGTGTATTGTGTATGAACGCAGGTTTACAGCGGGCATGTTCGGCGCCCACGACACATGGACGGGTGTTATATTACTTTTCCCTTTCTACCCTCACTTTACAACATTGGCTTCGACGAGATCCGTTCGTTGAACTCTATTCCATCATCATTGTATTTAGTTAGTTGTTATCAAATTGTTGACATAATGTTGTATATGTAAAAGTAATGAATGTTTGCAATTGTCACATTTCGGAATTTTATGACAGTTTTATGGACTTTTTTATGCCCAATGTTTATTTTATTTAACTTTATTTTATTTTATTTAGTACCTAATTATTTTGACCTTGTATGCCTAAGGGCGGAACACAGCGGTAATAATTTTAATTTAACATCCTTAATCCTGTGACTCACAATAAATGATATTGATTGATTGATTGATATAACTATAGTATAAGCTAATAATAAGGGGTGGTTAGATTTCAAAAAAAAAACAAATAAGTTTCATTTCGTAAGTTATAAGAATGACATTTGAAATCATCATGACATACAATTATCGCTCATTCACTAGGCATTCTCCCCAGAGAAAAACGAGCATGAAAATCAGGGATTGCTCTTTTTATTAAATAAGTATTTTTACAATTTAAGATTCGTCAATAATATAAATTGTAACCCAAACTTATTTTAAAAGAGCCACCCTTGAGTTTCTTGCTCTTTCTTCTCTGGGGAATCATCTTTGTGAATGAGCAATAATGTCAAAAACTTTAATAATAAAATAAAAAAAGTGACGTTTTCAAGTGATAATTTTTATCCTACGAAATAAATATTTTTTTGATTTTGATTTTTCACTCTCCTTTTAATATCTTCCGATTGCCTACAATTGAAAAGAACCGGAACTGACAGTTCAAACTATCGTTTGAAACACGGCAACATTCGTTTGAAATTGCCACCATTACTATCTACGCTAATCGACACGACTGCTTCATGAAAAATACGACTACATAAAATTAGTGGTATTCATAAAAAACACGTCTTTGCTTTGTTCAACAGAAAAGAGGAAATTACTGAAAAAAAATTCAATTTTCCTCCGACCATCGCCCAAGGTTAACCTCCTAAGCACATTTCACACCATTTCTTTAACTCGGAAAAAGGGTCTATATTAATAAGACTTCCTTTTATTCCCATGGCCTTCAAAGGAAACTGAACCCTATAACCAATAGTGAGGTGTTAATTTCACATTCGCTAAGGCATTTGGGAAGCGAGTTGATTTCGTGATCGCCTGCGCTATGATTTATTCACCGGAGGGTGAACGGGCCGTTTTATGGTGGATTGAAACAAATAAAACGCATTCGTTGTGGCCTTATAGTGGACTATTAGCCGGCTGTAAAACAAAATCTACATCTCTATAATAAACCTAATAAAAAAGTTAAAGAGTAGGTGTTGTTAAGTCTACTTCAGATTTATTAAATGCGAAGGCATAAAACTTGAAAATTGGCGAGTTTATCCGCAGAAGTTTGACACCATTCTTCCGGCAGCGGTATTCCCGAACGAGTACGACATTGGAACCTTCAAGAAACGAGCCTACACCTTCCTCAAAGGCCGGCGGCGCATCTGCGGCCCTTTTGGTGTTCCGGGTGTCCATGGGCGGCGGTGATTGCTTTCCATCAGGTGACCCGCATGCTCGTTTGCCGCCCTCTCATATAAAAAAAAAAAACGCTTCGTGCGGTCGATCCGTGAACTAGTGTAATTTTTTCCATGCTCCGGGGGTCTTTAAAACCGTTGTACTTTACCGTACGTGCGTGCAAACTTGACATACAGTTAGTTAGACCTACTACGATGTTTATATAAATATTTATGTATGTTTACCCATAGCACAAGCTTTGCTTAGTTTGGGACTAGATGATTGGTGGTAAGTAGGCCGGCAACGCATCTGTGACCCTTTTGGTGTTGCGGGTGTCCATGGGCGGCGGTGATTGCTTTCCATCAGGTGACCGGCATGCTCGTTTGCCGCCCTCTCATATTAAAAAAAAAAACCACGGAATACAAGGTCGAATCGTCGAAATTTGAAAGAACAAAACTGCGATGGAACTGAAATTCGACGAAATTTAAACGCCTGAACGACGAATTGAGCCGCTTATGCGTTCCTAGGTCCTCCCTATACTGCCGAAGAAGATCGCCGCGGGGTTTCAGTGGGTATCCCTCCCGATAGGGAGGGGAGTCCCACATAACCGTCTCGCCGTCCTCCAGGCGAGCGGTACGCGTAACGCGTTTCCCCGGTTCAAAAAGAAAAAAAAGGCTGTTAATGTTTGGGCGGGAAGATATGACGCATCGTCCCTCTCAGCCTACAATAATAAGTGGTTTACCATCAAGTTATTCTCAATGTCAGGTCGTTCGTGGTGTAATGAAGCATCTCGTGCGGTCTCTCATCGTTGAATTGACTGCTAATCGCAGATGAATGAAACTGAAAGATAGAAAGTAATCGTTTAATGTCACAACATTGTTTATGGTACTTACCTTAGATTAATGATTGGTCTCCGCGCCACTACGACTAGATACCGCACTATGAAGAAAAAACAGGTTCCTGAATGCGGCAACTCAATATTGTAGTGTATAGATTTATACAGTACTTACTGATGGTATGTGATGCCAGTATCTTTCTTGTTTTTTGTAGTATTGTTATTACATAGTTTGACTACGCAAACCGGCATTTTGCTTCAGTCTTAAACCAAAATTTGAAATTTGAACTTGTGGCGTGACTGGCGTGACTGGCGCGGGTACGCCGAATACGGCGTAGTATTTGTTGCCGCATTTTTCGAGTACGCCGACGGTATCTAGTCGTAGCGGCGCGGAGACCAATCATTAATCTAAGGTACTTACATTAGTAAATACACACAAGACAATACAAATTGTGACAAAAGGATCTGGTTCAGTATAATGCTGATAAAGACTGGCTGCTTTCCGCGCGCGCTGGTTTTTAACCAAACTCCCTTTTTGACTGTGTTTGCTCATGTAACGGGTGACATAAGGGGCCGTCCATAAATTACGTCATCGATTTTTTCAGATTTTAGACCCCCCCCCCCCCCTATAATCATCCTATCGTCATTTCTTAATGACCCCCCCCCCCCTTCTCCCAAAATTGACGTCATTACTAGTTTGACAAAATAAAACATTGCAGATTTGAGAAAAATAGGGTATTATATGATTAAAACACTTGGTTATAGAATCACCTTTTATTATTTTTACTTTGGCAATAATCATTGATATAATATAACTACCTTATTTTTTTACTTTTCTTTGGATAACTCCCACGGAGTTTTCACCCATTCCTTTTAAAATTCTTTTAAATTCTGGAAATGTATGTGAAAAATAAACTATAAATAAATAAATAACAATGACGTCAAAACACCCACCCCCCCATCTATCATTTACCGTCATCCGCAGCCCAACCCCCCTAAGGTGCATTGTCTATAAACTCAATCGTAATTGTAACAATTGCATAAAAAGCATATTATCTAATATGCCCTATTTTTTTTGTTACAAAAAAAAAACACAGTTATCTAACTGAAATAGAAGTTATTGGCAGAGGTAGTTTAGTTTTTCTTTTCCAACCATCATCGACGCACGCGCTGGCCAGAGATTGATATGCGATTGGCGGGATTCGTAGGGTTCCTACGAGAATCACGCGAAATTTATTTGGAACTCATATTTTATCCAAGTTCTTTTTTTATTTATTTGACGTAATTATGTGGAATAGGCTACAAACGCGATCGTCAAATGACACAATGCTTTTTTCGATGAAAGTTTTGAAAAAAATAAAAAATAAACTACTTATGCCAATATTTCACTTATTTATTTATATATTTAACACTTTATTGTATATAAGCATACACGTCAAACAAAACAAAAAAACAGGAGAATATTAAAATTTACAAAAGGCGAGCTTATCTCTATAAGAGATCTCTTCCAGCAAACCTCAGTAAGTAACCTCAGTAACTTATCTTAATATGCCCCATTTTTTCCGTACGGTAAAAAAACTCATCCGGTATACTTAAACTATAACCGTCTTATTCATAAAAATTTACAAACGCTTTATAAGCCTGTTTTAGTTAAAGTTAGTTTTGTCTCTGTCGTTCCTAAGGAAATGTCGTAATGAAAGAAAGTGACAAAACATACTTTAACTAAATGGCTTATAAAGCGTTTGTAAATTTTTATGAATAAGATCAAAATCAAAAATGTTTTTATTTCGTAAGTTATAAGAATAACATTTGAAATCGTCATGACATACAGTTATCGCTCATTCACTAGGCAGTCTCCCCAGAGAAGAACGAGCAAGAAACTCCAGGGTTGCTCTTTTTAAATAAGTCAATACAAATACAACTTGAAATAATTGTAAAATGTATGATTCGACAAAGAAAAATAAGAATAAAATATACTGGATAATGGCGAGCGGTTCATGTGATCACATTGTTATCATTGGGTTAAAGTACTGACTGACTGCGTCACCATTGCTTTTGTCATCCGTCCCTATTTTAAATCCATATCTATATGCAAAAGGATCTCTGGTTCAAAAAATATGTCTGCAAAAAAATTACAATATGATATTTTGTTGCCGTCGTACAAAGACATTGACCTAGTCATTTATAAATGAATTTTCGTGTCATCGGGCAATTTTCCTTGGAGTTTATATTGGTGCAACATCTGAGACATGCAACTTATGTCTGGGACTTTGAACTTTGGGGCATGGTCATTTATTATCAGCTGTCTGTTGCATGGTATTGCAACTGCATCCACGTACTATTAAGTAGTAGCAGATCGAATATTTACATATTTAAAAAGAGTATACAGCTTATTAAGCTGAATGGTGTACGTGTTGTGTTTTGCCTAATTATGCAGTGTGTTAGTTTAAATTTTATCAAATTTAAAAATATCTGCACTCATTGATTTGTATGCTATAGGTAGATATAATATGATCGACAAACAAGTCTTTTTCGCGCTTTTCATAGTAGATAAAACAGCGCCATCTCTTAGAATCTTCGAGAACTAATAGAACCAAAACCACTGCACACCGCCTCCGTGGCCCAATGTAAACAACTTAGGGTTTACGACTCGGAGGTCGCGGGTTCAATCCCCAGCAGGGTATATGTTTAGTCGGTTTGGTTGGTGGTAGGGCATTTTAAATGCCCGTCTGGCTAGCTACCACCATCTTATCTAAATCTGCCGCCAAACAGCAATGTTAATAGCATTGTTGTGTTCCGGTTGTCAGAGATAAGATAGCCAGTTCCCCAAATTATTTGGGTTTCCGGGTCAGTACGCTTCCACCTTCGGCAGAATCTTCACTTAACATCAGGTGTGATTGAGATCAAGTACTAACCTGTTGTACATAAAAAAAATAAAACACAACCAATTTTTTTTTAGTTTGTGCTCATAATTAATCGGTCACATAAAAGTTTTTTTTTTAATGATAGACTGGATTCGCGTTTGACCACAAATTGCAAAACGAAGTGCAAGAAAAAATTACAATATTCATTAAAATATGAGTTTTACGAGTAATATACATAATTATGTTTGTGTTGCACCTAACAAGGTGATGAATATAGAAATGCACTTCCACTGTTTAATCTTTTAATTATCAGCTACAACCAATATTGCGAAGCAATAATAAGTACTGGAATATTTATATATACTTCGCTCTCCAATTTTCCATTTAAGAATGCCGTGGGGATATCAAGTTGCTTTACCTGCTAATCTTTTTGTAATTTATGTGCTAATAACATTCTGACTGTTGTCACTCTAGGGACAGGTGCATTTGCATTGCAAGCTAACAAATTCTTTCTAACGACACTATGCACTTTGAAATCGGTCAAGGCGTTTAGGCTACAAGAGGTAACATAGAAATCTACAGACTTACATACACTCGAAACATATTACCTGGGCAGTCGGGTAAAGATACAGAAAACGTCACATATTTCTTACAAAGTCAATTACAGTTTGTATGAAATTGGTCTTCATTTTTATACACGAAGGGTTCGTACTTGACTTCAATCACACCTGATGTTAAGTAATGATGGGGTCGAGGGTGGAAGCGTACTGACCCGGAAACCCCAACACATTTGGGGGACTGGCTATCTTATTCTGATAACTCTCTCTGATACGAAACCGAGTACATAAACATGTACCCCGCTGGGGATCGAACCCGCGACCTCCGAATCGTAAACCCAATGTTGTTTACATTGAGTCATGGAGGCGGTGAAAACAGTCGGTCTTTACTTCTTTGCCGAGATTGTATCGTGATATCTAGCGCTTTAAGAAATACCAGGGACTCGAGAGTTCCAAACTGTATACTTGATACTTGACACGAGTCCTGACATGATTTCCACTTTGTTTACGATGCGAAGGTACTCAGTGGCCCACGGAAGTTAACAATAAGGGCAGAAACAATAAACACAGATCTCCAGAGGGCTGCAAACTTTTGTCTTGCCCTGAATTATTAAGGAATCACTCAGGAAGCACGTAATCTTTCATTTTATATTATTTGCAAAGGTTTTGTCAGGCTTGATGTTATGCTTTGAAAAATATTATGTCAATTGTTGTTTTGGAATTTAAGCGGCGAAGCATTTGATCTTGTTGATTTAATAACCAACTAGCGCTTGGTTCTTGGTTCTTGGTCTTGTCTAGCACTTTTTTTATAATCTTAATTTAGGGACTTGTGTCTTCCCATGAGGCTCCTCTGAAAATCATCGTTTTAGTTATTGGATAATTACAACTCATGCTGACGTGGAGACCTTTTTTGGCACCACTTTGCGACACCGAAGAAACTATGCCTAAGTAATCGAAGTCTGATACTTTCTTTTGTTTGTTTTTCATTTACCTCGAAATGACTTAGGTACTTGGGTAACTTAAAATTATTTGAAATGTTAGTTTAATATATACCTGTTTGGTGTAGTGGTTAGCAACTCTGATCACTATACCAAAAGGTTGCGGGTTCGAATCCTGCTAGGGGCATACGTTTGTGTGAGGAATACGGACATGTGTACCCGAGTTATGGATGTTTTCATTTATAATAAGTATTTACTTACAAAAAAAGATGTATTTATGTAGTATATCAACCATCTGGTATCCACAACACAAGCCTATAGTTGCTTACTGTGGAACTAGATGGCGCTGTGTGCATGTCTTAAGGATATTTATTATTATTCATTATTATTATTTATTATATAAGTTATACCATGTTAGTTTGTGTGTCGTTTATGAGGTCAAATATTTTTTTTTATATACTATTCCTTCTAGACATCCATCCCCCCTAACCAAATTCACTGATGAGAAAATACAAACATATTGTACTATAAACTGGCCGGTATTGATCCAGGTTTACCCAAAATTGATCTAATCAAACCTGCATCGTATTAACCCAGCTTTAATTGTCTCATCAGTGTATATCTTTCATTTCGGTTTCTAGCACACTTCATCAACAAGTGTTGGACATCCTCAACTACTCCACAGACTACACAGTTATGAGTGTCAGCGCTTTTCATCAGATATCCAACTGTCTAGTACTTACAGTTCTCTTTCGTAATTTGTAACCTGTATGGAGAAATCTGTAAAAGAATGAAAGTGTCCGACATAGCCCAATGTATCATTAACACCTATAGACGTAATAACAATAAAACATCTATTGTGTCTGGTACAGTGTCCGTGAACGTGTTAAGTTGAAGTGGCAGTGAACAGGGCACATTGATGGCCGTTGGGACCTGAGGGAGGGAGCTCACACGGGTCCTGTGTGTTAAAGGCCACCCGACAGTGTTTTCAAATCGCCTCCATAGGCTACTGACTCTTAATTTACAGCTTTTAATTGAAAACAACTGGGACGAAAAGTTTACCGTGCCATAAAACTCTTTTGCCTTCCTCTCTTCAAATTTATATCGTAGTAGGTCTAACTAACTGTATGTCAAGTTTGCACGCACGTACGGTAAAGTACAACGGTTTTAAAGACCCCCGGAGCATGGAAAAAATTACACCAGTTCACGGATCGACCGCACGAAGCGTTTTTTTTTTTTTTATATGAGAGGGCGGCAAACGAGCATGCGGGTCACCTGATGGAAAGCAATCACCGCCGCCCATGGACACCCGCAACACCAAAAGGCTCACAGATGCGTTGCCGGCCTTTGAGGAAGGTGTAGGCTCGTTTCTTGAAGGTTCCAATGTCGTACTCGTTCGGGAATACCGCTGCAGGAAGTCCGTTCCACAGGGTAGTCGTGGTAAGAAGTTTCTTGAGAAACGTACAGTGGTAGACTTCCACTCATCCAGGTTGTTTAACTTTGTTGCTTAACTTTGTCATTACAATGACATTACAACCGATTACATGTGATTGCATCACGAGGATTGATCTAAGAATTAATGTTATACTGTTATACTTGTTATACTGTAACTTGTTCTGTATGCCCAATAAAAATAAATAAATAAATGTGCTTTCAATTGTTGCAGTCATCAAGCCGCAACGCGAGCGGAGACGCATGCGAGCGGAGAGATCCGTGCCAACATGGCGGCGTATGCATCAGTACGGACGACGGGCCCGTCTGCGAGTGCCGGGATGGGGACTACGAGGGAGCATTCTGCGAGAGAGGTAAGTACAATTAATGCTTGTAAGTGGAGACAGGTGCAGAAACGATGGAATACGTTACAATGAACGCATGTAAACAGATAGAAGCATTCTTTTCGTTGCTGGATTGCGTTTTCTGTCTCCGTAGCGCATAATCAGATCTTCACCAATTTTTCATGAGGTCATCCCCTTGGTATAATAAGCAAAACACAAAACTGTTAAATAAAAAGATCTGACGTCATCACCTTCAACAGACTACTTTTACAGGTTGTAAGTCTCTCCCACTGAGTGATATGCATCGCTTTCCATGGGAGGATTTATCCTAATCACCACGGATTAGCGATCGCAGATTATATCTGGGATCTCTGCTGACGCTTCTGTCCATCACTAGACTATGCAGTTGTGCACACAATCGTTTAGTCACCTTTAACGACATCCACAAGAAGATAAGGATAGTCCTATTTTAAGCTTCGTGAACTATACGTCCATGTTTCCGTTCTTGACCGTCGTTGGTTCATCACCCTCTCAGCCACAAGACGTCCACTGTTGAACCTAGGCCTCCCCCATAGAATTCCAAAGTGACCGGTTGGAAGCGGCCTGCATCCAGCTATGTCCCGCGACCTTTATCAGGCCGTCTGTCCACCTTGTGAGTGGACGCCCTACGCTGCACTTGCCAGTGCGTGGTCTCCACTCGAGAACTTTAAAGCCCTACTGTCTATCAGTTTTTTGAGCTACGTGCCCTGCCCACTGCCACTTCAACGTGCTAATCCTCTTCGTTCGCCTACGGATTTCTAGATTCCTGATTCGATAGTAGTGAAACGGCGAGCATGCATATCCATAGCGTTCTTATGAGGCCGTGCAGACACCAGCTAGTACCTACCCCTTTACAGAAAAACTAATTTATCTCTGCAGTTAGCCAAATTCAGAAATTTTATCCTTCACTTTTTGTACCTTATGGCAATTCCTTACTCACCTATAATTAAAATAAAATACTATACATAAACACACACACATACATAAATACACACACGCACGCACACAAACACATATCTGACCAAGTAATTATTATATTTACAACTCACATAAGCACTAACCAAACTAATCCAGGTTTTTCAATTGCAATTACGCATAAAGTGAAAATCTTATCTAAAAAGTACAAGAATGGAGAGCAGAGTATCGTAATACAAGTTTTAAGAAGCTTAACAGGATACTCTCAGAATTGTGTACAAGATTGTTATGCTTGAATGAAAATAAATATTTTGAATTTTTGAACTTGAATTTTGACTTTTAGTGAGAGATCACGTTTCATAAGCCATAATTCATCACTGGTGACAAGAAGGTACTGAAGCGAGAAGACGTTGCAAAGTTTCCCGAATGCCGCCCGATCGTCGGTTAAAAACAACCATTTACATGGTATTTAGTTGTATGTAAACACTAGCAATAACATTGTATTACCCCATTTCAATTTGTAGCTGCATTAAGTAGCTCTTAATCTCTTCCCTGTAATAGTTGCAGCAGTCGCTGTAATAGTTCGAGCGCGGTAAATGCTGAGTTGGCACGCAACCGTTTTGTTGCTTCTGCCTCCGCATAAGTGTTCTAATGGACGACTGTTTGCTTAGAAAGCGTTTGCCGTAGCGTTTTCAAGGCTTTAGGAAATTTTAACACAATTATTATCGGCATTATTATTCGCGGTAGCCTTTTGCTTCCTGAACATCACATACTGCGTTGTGGCGGTTAATGGTGTATCAAACCCTAGTTTATCAAGCATCACTTAATCGCCTTCCCCATAGTTTAAACCTTATTGCTGATTTTGAATAACAATCACTTAAGTCGCCTCTGCAAAGTCAGTTATTCATTCAATAAATTTAAAGATACTATAAAAGAGGAACTTATTAAGAAAGCATATTGTAAGTATCAGATTTTTTTATTTTTTTTTTATTGAAAAGGTGGGCAAACGAGCAAGAGGTGCACCTGATGGTAAGTGTCACCGCTGCCCATAACCATCTACGGAAACGGAAGATCCGCAGTGGCGTTGCCGGCCTTTAAGGAAGGAATATGCTCGCTTCTTGAAGGTTCCCAGATCGTATCGGTTCGGAAAGACATCCGCTGGGAGCTTATTCCAAAAAGTAACGGTACGTGGAAGGAAATGTCTACTGAACTTATATTTTTTTTTTTTTTTTTAATTAGAATGGGATCGCTCTTGACCTTAATCTGGACTAATATATTTATATAGATAATAAACATTCATGGACATAACTAGCTTGTTAGCATAACCAGCCTTTAGATTATGTAAATTTATCGCTATCGTCATCGATTACGTTGACCAATAAGAAACTGTCAAATTGCCGAGCGAACAATGAGCCAACCAATCACATGTCAGAATGAAACCGATGACGATAACGATGACATTATTTAATAGAACCCCAGGTTATTATCGACGACCTGTTTGGTGCAGTAGTTAGCAACTCTGACCACTTTTTTTTTTTTTTTTTTTTTTTTTTTTTTTACCAGGAGAAACGCTCATGCTTATCCGCCCTCCTCGGGGGAGGGGGGCGGATTATGTCGGACTCCGGCACAGAAGGTGCCGGCCTACCGACTAAAAACTCCTGGGTGTTCCCTCGCGCGCGCCGTTGACGGCGTGGCCGCGGGTACCATCTGGTATTCGTCCGCAGCCACGCCAGCGCGGTGCCCGCCGCCAGGACAAAGCGGCGGCAGGCCCACCTCTGGGCTGGAGCAGGGAGGAATCGCCTGGTCCAGCCACCTCTAGAAGGCGCGAGGAAAACACCGCGCGCGCCTTCTCGCGGGGCCTATGTGTGGGCGGTGATCCCCCCGGATCGCCACCCACGGCCCCGCAGGGTAGGGGGGCAGAGGATCGCCTATCATTAAAGATAAGCTCTCCTCCGGGCCCCCCATGCGGCTGCATCTCCCCTCGCTCTGCGAGTGACCTCGCAAAGAGAGAGGACCGCTTTCCACGGCCTCTCCTTGGCGTCCGCAGCTCGAACCTGGCTGCGGCCGGCAAAGAGTGGCCGTCCCGCACGGCTACGACCTCTCAGCAGAGAGGTCGTCCCCTACCATAGCGGCCTGCAACAGCGGGAGGCCCGGAGAGGAGGCGGGGGAAAACCGCCCCCCCAACCCTCCCGCCGTCTCCCCCTGCGAGCAGAGGGAGAGGGCCGCTTCCCACGACCTCTCGTCGACGGCCGCAGCCTTAGCTGCAGTCGTCAAGGAGAGGTCGCCCAAGTGCTGCAGACGATTCCACGGCGTCCCCTGCCCATATGGACATATGGGCATTCCTCGGGAGCGCCGCTTCCTCGCCGCAGCCCGCTGTGGTGGAATTCGCCCTCCACCATCCCTCGTCGCTCCACTCCCGAAAACGAATTTTCGGGAGTGGGACGACGAGGGCATCTCGGCGCCGAGGCGGGCCTCGGAGCCGAGACTTGGGCTGGTTTTTTATAGAGGTTTTCCTTCCTCGCGGTCCGGGCGGTTAAGCCAAGACCCTCGGTCCCGGACTGCAGCTGAAAGCCGCGGTCCCGGATTACGAGCCCGGCGGTGGCAAGGGGTAGGAGGTTCACCCCAAACCTCCTCCCCAGGCCTGCTCGGCGGCAGTGCGAGTGCACACCGAGCCCACCCTTACTCCCCCACTAGGAGGGGAGCGTCTCCTGCTCCATCCGCAGTGCCCTCTGCTAAACCAGAGGGACACGCGGAGGAGCCCACCCCGTCAGACTATTAGCCATCGGTCAACAAGAACCCTTAAAAGGGAAGTTGTTGACCGATGCCCAGGGTGCACCGGCCCAACGACTACCGTTCCCCCCAGACGTATCCAGGGGGACAAGTAGCCATCAGGCACACGGGGAGGTTGTCTGACATCGCACCCCAAGCAACTCTGACCACTATACCAAAAGGTTGCGGGTTCGAATCCCGCTTGGGGCATATGTGATGAATACGGACATGTGTACCCGAGTTGTGGAATATTTTCATTTAAAATAAGTATTTATTTCCAAAAAAAAAATTAATGATGTAGTATATCAATCATCTGGTATCTACAACACGAGCCTATAGTTGCTTAGTGTGGAACTAGATGGCGCTGTGTGTACTCGTATGTCTAGGGATATTTTTTTATTGTGCCTTTTTGTAATATACTTGTTTTTTAAAGAGCAACCTCTCGAGTTTCTTTTATCAGGGGAAAATTTTGAGTGAATGAATTTTGAACAAGCAGTAGCTTTAAAAATGTAAAATCCGACTATTTTAAGTGTACCCTGTGTACCTACAAAATAAAGCATTTTTGATTAGCTGAATGATGATGAAGCTACACTACTACTAACTCCTACTTCACACCTTTAACTCTTCTTTAATTAGCCTGGGGTCCAAGGTAAAGAGATAGAGTACCACTGTTGATCCTGGCCCATTGATTAGAATACTCAAATACAAAGGTGATAAGTAAACGTCGAGTTACGAGTTCATGAAATTAGCGGCATTTTTAATATAGGGTTTAGAAAAGGGATGTCGCGGCTTTGATTCCCAACGGTATATTTAAACCCCGACGATAAATGAGGAGTGTAATGGGGTTTGACGGTGTTGTGTGTATTTGTGTGTGTCCTGTCCTTCTCCGTATGTGTCTTAATAATGCGTGGTCCGATTTGAGTGTGAAAAGTGATTTAAAAATAAATATTCTCAACATCAAAATTGTTACCTAAAATGGTAAATCACTTTTTGAAGGAATCTGGTACAAAACTATACAATCTCGCCTGTCTTGTCAAAGTCAAAGGCAATAACTACTTGAGTATTTAAAAACCAAAAAACCCGACAGCATCTTTTGTATTTTGCGGACGCCATGTTGGATTTTTTTATTATAAAATGTACTCGTACCTATCCTATGACACTTCGGGTAACAAGACGAATCTAACGACACCATGCCCTGCGAAATTTGTCAAGCCGTTTGCGCCAAAAGAACGAACACATATATGGATACATACATACATAAATGTATACATTACTCTCCATCGCAGTCGGGTGAAAATACGTGTGAAGTAAGGAGAGAAGTGTCCCACCCTGTGTGTGTAGTGTAGCTTTTTCTTTAATTTTTATATTAAAAACTGGTTTCGCGTTTGACTACAATCTCACCTGATGGAAAGCTGAATGAATTCAAATCAAATAAAAATAAAAAATGCTTTATTTTGTAGGTACACAGGGTACACTTAAAATAGTCAGATTTTACATTTTTTTAAGCTACTGCTTGTTCAAAAGGCAATTTTCCTCTGAGAAGAACAAGCAAAAAACTCGAGGGGTTGCTTTTTTTGAAAACAGGTTTTTATATTACAAAAAGATAGCCTGGCATGCGAACGAGCTGATTACGTCCAGGTCATCTAAATAGTTTGATATTTTATAATATGTTTTCCTAATAAGTTTCTGTTGTATCTTTAAATTTATTGAAAGTAAGTAAGATTGTTTCTTTTGGTTTGACTAATGTATGAGTTGGGATCGTTACGTGCTGATACTAAATCGTAGTTTTTCAGACAAAAAATTCGGATTTACCGAACTTGGAACATCTCCGCGATTAATTATAACTCGGCCCGACTTCTAGGGACCGAACGTTATTGTTCCCTGGCTGCTGAGAAGGTTTTAATAACCTATTTTGGGGTTACCTGGAAATCTCTGAGGAGGTTTTATTTGGTGGCAGGATTTTGTAGGAAAATTTACAAAGCACCCGTTTTAAGTAGATCAAAGACTTTGATGATCTGATTCAGAACCAAGACTTACAATTTAAAATTATTCGACGACCGATTGGTGTAGTGGATAGTGACCCTATCAGCGAAACCAACGGTTGCGGGTTCGAATCCCGCGACGGGTAAATGTTTGTGTGATGAATATGAACATTTACTCCCGAGTCTTGGATGTTTATATAAATATTTATGTATGTTTATCCGTTATCTAGTATCCATAGCACAAGCTTTGCTTAGTTTGGGACTAGATGATTGGTGTAAGTGTCCGAAATATTTATTTATTTATTTATTCGCCTTACATATCTGTTCATCTTCTTTCTTATCCTCTTATTGGCAACCGGTAGCCTGTTTGAGCTACATTTCTACCAGTGTCAAGTGTAAAATAATAACTAATGTGTTTTTTTAAATCTAATATAATGCGAAAGTTTGACTGTTTCTTTGTGTGTTGCTCAATCACAGCGAAACGGATGAACAGATTTGGATGAAATTTTGTATAAAGGTAGAATATACTCTCGATTAAGATATAGGATATTTTTTATCGCGATAAAGTGAGTAGTTAGAGTTTCTTACCGGTTGTTTCGATCTTTCGTGACAACACGAGCAAATATTGGGTCTTCACCTATGAAATTGGAGTTTTTTTTCTTCGTTAATCATTCTATATGCCAATTCCTGCGATTTCCAAAGCTATTTCCAAATTTGTTTTTTATTTGGAAAATGGAATATTATTTCAAGGTTTCACATTAAATTTTGGGTTGTCTGGAAGAGATCGCCTTTAGTGATAAGACCGCCTAATTGTGTTCTATTGTTATCATCAAAATTATTGTAAATTATTTTGCGCAATAAAGAGTATTTGTATTGTATTGTAAATATTTTTTAATTTCTGGGCTAGAGCTCTTTTCATGTGCTTCCCATAACCATTTCTTAGTTTCGCTGAAACTTTTATAAAGCGGTTACTTTTAAAAATTGACGCTGCCTATATTTAACTTAATGTTATCCGATAATACACACAAAGTTTAGCTAAATTTGGATTTGCCGTTCCCAAAAAGAAATCAAAAATGTTTGTATGGAGAAAACAGTCTTTGAGTTGAACAGTCTTACAGAATGATAAACAGACCTAATATTTGTCTATTGATCTATGTATGTATGTGTATGTAAATATATGAAATTTATTCACGTAGTTTGTATGTGCATCCCTATTTAATACCGTACAACCTACCTATTTCAAATGTACTGTCCTTATACCCAAAGGTAGCCTGGAAGATATCGCTTTTAGTGATAAGGTCGCCAAATTGTCCAATCTATTCTTACCACTTTTCTGAAACTGTATTTTCTTTTCTGTTGTGCAATAAAGTGTATTTGTATTGTATTGCATTAAAGATATTAAGAAAGATTTATGAAAGGAAAATCACGTACAATATCAACCTGTGTGGCATAAAAATATATTGGCGTTTTAAAATCTGTTCGTAGTTTCAATGGAAACTTTCCGCGTACGACATTGACAAAGCTATGGATCTGGAAAGAGCCGGGAAACTTTCCTCTGAATTGTATCACAGTAGAAGTTTTTCCCCTGTCAAAATTTTTCACAATATCTCTTTCAGATATTATTTTATTTATTTGAGAGACAAACAGTTGCTTACATAAATTACATAAGTGGCTCATACATACATAACGCCACGACCGTTATCCCAAATGGGGTGGTCAAAGATATCCCAAATGTTGGTTTCTGTTGTAATTTTATAGTTTTAAATTGATCTGTATGTAAACATAGATGCAAAAGTTTATCCATCTATCTAATATAGATTTTATATTTATATTTAACATTAGCATCGCAATATATTTACGAAAACTTAATGTATGTAAGAAAAAATATAGAATCGTTTAAGAAAAATAGTGATATACATAATGTAAATACCAGATATAAAAATAAACTTGCTGTTCATGCCAGCCGTTTACACAAAGTAACTAAGTCATTTAAGGGGCAATGTATACGCTTTTATAATAAGGTTTCAGTGGACATTCAAAATTTACCTTTAAATAAATTCAAAACCATCATAAAACAGACATTATTTACCAAAGGCTATTATAAAATTTCTGACTATCTGGATGATAAGCAAGCATGGACATAGACCGCTCGGCGATATTCAGCCTAATTATACAATGTAATATAAATGTAACCCAAACTTATTTAAAAGAGCAACCCTTGAGTTTCTTGCTCGTTCTTCTCTGGGGAATCTGCTTTGCGAATGAGCAATAATGTCAATAATTTTAATGTTAAGATAAAAAATGTGACGTTTTCAAGTGATAATCCTTATCCTACGAAATAAATAAATAAATAAATAAATAATAAATAAATATTTCGGACACTTACACCAATCATCTAGTCACCAAACTAAGCGAAGCTTGTGCTATGGAAACTAGATAACGGATAAACATACATAAATATTTATATAAACATCCATGACTCGGGAATAAATGTTTGTATTCATCACACAAACATTTTCCCCTCGCGGGATTCGAACCCGCAACCGTTGGTTTCGCTGACAGGGTCACTATCCACTACACCAATCGGTCGTCATATTTTTTGTCAATATTTTTTGACTTTTGACTTTTTGACTTATACTTTCTACATTAACATACATACACACACACACACACCGCAACACACAGATATACACTTACAAACATACACACACAAACACGCATATATACATTCACACATGTACACACTCATATGTACATTACCACACATGCCATAATTTTTATTATTATTATTACAGTTTAGCATACACTACTTATTATATATTTTCGTGGCAATTGTCATATGTATTTCTGTTGTCATATATTGTTATCTTTATTCTGAAGAATAAATTTAAATTCTCATACTCTGTCCGCATTGAGGAACGGTGTTTTCTAACACAAGTATATTTTGTACTTACCAGAAAACACCGTCCACTGTTTATTGTTGTTAAATGTGAGAAAGAAATAAACGATTTTTATTTTATTTATTATTTATTTCTACTATAGACCGCTCGCGACTTTGTCCGCATGAACTTCGTTCCAGTAGCCTAAAAGAGGCTGAATGATAAACAATACATTTTCCATAATCTTTTCTTAGCGATCGCTTTCCCGTTCTCTGTTTTTGCGTTCTCGTGAAAAACACTCGCAAAATCCGTTCTTAGCGGACGTCTCCCACTTTTAGACTATCTTCCTGATAAATTTCAGCCTCATAGGTCAAGTAGTTTCCGAGATTTTGTGTCATACGCTCTTATTTATATAGATGTCATATTATTTACTATTATATTCCAACTGATAAATATTCATAAATATTTATATAACAATCTATGACTCGAAGTTGAGTATTCGTATTCATCATACAAACATTTACCTCTAACAAGATTTGAATCCGTAACCGTTGGTTTCGAAGGGTGACCCACTACACCAATCGGTGGTGAAGAGTGGTACACTTTTAATAGCATCGAGAATTTTCTACGTAATTTATTTCGGTACACAGTGCATTACCGAAGCTCATTTGCGGGCTTCCACGGTTGATTCAGCCCCATGACCTCTGTCTGACCCTGACCTTCACCTATGTGCGGCTTGTAGCTTGATGCTCAGCTAAAAAGCGCTTTATACTCGCATTCCACTCGAAGCTTCACCTGCGTGGATTTACTTTATGCATTCTTAAATCCTTCTCCGGAACTCTTTGCCAAATGTTAAATTAACAAAATATTCTTTATTATTTAGAATAGAATAATTTATTTGCAAGAACATAGTTTACAAGGTCACAAATTAGTTTGAGGATCTCATGTTCTACCAGTGATGCGACGTGCAAACATTTTATTAGTTGACTTATTTTCTATATTAAGCATTATTCAGTTGTCAAATTTAATATTCTAAATTACAGATTCATACATTTACACAATACAATACAAATATTCTCTAAAGCGCAAAATTTATATTTTTGAATTTATAAAATCAAATCAAATCAAAATATTTTATTTCATAGGATAAAATTATCACTTGAAAACGTCACTATTAATATTACATATAAATTTACTGCTCATTCACAAAGCTGTCTCCCCAGAGAAGAACGAGCAAGAAACGCTGGGGTTGCTCTTTTAAACAGATTATGGGTTACAATTTGTGATTTCGTAATTATATGAATAATAAGACAGCTATGTCCATGCTTGCTTATCATTCAAATAGTCAGTGATTTTTAAACGACTTCAAAAAAGGAGGAGGTTCTGTATTCGGGGCGTATTTTTTTTTTTTTTTATGTATGCGTACACCGATATCTCCGAGATTTTATAATAGCCTTTTGCTAATAATTTCTGTTTTATGATTGCTTTAAATTCATTTAAAGGCAAATTTTGAATGTCTACTGGAACCTTTTTATAAAAGCGTATACATTGCCCTTTGAACGATTTACTAACTTTATGTAGTCGTTATATGTTTAGAAGACCTTATATTGATACATTTCTTTATTAAGAGTTCTTTATTATTATTATTAGGAGCCCATAGCGTCCCACTGCTGGGCAAAGGCCTCCCTCATCTGTTTCCAGTCGTTTTTGTTCTTGGCGAGCATAAACCATGCCTTATTAAAACTGTCAAGCTCGTCTCTCCACCGTTTTCGCGATCTGCAAATAAAAAGTTTTTAAATCAAGCTTTTATTTAATAAACATTTAACTAAAATGAAATACATTAGGGAATGTTACGAAAACTAAATATCAAGTAACTTAACTTTTTCCTTCATGTGATATTTGTTGATTATTTTAGGTAATCGTAGCATATTATAAATAAATATTTCGGACACTTATACCAATCATCTAGTCCCAGATTAAGCAAAGCTAGTACTATGGGTAATAGTACGGATAAACATACTTAAATATTTATATAAACATCCACGACTCAGGAATAAATTTTCGTATTCATCACACAAACATTTACCCATCGCTGGTTTCGAACCCGCAAACGTTGGTTTCACTGACAGGATCGCTATCCACTGCACCAATTAAATCAAAGTCATCGATTAAAAGGTATAAATTTTTTGCATATAATTCTAAAATACATCGAGCTTAATAGCTCTGGCCATACAACGTGGCTCTGCTGGCCTTCTGGGTAACATTCCTCGAAGGATTATTTTAAAATATTTTTATTAGCTAAATATTTCGGATATATTTCGGAGAGTGTGCTGAAGTACTGCATGAGTTGATCCCGCCATCCCCGTTCTTACATCGAAATTCAAGACGTACCGCAGGATATCACCCGCACTTAGTTGACGTGCCATTTATAAGGACCAAGCGTTTTAGGTCTTCGTTTCTCATGCGCACGGCTAAGGAGTGGAACGCATTGCCTCCGTCTGTGTTTCCAATCGCATATAACCCGCAGCTCTTTAAAGACAGGTTAAATAGGCATCTTCTGGGAAAGCTCGTTCCGTCGTAGACCTTATCTCGACATTAGTCCAGATTAAGGTCAAGAGCGATCCCATTCTAATTAAAAAAAAAAAAAAAAAAGGTTTTTAGTAAGCTTGAATTATTAAATTAAAAAAATTAAAATTAAACAGTATATGCAAATAATACAGTTATCTACCTAATATTATAAATGCGAAAGTTTGGATGAAATGGATGATCGGATTTGGATGAAATACCCTGGATGATATAGGATATTTTTTATACCGATAAAGAGAAAAGTTCCCGCGGGATAAACAAATTTCCGCGGTAAAGTTATCCCACGCAGGCGAAGCCGCGGGCTGAAAGCTAGTATTACATATTAATACATATATATTTTATGGTGTTTTTTTTTATGCACAACGGGTTGGTACTTGACGTTAATCACACCTGATGTTAATTGATGTAAAGCGCGGTAAGCGCTGTGTGGGTCTCACCACCATCTACCCTATTGGTTATGGCACTAAGTATTTGCTGGCCTATAAAAATATTTTCAGCTTTTTTTAGTGACGAAATTACATGATGCTTTTCCATATTCCGAGGACTATTATGAACATTCTACAATGTAATAACATACATTGAACATTTAGAGAATCCCCGTGGAGCTAAATATAATAATATTATCATCTGTCATTCTGCGAATCTGTCATTTCACGTCACCTGACATTTTGCGTTCCTCACGTTTTGCGAATATGTCATTTGCGTTTTTGACATTATGCGCCTAGGCCAGGAAATCTATATTTTCCTAAATAAACATGATGTTTAACAAAAACTTTAAAAGCATTTATCAATGCGAGAGTTTGGATGTTTGTTTCTTGCTCATTCACGGCGAAACGGATTTGGATGAAATTTGGTGTAAGGTAGAACATACCCTGGATTAAAACATAGGATATTTTTATCCCGATAAAGTGAGTAGTTCCCGCGGGATAAACAAATTAAACTTTCCGCGATAAAGTTATTACACGCAGGCAAAGCCGTGGGCGAAAAGCTAGTATTTCTATAACGTAAATCGTAATTTTTACGCACTTAACATTTTGAGAATTAGACATTTTACAAATCTGACGTTTTGCGACAAGCTATAGCAAAGTCTGACGTGTTGTTTTTTTTTTTTAGTTTTATTTTCTCCTTTAGGAGAAGGCAAAGGGATCTAGCCCACAACAGCCATGTCTTATTTATCTTATTTCTTCAGTTTGTAAGTCAGTCTCAGTCAAAACAAGTAATTCGTCGTATACTTGGCGTATACAGAGTCTAGTCACGGTCAAGTCATTCTTCAGTAAAGTGGCAGAATGCTTTACAAAAGATTTTAGCGGCTTCTTGTGGGAACCCGAAAGCTCCGTTACGCACTTTAATTTACACTTCCCTTCACTTGTACACCATCACTAACGTTTGCTGCACAATATTCTGCCATTATTAAGCTTCAAAAGTCAGAATGCACAAATTATAAGAATTATAAAGAAAAATGCTACTTCACTCGCCGAGTTCCCGTCAAAAAGCCTCTGACGTGTTGTGAATAATTATGTCATTTTGCGTTTTGACATTATGCGCCTAAACCATCTTAAATATAAAACACCGCACTCAAAATTTACTACGCATTATTGAGATGCTTCCGGACAAATGCTGGCCACACTCACGTAACCCGCTCAAACACATTACAACGTTTTTCGGTCGAGGTTAATAATAAAACCAACAGCGTATTCATAATTGACGGCCGATTGGTCTACCCGGTAGGTACTTACTTGATGCTTTATGCAGGGTCTAATGCTAGGGTTAATGTGAATATGGAATGTATGTATATCCGTTACCTAGTATCCAAAACTTTGCCTAGATTGGGACTAGATAATTTGTGTAAGTGTACGTTTAATTCCTCTATACAAACTTTACGCGGGAATATTAATTCTTATATGTTCTATGTAGATTTTAATTTATTTAGGAATGTGATGTGCATATTAAAAAAAAAAAAACAAAAAAACGCAAGCCGTTTGTTGGAAAAATAAACAACAGAATACGCTACAAAATCAAATGTGACTAGGTATGTTATATTTATTTGCGTCCCGCATACGATCCGGAAGATAATGACGTCTTTAAATGAAAATATACGTCTTTATAAATCATCATGATTATAATTAAATAATGTATTTGATAAAACCCTGGTTTAAAACAAGAAAAGAAATCACAATATAAGTTTAGAAACAAAAAACTCGACAGCACTTTTTGTGGTTTTGCGAACGCCATGTTAGATTTTATAGCATATAATATATCCTGTGACACTCCAGGGATTAAAAGGATTCTGTCGATACCATGCTCTTAGGAATCGCTCAAGCCGTTGAGGCTACAGGAGGTAACATAGAAATCTACTTACAGACACCCGAGAAACATTACCTTCCTTGCTGGGACAGTCGGGTGAAATCAAAAGCAAACTCACGGGCTTAGGCTTAATAAGATAGTAACATACCCCATCACTTTAAGGGGACAATTTCCCTGTCCGTCCAGATAAAAAGTTGTAATTCGTGTTCTGAGAGAGCTTATTTATTTGAAAAGTTTCACTCTTACCTGTTTTAAAGGGGCCGGGAGGTCGGTATTATATTACGGGGAGTGACAGGGCACAGCGCTTATATCAGAAACAGTGATCTAACTGTCTTACTGCAAGATAATGTTAATAAAATAACATCTTGTAACGAGACGCCATGCGACTCGTTGATTCTCTTTTTGCAGTATTCTCCTTGTTTGTTTCTTTTTCGGTTAAGTCATAATATTTTAAATTCAAAATTTGAACGAGACGTCCAATATTTTCAAGGGTAAATCACGTACTGACAGGCAGCTGTTAGAGAGAACAGCTTTTTTTCAGTGTAGCTTTTTGTTTAGTCAGTACGTGATTTACCCTTGAAAATATTGGACGTCTCGTTACAATCTTACTTCGAATTGCTCATCGTTTTATTTTTAACTGATTGTCCCAGAGAGGAGGGTTTTACAGGGTGAATTTGAATTCGTATAATTTCCATTAATTGGTGACGTCACTCTTGATTAAGCGCAACTTTCCCTAAAAAAAACCATAATCGATTTCGGTCAAAAAAATTTCGGATTAGCAATACAAAGTAAACCATTCTGAAACCATCTTTACTATGAAGCCCAACAATTTTCGGCTGGTGACTCCACTCCTGATTACAAAGAACTTTCCACTAGGAACCATAGCTGAATTCAGCAAAGATTGAAGCAAAGAAAGGAAAGAGAGGAAGGGGATTCCGTATCATCAGGTTGCAGATACACTATAAATATATACACACTCATACACACATACACACACACACTCACACACAAACACATACTCGCACACACACATATATAACAAAATTAGTTTTTACATTTTTACTTCATTCTTATTTTATAAGTAGCATAATATTAATCTATTTCACATTAACCTTAATTGGACAAATATTTGACATTTAGTTATGGAAGAGCGGAGCCTCCTAACACAGGTATTTTATACTTAAAAGGAGACCCCCGATATCTCATTGATTGTTTTATTAAGTTACTGAAATAAACATTTCTTCATTTTCATTTCATCAAGGATATAACCTCAATTATACTCAAATTGACGCATCATCTTCGGCCACATCATCACTTCCCATCAGGTGAGATTGTGGTCAAATGCGTATCCAGTTAACCATAAAAAAAAATATAATCTAATTGGATTACTGGCTTGCCTGCACTGTGGTGCAATTCTGGTAACAAGTTTGAGTGTAACTGAGAATGTCTACAATCTAAACAATTTATTTTAATTTCGTAACGGTAATGGTACTTTGTGCACCTTCCAAGTTACTAATGGCTATTTATGCAGATGCATACAATACTTTTTCTACACCACTACTTACTTTAAATAAAACAAATAAGAAAACTCCGTAAAAACAAATGATTATATCATCTAGATAAACCGAACTATGTTAAAAGCGGAAAGGCTTATCCCATTTTCATCAAATATGGCTTAGAGCCTGTCTCCTCGTCGAGATCTTAATTAAAAAAAACCCGCATTCAAATCGGATCATGCATTAATGAGAAACGCTAGACACACACATACACATAAAGGCTGGACACACACAACAACTGTCAAACACATAACACTCCTCGTTTTTAGTCGGGAGTTAATCACATAGGTACTCATTTTTTATCCACCTGCTAGTATCTGATTGAGCTAAATCTTGGCATATTTATGGTACCATCCATAAATAGGAAAGAAGAAGAGGAAGACCGAGAATAAGCTACATGCAACAAATAAAAGAGAAGTTGAACGTCGTGTCGTATCAGGAGGTCAAGAGGAAGGCGGTGAGCAGAGGGATATGGAAAAAACTCCACCGACAAGAGCATGGCTCTTAAATCAGATGATGATGATATGGTACCATCGAGCTGTTCTGATGATGGGGCTGTCATGTAGGGACTGGCACTCCTTGATGGCAAGATAGTCGAATTTGGGCTAATTTGTTTTGTTGTCATGAGCACTTTCTAATACATGATGACGAGGAAAGATTTAGCCAGAAGATTGACATTGGATATCCTTGATGGACTATGTTAGTCTTCTTTGTATTAGAATAATATGTGATAATCATGATGGAGTATTAGTGCTGTGTGGATTCGGTATTCAAATATTACTTTTATAATAAGTTTCCAGTGGACATTCAAAATTTACCTTTAAATAAATTCAAAACCATCATAAAACGGACATTATTTACCAAAGGCGAGTGTCCATGGGTGGCGGTGATTGCTTTCCATCAGGTGACGCGCGTGCTCGTTTGCCGCCCTCTCATATAACAAAAAAAAATATAATTGTAACCCAAACTTATTTAAAAGAGCAACCCTTGAGTTTCTTGCTCGTTCTTCTCTGGGGAATCAGCTTTGTGAATGAGCAATAATGGCATTTAATAATAAGATAAAAAAAATGTGACGTTTTCAAGTGATAATTTTTATCCTACGAAATAAATATTTTTTTGATTTGATTTAATTTGAAATAGAATAGAACCAACCTGTCTCTTCCCGTCGGTATCGTAAAAAGCGACTAAGGGACTTAAAAAAAAACATCTATAGATTTGCACGTTTCAACGGCAATAGGTTCACCCTCGTCACGTGTGCATTTCTGTATATTTCATAAGGTGAATCGTGGATGTTGTTTCAATCGTTAAACTCTTAACGTTTGGAACACCCAAACACTATTGTTTGGGATACCTCTGATAAAGTTATTTTTAAAAGTATTTTTATTGTAGAACTTATTTTGTCCAACAAAGTTACATTAAAATTCACATTTCACTGACTAGAAAAGCCAAGGTTAATGTCCTATGGATATATATTTCTTTAGAACTAATACAAAACATTGTCTACGTGCTCAGAAAATGCATTTATTCAAGCTTATTGTGCGAATATGTCAGCAGCGAGCTTAGCTGCTTGATTTCGTATGTTATACAAAATGCCTTTTTGTCGAAATAATGGTATCACTCAGATTACATTTGTATTCTTATTGTCACATATATCAAGCTTTTTATTTAGGTTTATTGAACTTTCTTTCATTTAATACAGTGCTCATTCTAAAGCACTGTAATTAACTAACCAATATTATGAATACTGAAATTTGGATGTTTGTTTATTGCTCAATCACGGCGAAACAAATGAACCGATTTGGATGAAACTTGGTATATAGGTAGAATATACCCTGGATTAAGACATAGGATATTTTTTATCTCTATAACGTGAGTAGTTCCCGCGGGATATAGGTCGTTTCCATTCAAAAGTAGAAGCCCCGTAGGCTTTGGCGTATATGAAAACGCATATACTTACATATTACTGCTTATAAACCGGGTCGGTGAAACAATCAAAATGGCACCACTTCATTGGTGTTAAAACGGGAGTTTGGAACCAATGGGAACTCAGTCATACACCGACTTTACTCGTGAACTGTCGTATCAAATGCTTATGTTGTAAAAAAATCTCTCAACACCGAAAAGTGCCCAAAAACCGCGTGCGCTTTTTAGTATAACAAACCTTAATAATATATTACTCGTAAAACTTATATTTTTAACCTATATTGTAATTGGTTGTGCACGGTTTTGATTTTGGCCATTTATTCTTAGCAATCTTATTAGTTCTCGAGGATTCCAAGAGATGGCGCTGTTTAATCTACTAAGAAAAGCGCGAAAAAGACTTGTTCGCGCGACCATATCTATAACATTTAAATCAATGTGAAAACGTTCAGAAATTGGTTTAGGTGTGGATACCACGCACTGACAAGCGCAGTAATGAAGATCACGGGAAGTAGCTGGATGCAGACCGCTTCCAACCAGTAGATCTGGAAATCTATTGATGATGACTATGTTCAGCAGTGGATGTCCTGTGACTGATATGATGATGATGATAGGATTAGCTAATAATCAATGTGTTGACAGATGCCCCTCGCCTGTTAGCAGGAGTGTATGCAATGTGTGGTCGAAGGAATAACCTGATGATTCGTTTTGTCCCACGTCTACAGATTGTCAATTCTACAGATTTCCAATATTAAAGGAACCCTTGTCTACAGATTGTCAATACTAAAGATTCCCGTGTGTACAGATTCCCATACCTATAGTGTCCTATTTCTACAGATTCCCATCTCTACAGATTCCCATACCTATAGTGTCCTATTTCTACAGATTCCCATCTCTACAAATTCCCATACCTATAGTGTCCTATTTCTACAGATTCCCATCTCTACAGATTCCCATACCAATAGTGTCCTATTTCTACAGATTCCCATCTCTACAGATTCCCATACCTATAGTGTCCTATTTCTACAGATTCCCATCTCTACAGATTCCCATACCTATAGTGTCCTATTTCTACAGATTCCCATCTCTACAGATTCCCATACCTATAGTGTCCTATTTCTACAGATTCCCATCTCTACAGATTCCCATACCTATAGTGTCCTATTTCTACAGATTCCCATCTCTACAGATTCCCATACCTATAGTGTCCTATTTCTACAGATTCCCATCTCTACAGATTCCCATACCTATAGTGTCCTATTTCTACAGATGCCCATGTCTACATATTTCCAATAATACAGATGCCCATGTCTACAGATTCCCATGTTATATTTATAAGTTTTGTCGTCTAAAGACATGTGGTTCCAGCTTTATCACCCAATTTCCCCATTGCCTCCCTTTGCGTCTTCTACCGCCTATACAAACCGAGAGTTACGATGTAGCGCCGCTACGCGCTACGTAGTAACGTAGTGCGTAGTAGCGTTTTTCACGATGTAAATTCCCTCGCAGCCTTTGCAATGTAGTTGCACCGTTAGGGTGAGTGGCGAGTCCGGGGGGTGCAATCTGACTAGTGATGAGCGATATTGATAAAATATCGACAATTCAATATTACCTCTTTAAATTGCGATATTTTCCAATATCGATGTTTCGTAGCACTTTTATTAGGCGGGACATTAGTATTATTATAATCCACGGATTTTTGACACGAATAGGTATCATTATAAAGTACGTGGATAAGTTCAGCTGTAATTAAAGTGGCAATACCTAATTCAGGAAAATAATAAAACTACCTAACAACAACAACTATGTCAAAACAACATTAACAAAAAAAGGTTATTACAAAATTAGTGACTACCTGAATGACAAATACGCTTGGTATACTTCGCCCAGCTCCAAAAAATTATGAAATTGTATTAGTTGTATACTTTTATATATATAAAAAAAAGAAAAGAAAAATGATCCTATGTGTTTCTTGCGCCGCATCTTTTCCCACAGATGATTTGCCTTTCCGAAGCGGTGGTAGCTTGGACATACTGGCAGACCGAAAAATACTTAAGCCCTATTTTTATTTCCAATAGATTTAAATTGACATTCAGCAAATGATATCATGTATTTTACGTTGAAATAAATGCTTGAAGTTTGAAGTTTTTGAAGTTTAACTTTTTTCTCACAAGCGAAATAGGTATCAGGATCGTAGCAAGTTGAAGTTTGTGGTCTCTGTCTACTTCTACGGGAAACAGGCGTGACTTTATGATATTTTCTCGGAATCAATTATGAAACCAAAAAAAAAAACTTAAGCAAAATTTGAGTATTTGCAAGCCAAAGAAACCCGTCAGCATGTTTTGTATTTTGCGGGCGGCAGGTTGGATTTTTTACTATAAAATGTATCCTATAACACTCTGGGGACCCAGACAAATCGAACGACACCTTGCACTTCAAAATCGATCTAGCCGTTCAGGCTACAAGAGATATCATAGAAATCTGTATACACACATGCACTTGACGAACGTTACCATCTTTTCTGGGGTAGCGGGGTGAAATCGTAAAAAACAGATACCATATTTTGTTTTATAAACTGTTTCCACTTTTTAACTATATTTAGTATATTGTTAGGTGTCGATATAATAACATTGTTACTGCTTGCGTCACCTAGGGGAAGAGCCTGGCAATCTGAAAAACAGGTTTATTTTCCTAGTTCAGATGTCAGTCTATCACAAGTGAAATAGTATATTTGGGCCTGAATTTTGTAATAATGCTGTTATTTAGATATTTTCTTACTATTTACCTTGTGTGTGAAACAATAAAGATTATTATTATTATTTGTGTTCGATATTCATGTATTCATATTTCGATAAATTGTATCTTACGTCACTGGAGATTACGACGAATGAAAATACACCTTGCACTGCAAAATCGGTCTCGTTTTTTAGTGTAAGTTATGCAATGGGAGCATTTATTACGATAATAATTTATATAGATATTCGATAATTTATTATTGCATATAGATATTCCCATTATGTATTATAAATATGGATATTTTAGAGACATCGGTGTCGATTCGGATGTACACCAACTAAACTAAAACCTGTTTTAAAGTAGTACTGTCTCTTTCTCCCTGGAACAGTACGATGCGACGGCACCACTCCAAAACTGGTTTTAGTTTAGTTGGTGTACATCCGAATAGACACCAATATCGATAAATTTCGTACATCACTAAATTTCACTGGGGGACGCAACTAATATAGAAGTTTCAACTGCAGACGTTATAGAGAGATATTCGCATCGATTTCTGACGGTTATTGGACCGGAATTGACCGATGGCGTCGGAAAAGAGGCTCATATTTAATAGCGATGCAATTTAAATGACGGGATTGCAGCAAATTCAATACGATTGTCACACTTCAAGCATTTATTTCAAGGTAAAATACGTGAATTTAATGCCAATTTTAATCTATTGGAAATAAAAAGGGTTAAGCATTTATCTGTCAGCCAGTATGGGAAATCATCTGTGGGAAAAGATGCAGTGTAAGGAATCCATAGAATCATTGATTTATTATTTTATTTTAATGAAAATTATTATATAATTATTGGGAACTGGTCGTAGTACACCAACCGTTTTTGTCATTCAGGTAGTCACTAATTTTGTAATAACCTGGAAGGAGTAATATTTAAGGGTTTATGTAAGTACGTAAGTAAATATGTATGTGAGCATGAATATGAGTATGTATGTGAGTGTGTATGTGAGTGTGTATATGAGTGTGTATGTGAGTGTGTATGTGAGTGTGTATGTGAGTGTGTATGTGAGTGTGTATGTGAGTGTGTATGTGAGTATGTATGTGAGTATGTATGTGAGTGTGTATGTGAGTATGTATGTGAGTATGTATGTGAGTGTGTATATGAGTGTGTATATGTGAGTATGTATGTGAGTGTGTATGTGAGTGTGTATGTGAGTATATATGTGAGTATGTATGTGAGTGTGTATGTGAGTGTGTATGTGAGTGTGTATGTGGGTGTGTATGTGAGTATGTATGTGAGTGTGTATGTGAGTCAAAGTCAAAAATGCTTTATTTTGTAGGTACACAGAGTACACTTAAAATAGTCAATTTTACATTTTTTAAGCTACTGCTTGTTCAAAATGCAATTTTTCCCTGAGAAGAACAAGCAAGAAACTCGAAGGGTTGCCCTTTTTGATTCAGGCTTTGATTTATATAAAGGTTTTTATATTTCATTATTAATTGTGAAATAGCCTGTATAATAATAGTATGTATGTGAGTATGTATGTGAGTAGATATGTAGGTCTGTAATACATATTTTTACTTAGTGAAGACATCCGTCATAGGTAAAATATTATGTATAGTATATATATTGCCTAAACGGTTAATGCGAAGTGTTATTAAATTCGTCTGGATCCCCAGAGTATCATGTGATACACTTTGTAGTAAAAATACTATATGGCGCCGGAAAAATAAAAAAGTACTTTAATTGTTAATTGCTAATGTTGCGTCGGTGAGGGAATTAATCCAGGAATGGTGTTCGTTCAAACAAACTTTTATATTTAATTTGTAACTGAATGCTGCAGCAAACGAGTCTCATGAACCGTAATATCTACTGGTTTTTTCTCAAGGCAAAAAGATAGAAAAACTTGAATGAGCAAACACAGAAACAATTAACTGTACACAAAGACGATCTTCAAGAGGAAGCTCAGAATGACATAGCGAGGTGTGAAATAAAAGTTTCTTGTAAAAATAAAAACCGGCTAAGTGCGTGTCGGACTTCGCACATTTAGGGTTTCGTACTAAATGTAGATGTAGTCATGCAACGAGGTTACACTGGTGTCGATTCGGATGTACACCAACTAAACTAAACTAAAACCAGTTTTCGCATCGTACTGTTCCAGGGAGAAAGAGACTACTTTAAAACTGGTTTTAGTTTAGTTAGTGTACATCCGAATCGACAACACTACTGATCGAACAAGAAATCCGTAGGCGGACGAAGGCCGCTGACATAGCCCATCGTTGCAGCATGCTGAAGTGGCAGTGGGCAGGGCACGTAGCTCGAAGAACTGATGGCCGTTGGGACATTCAAGTTCTCGAGTAGACACCACTCACCGGCAAGCGCAGCGTAGGACGTCCACTCACAAGGTGGATAGACGACCTGATAATGGTTGCGGAAAATCGCTGGATGCAGGCCGATTCCAACTTCCCACTCTGGAATTCTATGGGTGAGGCCTATGTTCAGCAGTGCACGTCCTGTTGCTGATATTATGAAAATGACAAAATGTAGAATAAAAGCTATCTATGCAAGCTACATGACTAATAAGAAAATGTATGAATTTAATAGAAAATTTCAGATTTATCAATATATTGGTATTTGTTGGCAAAATATATCACCTATACTAACTATACATTGTCACCCAATTTCACAGGTTCATGGTAATTTGAAAAACACTTCGGAACAACATTTTGGAAAAAAATCTGACCTTGACGGCTTCTCATGTCTTTGTTTATCATTTTTTGTCTATATTAGAAGCTTAAAACAATGATATCCCACATATTCTGGGTAAATAAATATAATTTAGTGTTGACATGGGACATACGATAGTTTACAACAATTATGATTTTGAGGAAACTACAAAAACTATAATTTTACAAACTCATTCTATAATGAATAATTTGTTTTAGAGAGAAACAACCTTGCTACGGCGTAGGCTCTTAGCTACAGCAGCGTAGCCGTTGTAGTTATTAGAATTGAGGTCACTTACTGTGCCATTGAGCTTAATTTAAAAATTTATTCCATTGTCTAACAAAATTTACCTCTACAGCTCCTGCATCATAGCGCTTGATAGTTCGTTACCTCTATAATTACCGGCGTCAAACCGCTCTGACACCCCTACCGTAATCGAAATTTTGCTATATACTGACCTAAAGTATAAGTTTCTTGCTTGTTCTTCTCATTGGAAAATCGCCTTTGTGTACCTACAAAATAAAGCATTTTTGACTTTGACTATCTCTAATTTTTCCGAAGTTCACATTTTTTTCGGATAACTTTTCTAGTATTTCCAACAGCAATAATGGCCTACCTAGTTTGAATACAGAATTGAATCACTCATTGGGTCCTTGCCCTGTATTTTCAATCTCCGTGTAATCTACAGGTCTATTGGATTACTAGCAGCTGCCCGCGACTTCGTCCGCGTAGACTACATGAATCAACACTTTATTACTTTCCCACGGGAATACATTCAGCAGAAAAATTACCATGTAGAGTTTATCTCAAACAGGAAAAGACCCAGGGCAGATAACAGGTATGTGGAACCATGTTGGTGTTTTGCCAGGTAAATGAATTAAGACAGGGATCCATTAAAAGACTATGACTTCGACTATGACTTTGACTATGACTTTGACTATGACTTTGACTATGACTTTGACTATGATTTTGACTATGACTTTGACATGACTTTGAGTATGAATTTTACTTTTCGACTTTGAGTCTTCGACTTTGAGCCTTCGACTTTGAGCCTTCGTCTTTGAGCCTTCGATTTTGAGCCTTCGACTTTGAGTCTTCGACTTTGTGCTTTCGACTTTGAGTCTTCGACTTTGAGCCTTCGACTTTGAGCCTTCGTCTTTGAGCCTTCGATTTTGAGCCTTCGACTTTGAGCCTTCGACTTTGAGCTTTCGACTTTGAGTTTTCGACTTTGAGTCTTCGACTTTTAGCCTTCGACTTTGAGCCTTCGACTTTCAGCCTTCGACTTTGAGCCTTCGAATTTGAGGCTTCGTCTTTGAGCCTTTGACTTTGAGCCTTCGACTTTGAGTCTTCGACTTTGAGCCTTCGACTTTGAGCCTTCGACTTTGAGCCTTCGACTTTGAGCCTTCGAATTTGAGCCTTCGACTTTGAGCCTTCGACTTTGAATTTCGAATTTGAATCTTCGACATTGACTCTTCGACTTTGACTCTTCGACTTCGACACCAATTTGAATTTGTGATTTCAACCCCTACCACTATCGCAACCCGTAAGGGGTTAGCTTCAAAATAAATGTCATTTTCGCAATCAACGTCCCAAAAAACCTAAATAACGACACCAATATAGACTTTTTTGGTATCATCCCCCACCCCTATCTCACCCCTAGAGGGTTGGCTTAAAATAAATGTCATTTTCATTATCAACATCCCAAAAAACCTACATAACGACACCAATATCGATTTTATGGTTTCAACCCCCATTTCACACCCCAGGGGGCTGTTTTTCGAAAAATCTCAACTCACCCTTATCTCATTCTCTAACTCCAAGGGGTTAGCTTCAAAACAAATGGCATTTTCGTAATCAACGTCCCAAAAAACCTAAATAATGACACCAATATTGACTTTTTTGGTATCAACCCCCACCCCTATCTCAACCCTAGAGGGTTAACTTAAAATAAATGTCATATTCATAATCAACATCCCATAAAATCTAAATAACGACACCATTATCGTTTATATGGTTTTAACCCCCATTTTACACCCCAGGGGGTTGTCCAATATAGACTTTTTTAGTAGCAACCCCCACCCCTATCTCAACCCTAGAGGGTTAACTTAAAATAAATGTCATTTTCATAATCAACATCCCATAAAACCTAAATAACGACACCAATATCGATTTTATGGTTTTAACCCCCATTTCACAACCCAGGGGGTTGTTTTTCGAAAAATCTCAAAACACGTATTAGCTTATTTGTTCCTAGGAGTACTCTTGCGAAATTTCGAGTCGAAAATAGTCGAAATGTCCAAGTTATACTGTTTCTTCATACAAACTTCCCACCCCTGTTTCACCCCCTTAAAGGGTGAATTTTGAAAAATCCTTTCTTAGTGCTGCCCTAGACCTCGTAAGGAACCTACGTGCCAAATTTGGAAACTCTAGACCCAGCGGTTTGGCCTGTGCGTTGATATGTCAGTCAGTCAGTCAGTCAGTCAGTCAGTTTCTTCCTTTATATATTTAGAAGATGAACGATGGTTTCTGTATTCAGTTATAAAAAATATCTATCATCCTTTTTGTCCCTACGCTAATATCCATCACCTATGCCTATGACGTCACGGCCAAATGTTATCCATTCGAAATGCAAATCGACAGGTATTTGAAACTCGTTCGAAATCGAGAAGGTGGTGGTCCCGCGTCCGATGGCTTCCGGCGCCGTCATTGGTCCATTTCCGTACGCGACACGAGCCAGCGGCCGCGGCTATTATCCAGCCGACGAGCGACGGAAATGGCCGAGCGCGCCCGAACTAGGCCGCAGGAAATTTGAATTCGCTATAGGAAGTGTTAGAAAAGAGCCTGATGGACTGCACATCGCGAGGTTTTGAGTACGTAGGTAATTATAATTAGAATAGTTTTTGGACAGCGTCGGTGGCACAGCGGTTAAGGCACGGTCTCCGCATTTGGGAGGTCCGGGTTCGAAAAATAAAGTAGGACGGGATAAACGCAAGTAGGTTTGTGCACCAATGATTTAAAAATATATATATATAAAATAATAGATACTAAACAATAGATATAAACATGCATACGTTAGATATGAACATCAACTTACATGCAATGATAAAGCTTTCCTAATAGATTCCTGTTATAGATTATATAGATAGAGTTATATTCCAAATGTTATGCGGCCGGAAGAAACATAAGTAATAAATAAATAAAATAAATAAATATTTCGGACACTTACACCAACCATCTAGCCCCAAACTAAGCAAAGCTTGTGCTATGGATACTAGATAACGGATAAACATACATAAATATTTATATAAACATCCAAGACTCGGGAATAAATATTCGTATTAATCATACAAACATTTACCCGTCGCGGGATTCGAACCCGCAACCGTTGGTTTCGCTGATAGGGTCACTATCCACTACACCAATCGGTCGTCAAGTGTGTAAGTGTAATGGAATAGTGTGGATCAGCGGTTTGGTGTAGTATGCAGATTAGGGTTCGACCACAGCTCGCCGGCGATAGTGGGTGCTTTCATGTCGGTATTGCTGTCTGCCCTCGGTGAATGTATTACCCAAATTACTACACTGACGGTCTGATAGTAAGGAACTGATGAATTCTGTATACTAATTCCTTTTGGAACAAATTGGCTACTCCTATGTTCAGACTAAGCAAAGTTATCATCATTTATGGGACACTGTATTACCTTATACCTGAGAATATCATTAATCTGAGAAAAAAATTTAAAGATTATGTCAAAATAACATTAGCAAAAAAGGGTTATTATAAAATTAGTGACTACCTGAATGACAAGCACGCTTGGTGCACTTCGACCAGCTCCCCAAAATTATAAAATTGTATTAGTTATATACTTTATTTTAAAGAAAAGGACAACAAATGATCCTGTGGGTTTCTTGCGCCGCTTCTTTTCCCACAGATGATTGCCCTTTCCGAAGCGGTAGTAGCTTGGACATACTGACGGACCGAAAAATGCAATAGACTTTTTTTATTTCCAATAGATTTAAATTGCCATTCAACAATTGATTGAAATGATGATGCTTGAATATATATATATATGATGAACATAACTTCAAAACTTGAAACTTGAAACTTCAAGCATCATCATTTCAATCAATTGTTGAATGGCAATTTAAATCTATTGGAAATAAAAAAGTTTATTGCATATATGATCATGAATATAGGTAGAATATGTATATATATATATATATATATATCCATATTCTACCTTCATCCGTTTCGCTGTGATTGAGCAACAAACACACAAATATCCGAACTTTTCCATTTATTATTCATTTTTATTAAATTCTTTATTTAATTACATTATTATTAAATTCTTTATTGCACACAAAAATAAAATACAAAAGGCAGACCGCCGCCTTGATAGCGATTTCTTCCAGACAACCTCAGTTAAATAAGCTTTTTTAATAAGTAGTTGGATAGTGCAAAGTAAAAGCTGAATAACTTAAATATCAGTAGGTACATAGACGATACATAGAAAATACATAGACATAGATGGAATACGTATATCCCATTTAAAATATTAGTTAGATTATAACAGCTATGTAAATAATTAAATATTCCTTAACAATCAAATAAGCATTTTTCCAATAAATTCAAGACTTAATTACTGCGCTTCATTGTATGTGTGCATGTGTGCAACAAGGTCATTAAGATGCCCATATGACGAGCAAGCATTGATTTTCAGCTATACAGGAGGCGCGCGGAAGCAAGTATAAAGAGAAAAAAAATTAAAGACGAAGTAGGTTTTAAGTATTCGATATATATAAGATCTATATTAAAAGCCTATTTTTAAAAACAAGCATACTCTTTATTTTCTTTTATGGTTAACTGGATACGCATTTGACCACAATCTCACCTGTTAGAAAGTGACGATGTGGCCGAAGATGAAGCACGCGATTTCAGTAGATGCCTATTCACCCTGCTCTTGAAGATCCCAGGGTTGTTGGATTCAGGAAAGACCGACGTCGGAAGGAAATTCCATGCCTTAGCTGTTCGCATTATGAATGAAGAATCGAAACGCTTAGTGATTATAACTCTATTATGATTATCACATATTATTCTAGTACAAAGACCATTAACATAAAGTCCATCAAGGAGTTCGAGTGGCAATCTCTTCCAGTAGATGCCTATTAACCTTGCTCTTGATCCCAAGGTTGTAGAAATCAGGAAAGACTGACGCTGGGAGGGAACTGTACGGCAGTATTAATTTTAAAACAATTCCCTGTACTGAAATTGTTTTTTGTGACAAAAACCATTTGAGACCGTTACACGGGCCCACGTTGCTCCAAGTTGCGATCCGTTCCGATCGGCGCGTCAGTTAATTGGAAATTCAATTTTAGAACACACCGCGTCATTCGGGCGGATTGCCTCGAATCCGCGGAATGGGGGATTTTAAATTGTTTCACTGTATTAATATCGTGGGAGGGAGGACATTGATATTTGTTGTATCTATGTATTGGGTCTTTACCTATGAAATTGGAATATTTCTTCTTCGTTAATCATATACAGGGCGTCCCAAAGTTATGGGACATGAAGGGGAAGTACCTTAAATATCGTAGATAGTGAATTTTGCTCAAAGAAGACTTTATGTTATTTTTAAAAGTTAGTAATTCTGCATTCATAGATTTTCTAAAAATTATTTGCTTCGGCTGGGAATCGAACCGACTCAAATGTGAAAAAAAAAACACCCTACTTTTATGATGCCAATCGAAAGAATAGCTAAAAAATAATAACTCTGCCTAAGTAACATAGTATTTTAAAAGAAAGGAACAACGTGAAATTAATCATTTTAATCAAATAAAAAACATACATGAAATCTTTGGAATGATAATATCGCTACTTTTCGAACGTCGTCGGCAATAAATAACTTTCTTGAAATTTGACTCAATCATTTTATGTTGTTCCTTTCTTTTAAAATACTATGTTACTTAGGCAGAGTTATTATTTTTTAGCTATTCTTTCGATTGGCATCATAAAAGTAGGGTGTTTTTTTTTCACATTTGAGTCGGTTCGATTCCCAGCCGAAGCAAATAATTTTTAGAAAATCTATGAATGCAGAATTACTAACTTTTAAAAATAACATAAAGTCTTCTTTGAGCAAAATTCACTATCTACGATATTTAAGGTACTTCCCCTTCATGTCCCATAACTTTGGGACGCCCTGTATACCAATTCCTGCGATTTTCAAAGCTATATCCAAATTTGTTTTTTATTTGGAAATTGGAATATTATTTCATGGTTTCACATGAAATATTTTTTAATTTCTGGGCTAAATCACATCATAAAAAAAATTTGAACAGATCTCTATTCATGTGCTTCCCATAATCATTTCTTAGATTCGCTGAAACTTTTATAAAGCGGTTACTTTTAAAAATTAACGCTGCCTGTACTTAACTTAATGTTATCCGATAATACACACAAAGTTTAGCTAAATTTGTTTTTGCCGTTCCCAAAAAAAAATCAAAATGTTTGTATGGAGAAAACAGTCTTAATGAAATTCTTCATTCTTCTTCTTCAAGCTTTTATTTAGTTTGCCATGTTCGTATTATTTTTACACTTGAATGTTTTTTTTTTTTTTTTATATTTCGGATACTTACACCAATCATCTAGTTCCAAACTAAGCAAAGCTTGTACTATGGATACTAGATAACGGATAAACATACATAAATATTTATATAAACATCCATGGCTCAGGAATAAATGTTCATATTCATCACACAAACATTTACCCGTCGCGAGACTCGAACCCGCAACCGTTGGTTTCGCTGACAGGGTCACTATCCACTACACCAGTGTAGAAGTTATTTGTGGGAATATAAGTGAGTAGTCATAGAAATTCTTTATTTTGTAGATACACAGGGTGTGGAGGATTGAGTGTTGCTGACGAATTCATTGAGCTGCTTCCCTTGGACTTGGTTCTATGTAGACAGTGATGAGGACAAACACTTTTTCTTATGAACGAAAACTAACACTATATTTGCATGCGGTTTTTTCTTCTGAAATTACAATAATTAGATGCACAAGCATCTTAATTGTCTGAAGAGAAAGTGGTTGAAGAGTAATTAAAAAAAATGGCTCTGACCTGCACTCGAGCCTAAATGCTAATTATAAATAATACCTAAGCTTTTGACGACTGATTGGTGTAGTGGATAGTGACCCTATCAGCGAAACCAACGGTTGCGGGTTCGAATCCCACGAGGGGTAAATGTCTGTATGATGAATACGAACATTTATTCCCGAGTCATGGATGTTTTTATAAATATTCAAGTATGTTCATCCGTTATCTAGTATCCACAGTACAAGCTTTCCTTAGTTTGGGACCAGACGATTGGTGTAAGTGTCTTTTTTTTTTTTTCATGGAGCTTATTTTCCAGAATTCACGCTTATAAAAAAAGTGGCCGTTTTTGTCAAAACTTTGAAATTTTCGACAAAACCAGTAATTAAAGCTAAGTTAGGTATTATTTATAACTCGATTTCCGTCCGCAGCTTGGCCTGCGTAGAACAACTTTATCGCGGAAATTTGTTTATCCCGCGGGAACTACTCACTTTATCGGGATAAAAATATTCTATGTCTCAATCCAGGGTATAATCTACCTTTATACCAAATTTCATCCAAATCCGTCCACCGGTTTCCAAACTTTAGCATTTATAATGGTGTCTATTTGAGTTTTTTTTCTTCGTTAATCATATGTGACCAATTCCTGCGATTTTCAAAGCTATATCCAAATTTATTTTATTTGTAAAATGGAATATTATTTCAAGGTTTCACATGAAATATTTTTTCATTTCTTAGCTAAATCACATAATAAAAAAAGTTTGAACAGAGCTCTTTTCATGCGCTTCCTATAATCTGGCGTGCATTCGCTAAACTAACCTAATTCTAAAAATCTCAAATTTTAAATGCATTTCCTAAAGTATCCTATCCACCTAAACCACCTATCGCTAAATTTAGAGATGGTTTACGAACGCTTAAATTGATGTACTGTATTGCCATAGTCAAAATCAGATATCTTTACTTCAGAACAGGTTTTTTAATGTATGGAATTCATTACCGCATTTTATCATTTAAGTTGGATTTGTTTTTGTCTCCAAATTTGCATATTTGTACAGGATTTGGTTGATTATGTTTCTCTATCGATAAAGGATCACTCTTTAAAAAAAATGCAGTTCAGAGCGCTTTTTGATTTATTCTACATTTAATTATCGATATGTCGTCAGAGCTCCGTCCTGCTCCATCACGTGTACATTTACATAAGTCTATACCGCTCATTCCGTTTTCCGCGTATGCGAAATTTTAGGTTATTCCCTTTTGAAACTGATGCATATTTCGAAAATGTAATTACTAGACCATATTTGGTTTTAATATGACTCAAAGTTTCATGATTCTACCTAATAAATTTACGTAATGTCAGCCATTTTGAAACACATGATCACTAGCATAAGTCTTGGTCTTTATTACACTGATGATCAAACTAGGAAGCCAAGTGAGGTCTAATCGACCATTAAAAAGACATCTAAATTTATCCAATGACGGCGCCACTGGCTAGAATAAACCCTTTTAAATGATCCAGCTAGTTATGATTTATGGAGTAGAAAACGGCAACCCAGCCCATTTCGCGTCAAAGTTTTTCTTTACTTACAAAATAAGGCGTCGATTATATATATATTCATAGGTCAAAATTACTACCGTGTCCAATTTGGAGATCTACGCGTAGATTGTGGCACACGCAGATTACCGAGGTCCGGCTTGTGCTGATGGGAAGCAGTTGAGATAGGGCTGCCACTATTACTAGGCCATAAAAATATTAAGCAGTTCAATTTCTATTTCGTATGTGATTTTTATTATACATTAAAAATATTTCTAAGCTGAGTCAATACGCTGTAGGTTTGGTTCAATCAATTTTGGGTAAACCTGGATCAATAGCGGCCAGATTATTATATAATATGTTTGTATCTTCTCATCAGTGAATCTTGGTCAGGGTACGATGGGACTGTCATGTCTAGGAGGACTCAAGTCCCTAAATTAAGTAAAGATTAAAAAAAAAAAAAAAAAAATTCTATTTCCATTTAAATTCAAAAAAGTTTTATCTAGTATCCATAGCACAAGCTATGCTTAGTTTGGGACTAGGTGATTGACGTAAATGTCCGAAATATTTTATTTATTTGTTTATTATTTTTATTTCGTGAGTTATAAGAAAAACATTTTCTGAAATCGTCATGACATACAATTATCGCTCATTCATTATATCTATATGAGTGAAAGGAGATCAACGAAAGCCTTTTATAACGAAAGCGTGAATGGAAGGGTCAGTAAAGGTCGACCAAGAAGGACGTACGTCAATCAAGTGACTGACAATGACGTACTCACAAAAGGTCAGGTGTGGTCAACCACTAATCGACGAGCGTGTAAAAGCATTTGATGAGAGTGGAAGAAGCAAAAGTAGTATGTCAGGATCATTGCTAATGGAAATCAATAGTCAGTGAGCATGTAATTTTGTATTTAAAGTCATAATTAATTATCTTTGCCAGTTCAATAATAAAACATAAATTATTTACAAAGGGGTATAAATTTATGACTGCTTAGATGATAAACAATCACGGATATAGGCCGCTCAGAGATATTCAGTCTAATATACAATTTTTTTCTTTGTTTTGTCGAATTACATAGGTATTGTAACCCAAAACTAAACAAAAATATTAAAAAGGGCAACCCTAGAGTCTCTTGCTCGTTCTCTCACAGTAAATACCTATAATAATACATAAAAAATATGTATAACGTTTTCAAGTGATAATTTTATTCTATGAAGTAAATCCTTTCTTAAACATCCTTTATTATATCGAGCATATCTTTTATTATATCGAGAATATCCTTTTTTATATCGAGAACATCCTTAATTATATCGAGAATATCCTTTATTATATCGAGAATATCCTTTATTATATCGAGAATATCCTTTATTATATCGAGAATATCCTTTATTATATCGAGAATATCCTTTATTATATCGAGAATATCCTTTATTACATCGAGAACACTTTAATCATAGCCTTCCTATTGGCCCATGCAATGTACTGGCCAAGTCTCTAGCCAATTGGGTAGAATGAAAATATTTTAGTATAGGAATTCGGCCTACACGTTTCTTATCACTGAACGTGCTACCGAGCACTTTACTTTGGTAAGTTGTTTTCCTTCTCATTGTTAAATTAATTGTTACAATTACATTAAAGTACTCAACATAACAACAAACAACAAAATATTCTTTATTGTACAACAATAAGAAACATAAGAAAAATAAGAAAAAGGGGATAGTACAATTTGGCGGCCTTATCACTAAAAACCATCAATCTCAATCTCAATCTCTTCCAAGCAACCTTTGGGTTAGGAAGCATTACGCACATGATATGTAGGTAGCGTGCGCGGTAAACTAATTTTAATTAAATAAATAAATCACCCATATATACGTTAATTGAATTCATACAAATAAACATACATAATATATATAAAATATATTGTCAATTGTGTTCCTATAACAGTGATGTTTTGTTAATGTTCTATATTTTAAGTATCGCTCTTTGTCTACAACAAAAACTTTAAATTCGTTTTTCCCTTCCGAGGGTTTGCTGGAAGAAATCTCTTACAGAGATAAGCTCGCCTTTTGTGTATTGTAATTTCTGTCCTATGTTTGTTCAATGTATGTTTGTATACTTATATATATGCAATAAAGTGTTAAATAAATGATAAAATAAAACATAATTTGTAAGAAATATTCAACTTCTTGGGAACAAAGTTTATCACCATCATCTGCACAAGGAAATCCACTGTTGGACATATGCTTACCATACGATTTCCAGTGCGACCGGTTGGAAGCGGCGTTCGTACAACGATTACCCATAACCTACATTAGGTCATCTGTTCGTACTAAAATAGAACCGTCAATAAACAAACGATTTCAATATTAATTTTTAGTTTATTTATCCAAAGAAGATTTTAACAATCTTCACTATAAGATGCCTACGAAAACCTGTAAAGGTTTGTGTGTAGTACGAATGAGGCCACTGACCGGCCGTGTTATTAATTATTACAAAAGGTATGTAACTTAAATATATAGGGATATATAAAATAATATATTCTTTATTGCACATAAAAAAACATGTTGATAATCAGTCGGAAATATTGTACAAAGGTGAGCTTATCTCTAATAGAGCTCTCTTCCAACCAACCTCATAAGCGTAAACATGTCATAATGTGCGTAAACTAGTAGACGTGTCTCTCTATCGAAATGAAATTTGTTGGAAAGGCCCTTTTTTTTCTCGAGTTTTCTCTGTCTATTGTATGAATGACGATATTGTCTTTCTCACGTTGACTGCTTGAAATTAAAATAGGTTAGGTATGTATATTATGTATATATGTATGTATATTATGTATATATGTATGTATATTATGTATATATGTATGTATATTATGTATATATGTATGTATATTATGTATATATTGATGACCTCTTTGGTGTAGTGGTTAGAAACTCTGACTGCTATGCCAAAATGTTGCGGGTTCAAATCCTGCTAGGGGCATATGTTTGTATGATGAATATAGACGTGTTCCCGAGTTATGGATGTTTTCATTTATGATAAGTATTTATTTACAAAAAAAATATGTCTTTATTAAGTATATCAACCATCTGGTATCCACAACATAAGCCTATAGTTGCTTACTGTGGAACTAGATGGCGCTGTGTGTATGTCTAAGGATATTTATTTATTTATATTATTATTTATTAAAAAGGGATTGTAACGTAACTTAAATATCTAGGGATACATAAAATAATGTGCATAAGTAAGTAGACATGTGTCTCTCTATCGAAATAAAATTTGTTGGAAAGGCACTTGCTACATAGAGCCTCTATTCCTATCCTAGATAGAGTTACATTCTATATCTGCCCGCAAACCTTCCCACTATAACCCCTGGCTGCATCAGCTGTCACACGACACGCAAGGTCGAAACCACATAAAATGATTGATTACGCAAATTGCCGTAACTATATACATGTTTACTTTCGTCGAGCAATAGTTATAAATAAAGCAAATGACAAAGACCTATGTCTTCTATTAAACCCCCCAAAAAATGGTGAGTGTGGCAAATACCAATGCAATTCTCCATAGATGGAGTTAGCCACCCCCCCTTGTTAGCCCCTCTAATAACGCTAACGCGTTCCCAGGTCCTCTCTACTGCCGAGGAAGGTCGCCGCGAGGTTTTAGCGGGTATCCCTCCCGATAGGGAGGGGAGTCCCACATAACCTACTCGCCGTCCCCCAGGCGAGCGGTAAGCTTAAAGCGTATCAACGCGTCAAAAAAAAAAGTAAAATCAAGTGCGGACCCCAAAAAAAATGGCAAACATCTATTTTTTTTTTATTTTTTTTTATTTATTCTTTAATTCCATCTCCCAAGTGCGTCAAATATACCCTGACTGCATCTATAAACTGATCTTCTGACAAGAATAAGAACCTTTTCCTTGCTAGACTAAACTAGATGGAGGCCTTGAGGAAAGAAATTGTTTCAAAGTCAAAGTCAAAAATGCTTTATTTTGTAGGTACACAGAGTACACTTAAAATAGTAAATTAAAAGCTACTGTTTGTTCAAAATGCAATTTCCCCCTGAGAAGAACAAGTAAGAAACTCGAAGGGTTGCTCTTTTAAATTCAGGCATTCATTTTACATAAAGGTTTTTATATTTCATTATTAGTTGTGAAATAGCCTGGCATGCGAACGATCTGATTATGTACAGGGATGATTATCATCTAAGTAGTCTTATTTTTTATAATATGCTTTGTTAATAAGTTTCTGTTTTAATAGTATCTTTAAATTGATTCCACAGAAGAACTTAAACTGGCTGATTTCACAAAACTGTGATTATGTTGACTGCGTGAAATCATCACATTTCGTGAGAATGTGAGAGGAAGGAACGCGCACTCATTGAGGACCTAAATTCAGTAGCCCGTCCAGTATGTACGTATCACAATTTCCAAGCTCAGACGCCTTTTGCCAATCTTGTTACTAGCCTTTTACCCATGGTAGTCTTCAGCTACCACTATGGTCTACCTTCAGTGACTTGGACTACTGGTCAGGCTAGCATATAGGGGTTACAGCATCGAGTGTTGAGGCGCGATTGACATCCTGCAAAAGTTATTGGGACCACTTGGCAGTCCACGGAGTCCTATATCCAGCATTTTTTATTTTTTTTTATATTTCGGACACTTACACCAATGATCTAGACCCAAACTAAGCAAAGCTTGTGCTATGGGTACTAGATAACGGATAAACATACATAAATATTTATATAAACATCCATGACTCAGGAATAAATGTTCATATTCATCACACAAACATTTACCCGTCGCGGGATTCGAACCCGCAACCTTTGGTTTCGCTATCCACTACACCAATCGGTCGTCAATTTTTTTCACTGATATAATAGGCTGACATGGCGAAGAATTTATGACGGTGGAAGTTTAGGATGAAATTAAAACGTCTGCCATATCATATGATCCTATCAGCCCTAGTTGAGACCAGCTGAAACCGGAACGGGCCACAACAATCTGCATGTTAATGCCCCACTGAGACCATAAAGTGGAGTTATTGCTTTCTGTTATACGCTTCGATTACTATTCGAATGGATTTGGTGAATTATAACGTTAATTAATGCGAGGGAGTTGTGAATAGTTCGCATGGCGCAGTCGCGGTTAGAAAATTACTTCCTGCAGTAAATGAGACCGCTATGCGATGTAATTACGTATACGCTTTACCTCGTTTGCGGTGGTACCACGAAGTGTAGTGAAAAAGAAATGTTTAAAAGTACGGGCGAAGTGCGGTAACCTACAAGAGGATACCTATGGTACCAATCCTATTGAGTGTGCGTTGGAATTGCTTGAAATTATTCCATTTTTTCTATGCAATGCAATTTTAACCGCCTCCGTGGCTCAATATAAACAACATTGGGTTTACGATTCGGACGATTACGATCTTATCTAAATCTGCCGCCAAACAGCAATGTTAATAGCATTGTTGTATTCCGGTTGTCAGAGATAAGATAGCCAGTCCCCCAAATGTGTTGGGGTTACCGGGTCAGTACGCTTCCACCTTCGACCTCATCTTCACTTAACATCAGGTGTGATTGAGGTCAAGTACAAACCCGTTCTGCATAAAAAAAAATATTCCATCATAGAAAACACTTACCCATATAATATACTAATAATAAATTGTTAAAAAAATCTTTGAATCACTGTCACATCACCGGACAAAGACTACACACACACCCACACTCAACTCCGGCGAACACATAACACTTGGGGGCACTGAAAACCAGCGCTGTGAATCGTCGCAGCATGAGCTGAGTGCTAACCCATTTGTGCACGCCGCAACACGTGACAGCATTGTCGGGATCTTCTTCATAATTGTATTTCCATTTTAGCTATAATTTACTACTTCTTTGTTTTTGTATCGTGTTGTGGCGTTCATAATGAACTATTCTTATTCTTATAACACCCTTCGTTTTGCGTCGGGGCTCAAAAAGAGGAATAAAAAATTCTAAGCGGTCCATTTTGGACCGGTCATTTTGAGATTCGACAATTAGGGAACTGGTCATTTGGTACACTAGACCACGTGCTCCGAAAGGATGCTAACACACTTTATGTATTCCTAAAACCTCTATTTACCTATTTATTATTATTATTAAAAGCCTACAGTGTCCCACTGCTGGACAAAGGCCTCCCTCATCTGTTTCCAGTGGTTTTTGTGAATAAAAAATACAAAATTTAAAAATGACTTATATAGGGTGAAATTGATTTAGTGTAATTTCTGTTTACTGGTGACTCCACTCCTGATTACGAACAACTTTTCCAAAGGAACCATAGTTGAATTTGATCAAAAAATTTTCGTCTACCCATTCAATTCCGAAAACACCTTGAAAGTATGGAAAGTTTTAACAATTTTTGTATGAATTCACCTATGGTTCCTAATGGACAATTGTTCATAATCAGGAGAGGAGTCACCAGCCGAAAATTGTTGCAGTTTTTTTTTTTTTATTAAAAACTGGTTTCGCGTTTGACTACAATCTCACCTGATGGAAAGTAACGATGTAGCCGAAGGCGTATCATGGGCACCCAGTAAATGTATATTCACTCTAGACTTGAAGATCCCAAGGTTGTAAGTGTCGGGAAAATAAATTCCATACTAAAGGTGGTTTAAGAATGGTTTATGTATAGGTAGCTTGGACATGCTGACTGACCGAAAAATGCTTAGCCCTATTTTTATTTCCAATAGATTTAAATTGACATTCAACAAATGATACCATGTATCTTACGTTGAAAAAAATGCTTGAAGTTTGAAGTTTACTTTGTTTGGTTAAGTAATCGATTTTTTTTTATCTAATTCGGCTATAGTTGGGGAAAGTTGTTCATAATCTAGAATGGCGTCACCAGTTAACCAGGGTGAATTTGAATTACACGAATTCAAATTCACCCTGTAGATATCAGTGAAGTCAAAACAATGTAGGCTTACGTTAAATAAATCTTCAACATGAGAACGATTCTTCCACTCGCGCACGTGCTCAGAAACTTTTGCCTAAACAAAGTGGATACAAAAGTAATTCATTGTTCAAAAGTCGCTTATACGTTTAAAGTAGGGACCCGTACTCCCCTCTCCCTCTTCTCACACCCCTTCACCCGCATTTACATACCGACCTCACACTGCGCTGAAATTGAGTTCCCGTGCCTATCCCGAAACCAATATGGCCGCTTACATCTTGACATGGTGCAATAAGTAACAGTGAGGGCACAGGAAAAAATGCATGAAGTTAGAGGATAATGGAGCAGATGTTTTTTTATCACATTATATAAGGTCTAACAAAATTAACCCGACAAACGTTGCAGAATGTATGTATAGGATGTACCTCATCATCATCATCTGATTTAAGAGCCATGCTCTTGTCGGTGGAGATTTTTCCATATCTCTCTGCTCTCCGCCTTCCTCTTGACCTCCTGATACGACACGACGTTCAACTTCTCTTTTATTTAAACTATAATAGAAGGAAGAATAGAAGGGAAAAGAAAAAGAGGAAGACCGAGAATAAGCTACATGCAGCAAATAAAAGAGAAGGATGTACCTATTACGAAAAAAATTTAAAAGAGAACATTAAAGTTAACAAATTTTATTCAAAGAAATGAAAATTTTGTGAGTTGGACAGTAATGGCCGCGCGCTCTAAGTACTTCGCGCGGTATTTTTAAGACGCCGAAAGGCGACCACTCGCCGCAACTTGCTGTGATTGGTTGCGCCATGTGCCCCGCCACCCCCTTTGGCGTCTTCCATATGAACGTTGCCTTTTTTTTCTCATTGATAAAATAAGGTACAATCGAAATGAAGTAAGTCTGTTAATTTGTACTTTCATTTGCACTTATATTTATTTTTTTTACTCGGAAACAAAATATTTAAGGCTAGTTTTTATAATGAATATATTATTTTATTGTCATGTACGTGCAATTGCCAAAGTTTGTCGGGTTAATTTTGTTAGACCCTATATACAAATAAAATATAAAAAAATACCCTATATTTGTTATATATATTATAACTAGGCCATGTCTAAACGAAATTCGAAGGATCGGTGTAGTATGTGTTCTTCTTCCAATCTCCTCTGTCAGCCGTGGTCTCATCATTCACGCCCTTTTCGATCATATCATCCCTCACACAAACTGTCCATCTTTTCCGTGGTCTTCCTCTTCCTTTTGATCCATCGACATTTGTAAAAATACCTTAATGAAAATAAAAATATTATTAATAAAAAATATCTTCTTAAAAGAAGTTGCCATTGGGGTAGGCAGAAACTATAGATTTCTACTTGCAATCATCCTGACATGCTATTGTTTCATCCACTCTCATCAAATGTATCATACACCCTCAACGGCTAGTGGTCGACCGCGAACATTTGTGAGTACGTTTCACTTGATTGACATACATACCTATATAACGTCACGAAATTTATCCCGAATAGGGTGGTCAGAGATATCCCAAACAATAGTGTTTGAATGTTCAAAACATAAAAGTTTAATACTTGAAACAACATCCACGGTACAACTTATGAAATGTATAGAAATGCACACGTGACAGGGGGTGAATCCATTGCCGTTGAAACGTGCAACCCTATAGATGTTTTTGGTGAAAAGTCCCTTAGTCGCCTTTTACGACACCCACGGGAAGAGACGAGTTGGCTCTATTCTACTTGAGTGCCCAAACCACACAGCACTTCATTGACATACGTCCTTATATGTAAATCATCTTGAATTTCCATTTTCTGTTGCCTCACTGAATACTTGTATTGCAACTTTACTGTCCCAAAACGCAACCTCCGCACCATGAAAACATAATCAACTTTCAGCCCGACGCAATCGGTTATTTTCACATCCTACTACATAAGCTTTATTGTTTCATCTTTCACAATTTTATCGGGATATTGGAGTTTGATTAATTTGTTATTGGGTAGAAGATAACCTTTCTCACATATAACTAATGTTTTGTTTTAATAGGGTATTTATGGTTACGAGTTTTACCCCTAAACTGGTTTTTTATGCTTAACGGTTTGGTACTTGACCTCAATCACACCTGATGTTAAGTGAAGATGAGGTCGAAGATGGAAGTGACCCGGAAACCCCAACACATTTGGGAGACAGGCTATCTTATCTCTGACAACCGGAACACAACAATGCTATTAACATTCCTGATTTTAGATAAGATGGTGGTAGCTAGCTAGGCGGACATTTAAAATGCCCTACCACCAACCAAACCGAGTACTTAAACATGTACACCGCCGGGGATCGAACCCGCGAACTCCCAATCGTAAACCCAATGTTGTTTACATCGAGCCACGTAGGTGGTTACTGATACCCTATTACGGTTACCCTAAATGTGGTTAATGATATTCCAAATACGCGTTTTTCGACTGATTGGCGTAGTGGGAAGTGACTTGCGAAACCAACGGTTGCGGGTTCGAATTCAACAAGTAACGACTCATCTACACTATACGTAGATGTAGTGTTGCATGTGTTTTTTGAAAATATTGACATCACTTCCCATCCAGCAGGTTCAGCAACATTCATACGGTACCTGTCTTTATAATCGTAATGTTCGGATGTTATCGAACTTTAAAACTTCAAACTTCAAGCATTTATTGCAACGTAAGATACATGATATCATTTGTTGAATGTCAATTTAAATCTACTGGAAATAAAAAAAGGTTTATTGCATTTATCTGTCAGTCGGTATGTTCAAGGTACTACCGCTTCGGAAAGGGAAATCATCTGTGGGAAAAGAAGCAGCGCATGAAACCCACAGGATTATTGTTGTCCTTTTTTTTAATAAAGTATACCTATACCTAATACAATTTTATAACTTTGGGGAGCTGGTCGGAGTACACCAAGCGTGTTTGTCATTCAGATAGTCACAAATTTTATAATAATCTTTATCTGCTAATGTTATTTTGAAATAATCTTTAAATTTTTTCTCGTTAGATTAATGATATTCTCAGGTACAAGGTCATAAAAGCGTATACAGTGTCCCACAAATGATGTATTAACTTTGCTTAGTCTGAACATAGGGGTAGCCAATTTGTTCTTATTATCTCAATTTTTTTTTCTTTTTATATGAGAAACGAGCATACGGGTCACCTGATGGAAAGCAATCACCGCCGCCCATGGATACCCGCAACACCAAAAGGGTCACAGATGCGTTGCCGGCCTTAAATTTAAATATCTATATAGAGTATACAAATTATATGGAGTGAACAAAGTATAGGCAAAATTTTGATAAAAAGAATCCTTTAATACATTCAAAAATTTTTTACTTTTAACATTAAGGAAGCCGTAAACATATTGTACTCTGTGGACTGTGACCGCAGAGAAAAAAAGAGATTTTTTTGCAAAGTTTTATGTTCTTGCACTGGCAAAGGGTCAGTACCCTTTACAGCCAAATTTTTTGTTTTATTATTAAAACGCTATCCCGCACCACGCCCCGATTTCAGTGTGATCAAAGCGTTAAACTCCCAGTTGTATACGTAAATAGGTAACTTAACAGCCAGTTTCAAAATATCATTATCCAAATTACGTAACAAACAAAAAAAGCTTAGTATGCAAATTTTAAATTAGATTCAGTACGAATGTACACTCCATAATAATGTGGTCAGTAAAAAATCCGAGAACGTGAACTCTATTCCGTCGTTATAAGTTCGAATATCAACTGACCTATACGCTTTTGTTCCAACAAAAGTGCTGTAAAAGTTGGTGTGCGAATATGTTTGTTTCGTAACTGTGAAAGGCAGCTGAAGCGACTGTCTAGCGGTTTGATAATTACCCCCCTTTTGTTATGTGAATGTTCTAAACTGTAACGACGTTGTTTTGCATCTAAATTTAAGTTTAACTGAATGAAATATTCGAGCACAAAAAAGGTATAGAGCAGTATTCACATGCAATGCTACAGATAGATATTTGAAATAGAGTTAATGTAGATCATAGTTCATTTTTATATATTTTTACACTACAACAAACAAAATGCACTTGTGATGCGTCAAAGATGCTGAAGGTGCTGCTTTAAATGTAGGCTCCCACGATATGTATACTAAAAGTAAATATAATTATCAAATGTAAAGCATTACGGTTATTTTTCCAAACAACATGTGTTTCCGTTTATACAACTTCACAAATAAGCTTCTAAAAATTCGAAATATATCACGATAACCATAAATTTGAAAGTTTAGGAGACCCTCTAAAGACTATGGATATCATCCAAATACACTAAACAACTATATATCTTAGAAAAGCTAAATATCTTAGAAAAGGCATAATCGGTTTTCATTAAACGTAGCTAATAACCTTTAGTCTTTAATTAAACTGGACTTAAACTGAACTCTGCTAAGCAACGTGTTAGTTATTAAACAACATGTCTCAATCAATCAATCAATCAATTTATTGCTTTCACATGGGTTTTAAGGTCTTAGGTTTACGTAACATTAGTATCACATGTGTACCCCTTAGGGTGTAGCAATAGAGAGAGACAGAGGCTTCATTGTTGCATGCAAATTTTTATTTTGTCATGGTCGACGAATAAATTATATTATTATCAATCAATATTATTGTCTTATTGTCTGTAGTCAGGATAAATATTTCACGACACCTTACACAACTTTTCTCCCTCCACCAATCGCTTGTACGTCAACCCTGGCAGACATGGTCGCATTAAAAATTCACGCGACATTGTCGCGCGGCTGTCAAATCACAGCGTACGAGTAATGGAGAATACATGTAATCGATTATCACTCGATGGCAGCAGACTACGCTAATGGTTGGCTAAATATAGAACTTGACTTGTGTGGTAACACTGATGCTGACGATGATTTATGTTTGTTTTTAATATACTATAACTGTATCTCTGGCCACCCCATTTGGGATAAAGGTCGTGACTTTAAGTATGTATTAAAGTGGGAATATACAGAAACAACAAGCGCCATGTCTAAATGAACAGTATTTTGTTTTTTCTAAGTTAGATAACAATATAAGGTTTTTTATCAATCTACTGCTAAGACTTCCCCCAAACCCAATGGGCACACACCATCACACTTTGGATGCTCGAGGACAGGAGGTTTCGTGGGGGTCGGCCGCGCAAGCGTTGGAGAGACGATCTCATTTTGGGAAACCGCCAAGGACAGAAATACAAGTTTAAAACGCTACGTTATTTTTTTTACCATAAAATGACACTTCAGAGTTCAAGATGAATCTAACGACATCATGCACTTCAAAATCGGTCAAGCAATTTAGGCTATATAAGGTATCAGAAATCTACATACATACACCGGGCACGAGATACATATGGATAAAGACTGAAACATACACAAATTGCTGCAAAACACATAACATCCGTCGTTTCAATTCGAGGGTTAAAGAGGTCCTAGTATCAACCAAATCGAATATCGAAGTACCCGATGGTACTTCGATATTCGGAGCGATGATGCGTTTTGTAAAGTAGATCCAATACTCCAAGGTAGATCCAAATCCTAGGAAACTAATTCTGAAAGGACTTTTGTCATCTTTTATAGATGTGGGATATAAGCGAGATGCGTTGGGAGGCTCTGAAGGGGCAGGTGCAGTGAACCAATGAGAGTCAGCATCGATTGCCCTTTATGACTGACTACGAAAGTCAGACTATTCTATTCTTATATTTGCCGTGATGTTGGACGTATGCTCAAAGGTATATAGTTAATAACCCGTATATAGTTAATAAACAAACATTCGCACTAAGAAGTTCGATTCTTCATTCATCATCCGAACAGGCAAGGCATGGAACTCCCTTCCGGCGTCAGTCTTTCCTGAATCCTACAACCTTGGGATCTTCAAGAGCAGAGTGAACAGGCATTTACTGGGATCGCGTGCTTCATCTTCGACCACATCGTCACTTTCTAACGGATGAGATTGTGGTCAAACGCGAATCCAGTCAATCATAAAAAAAAGGCACTTCGACCCATTTGGATCTTTTATTCACTGCCCCTGCTTTCGCTCACTCCTACTGCCAACATATAGACAAGCATAACTTGACCCCCCTTCCCCATAGGTTAAGCCTTAGTGCTGATTTTGAATTCACTTAGCTACACTCCCATTTGCCGAGAAGGCCCCTTCGGGGGGAAACTTCTTTCCTACTTCACACCTTTAACTCTAATTAGTCTGGGGCCCAAAGTAGCAATAGAGACACGTAGGGCACCATCTACCTTCAGTAGGCGCCGTGCAGAGTACCACTGTTGATCCTGGCTTACAGGAGTTACAGTGGGAGGAGTGTGGAGGCGGGTAATGCCAACATATAGACTACATAAATCTTATGATAAGGTTAGTGGAAACAGCATCTTATCGCTGGGTTAGGTATACCCCTTACGGAAATGACGCATACGTCTTGCGGCTATGTCATCGTAGTCACACAGCAGGAGCTTCACAGACTCCGACTAACTGTCACCCCCTAGATACAATAATTTCCGAATCTTCCAATAAGGAAGCAGCCAACTGTCAGATTGGGACATATTCCAATCTCTAGTAATAAAACTCTCCGCGAAGTTATTTAACTAAAGTTTTTACCGGATCCGACGGGATACGCCGTAAACTTTCCGGACTAATTCTTACGGCTCAGTGAGTTTTGTTACGGAGCCTACCGGACTTGTTTGAAGGTCGGTTCGATGCGTACAAGTAACACCTTCTTTAAGGATAGAACCATAGAATTAAATGAGAGTGTGATTTCAGCACAAAAGGAATTGAACCGCCTCCGTGGTTAATGTGAACAACATTGGGTTTACGATTCGGAGGTCGCGGGTTCGATCCCCAGCGGAGTACATATACTCGGTTTGGTTATTGGTAGGGCATATTAAATGTCCGCCTGGCTAAACAATAAGGCGTATTTGATTGATTGATTGACTGAATATTAAATATATGTAAACATTAGTAATAATAATACAATACAATACATTATAGGTAAATAAAGAAATAAACGTGATTTACGTTATAAATGCCAAAACCACACGAAACAGCTATATTATTTATCTCTAAAATAATGCCAGTTGTATTTTGAATAGTTTAATAAACAATTCGATAACTCCAAACTGGACAGTTGAGTAAACCAATAGAGATGGCCAACCATTGACTTTATTGTATAATTTGATCAGCCCGTCGACCTCCTGGGGGAGGCGGTAACTCAATCATTTTAGGGAGGTCGAGCCCTCTCAGTGTCATATTCCACTCCAGCGTCCTTCGTAAAGTTATACTCTTCATGTATGTACTTATTGCAAGTAGCTTTTGTTTGTGTACAGAATTTTGAGAGTAAGTAAGAAAATCTCTCTCTTCAATTTAAGAGCTATGCTCTTGTCGATGGAGTCCTTTCCACATTTCTCTGCATTCCGCCTTTTCTTATGGAGTCATGGTAATGGAAGAAAATCTATGTAGGGTATACTCGTTTGACACCTATATTGAATCTATGTAGGGTATACTCGTTTGACACCTATATTGAATCTATGTAGGGTATACTCGTTTGACACCTATATTGAATCTATGTAGGGTATACTCGTTTGACACCTATATCGAATCTATGTAGGGTATACTCGTTTGACACCTATATCGAATCTATGTAGGGTATACTCGTTTGACACCTATATCGAATCTATGTAGGGTATACTCGTTTGACACCTATATCGAATCTATGTAGGGTATACTCGTTTGACACCTATATCGAATCTATGTAGGGTATACTCGTTTGACACCTATATTGAATCTATGTAGGGTATACTCGTTTGACACCTATATTGAATCTATGTAGGGTATACTCGTTTGACACCTATATTGAATCGGCCATACGATTCGTCGATAAGTTTTATTCCGTCCAGTGGCGGCCCCTCATTGGATAAATTAAGTTTTCTTTTTAAATACAGAAAGAATTGTGTAGTTTGTTGTAAATAACCGCCTCCGTGGCTCAATGTAAACAACATTGGGTTTACGATTCGGAGGTCGCGGGTTCGATCCCCAGCGGGGTATATGTTTAAGTACTCGGTTTGGTTGGTGGTAGGGCATTTTAAATGTCCGCCTGGCTAACTACCACCATCTTATCTAAATCTGCCGCCAAGCAGCAATGTTAATAGCATTGTTGTGTTCCGGTTGTCAGAGATAAGATAGCCAGTCCCCCAAATGGGTTGGGGTTTCCGGGTCAGTACGCTTCCACCTTCGACCTCATTTTCACTTAACATCAGGTGTGATTGAGGTTAAGTACCAACGCGTTGTGCATAAAAAAAAAAAAAAAAAAAAACTTAGCCACGTTTGAAGAAAATGGCTGAAATTTTGAAGATATGTAACTTTTGACACAGTTGCTTGTATACCTGAAGGATATTACATTTCATCGAGGGATTTCTTTTTCAATTTAAAATGACAGTTTTAGAGAGAATTAGAGTCTCTACTATCAAAATATCGGTTTTCTTTGGACATTACACGACCGATTGGTGTAGTGGATAGTGACCCTGTCAGCGAAACCAACGGTTGCGGGTTCGAATCCCGCGAGGGGTAAATGTTTGTGTGATGAATACGAACATATATTCCCGAGTCATGGATGTTTATATAAATATTTATGTATGTTTATCCGTCATCTTGTATCCATAGTACAAGCTTTGCTTAGTTTGGGACTGGATGATAGGTGTAAATGTCGGATTAAAGAAAAAAATTATATTGGGGAAAAAAATTATATTGGGAAAAAAAATTATATTGGGATTTAGGATTCAGAATTAATTATGAATACTACAGAATCTAAATAAAATTATAATGTGAAAGTTTGGATGTTTCTTTGTTTATTTGTTGATCAATTACAGCGAAACGGATGAACGGATTTCGATGAATTTTGGTATATAGGTAAAATATACCCTAGATTGAGACATAGGATATTTTTTATCCCGTTAAAGTGAGTAATTGCCGCGGTATAAATAAATTTCGCGATAAAGTTATGCCACGCAGGCGAAGCCTCGGGCGGAGAGCTAGTTTATAATAAGATCGTTAGGATTTACGACTGAAACCGGGTGTTATCTGTCAGATTCCGTGGACTTGTGAATCTGACATAACAACTAAAATATACAATTTCTTCATGATTTACTCTACGCAGCAAGTTACCTTCTCCCCCGTGTTTCTGTTTTGTTCATAATTCGGTTTATGACAAAGCTTAACAGAGGCTTACAGCTAAATATTGTTACGGTCGTTTGGATTTATGAAATGACAGATTGCGAATTCGGTTCGTAACGAGAAATTAATGTGATTACATTCATTTGTTTCGAATTCACACAATGGAATAGTTTACAATGCGTTTTGTATACTCCCGAGTAGTTATTGAATTGGTTAACCTGACAGTAAAGAAACATCTGACAATATACATAAATATCCCACCAAAAACATTACCGTGAAAAATATAAACAAATTATATAATTATTTACGCATCACCCTTAAATGTAACCTCTGCTCATTCCATTATCGTAGCACACATATACTCACATATACCCACCCTCCACACACATGTACTCCCCCATATATACACCCCCCCCATATACACCCCCCCCCATATACACACATCACACACCACTCAACACACACACACTTGCCTTAGTCCACTATCCACATGCTTCAACATATATACTTTATGCATCATACTGCATCACTTAGATAATGTATTCTCAGTGCTCTTATTGTAATGTCTAATAGTAAGGGAGTGACAGCCTGGAGATCTGTAGTACAGGTTTTGAACCTATTTCAGACTCCAGTCTCTCACAAAGGATTGTTTTTGTAATTACGTAACATTACTATTACTATTTAATAGTTTCCTCTCATTTGGCCTCCATATTGCTCAAGGGAGAGCTGAAAATCAGTTTTCCTCAATGAGCCATCTAACACTGAGCTATGACCCATTTGTACTGCTGCAGCACACACATGCGTTAGTGTTACAAAATTATGTTAGTGTTGTTGATATATATCTGTGTATCAATATGTATAAGCTAAATGTATATGTGTCACTGTGGAAACAAATAAAGACTTTATCTATCATATTGTATTACAGATACACTCAACTCACAGGTTATACACTCATACATACACTACACTCCCACATCCACATACTCGTACATAGGTATTTATGTTACCTAACGGCTGACTTCACAATCTGAAAATTCTGTATGGCAAAAGTGGAATCTCTAAATTGACTTCTTCAATTTAAGAGCTATGCTCTTGTCGGTGGAGTAATGACCACGTCTCTTTACTTTCCGCCCTCGATTTGACCTCTTGGTACGACACGACTTTCAGCTTTTCTTTCACTTGGTCAAAGGTAATTGTGCCTAGGACGTCTCCTTCCTCTCTTTCTTTCAATTTTTCCGTCAATTATATTAAAAAAAAATATATCGTGTCGTAAATTAGCTGACATGTTCACAAATCATTGTCAACAATATGATTGTAATGCTGTGAGATACTTTTATTGTTAAATAAATAAAAGAGGTCAACTTCTAATTCAGTTGTCATTTAGACCTGCAAAGGAATTGAAATCTAAATCTAATGCTAAGTTTCTAGACTTGCATATTTGAAGAACTTGTCTTGTTTACATTTTCTCCCTTTATGTTGTCACAAGAGTTTCGAATAAATGACTTCAATCAATGTGATGTACATTTGATCTCACGATTGTAGACTAGTTCGGTTAAATCCCACAGATTGCATTCGAGGGCCACTTTGGATGGCATGAGGGGATGCAAGTGTTTACTCTTCACCGGTAAGCATCTCAGGTTCCATGGTAATAATTGAATCTTATTTATTTATTTAACACTTTATTGCATATAAGTATACAAACATACATTGAACAAACATAGGGCAGAAATTATTTATAATATTTATTTAAAAACAGTAACAAATAAAGAGATGGAATTTAAATATAAACTAGAACAAATGTAAAAAATTGGGGCCGCGAGGCAAGGTACCCAAAACGCTGGCGGCGCTTCCTCGTTGTATGCAGATACTTAAGCGTTGGGCGAGGACACAACCAGCTCTCGGGTCACCAGTGACGTCGACTAAGCGCTTTGAAATATCAAAGTAAAATTTAAGAGCGCCCGGCCCCCAAGGACCTAAGGTTTCGACTCCGAAAGCTAGGAAAATGTATTCGGAACCGATGTCTCTATATTTGTTAATTTTGATGTTTTCCGCCGTCTCGGCGGCTGCACCTGGCCTCCTTGAGGTTCCTTGGAGGTGAGACGGGGCGAGAGTGTCAACACAAGTGGCATCCCACACTAAGGTCCGACCCATACTCCAAGGAATTAAGGTCATTCCGTCCGGTCTCTTGCCGTGGTCCCGTAAAATACCATTCGGTTCAAGAAATTACATCTTATGATTATGACATAAAGAATCTTATGATTTATGTATGGGTAAGTGCTTCCTCAAATAGATCATTCACTGACTAAGCACGAAGTCTCGAAACCTATTTAACGTATGAAGTTAAAATTTTGACAAGAGGGTATTATAGTTCATAGGCAGGAGACATCAGTTAAGAACGATTTCCCGAAATTTCCAAGCAAACGGCAAATTACCACGGGAATGGGAAATACGGGATCGCTGCGGGTAAATACTTACACGGGCATTGGATAAATTATATGCTGTTATATATATAATTATATGCTTTATATTATATGCTGTTATAGGATTTCGGAAAATTCCCATGGGAAATGTTCACGACAACGGGAAAACTGAGAATAGGAAGTTTATATATCCGATACGTAAACAGATTTGCTCGTAGACGTAAAGTAATTTAATGTAAATCCTTTTATAACTCCCAACCGACTAGAAACTAACTTTTCGCTTCAAAATTTAATTAAACTGTAAACGTAGTTTAGATTAATCTTATTTAATTCCCGGGGATTATTTAAGATAGAACGTGAGACCAGTTAAGAGTCTAGATGTAGTTTTATTTAAAACTTTTCCAGCTGCGACGGCTGAACGCTCTCAAGGGAGCTCTCTCAGCTAATGTCGCTAAAACTTCAGTCAAAACACGTATTTTTCACAAATGGACTTAGTTTGCAGTTTCCAAAATGAAGTGATTAGATGCAGACTTGGTTCTATAGGGAATAGAGTGGTATGTACTCGTGGCGCAGGCGCATAGCTCTTAATTCATAGAATTCACTCTTAACTCATTAAGTTATGACGACCGGTTGGTGTAGTGGATAGTGAGCCTGTCAGCGAAACCAACGGTTGCGGGTTCGAATACCGCGAGAGGTAAATGTTTGTGTGATGAATACGAACATTGTCTTATTTTATATGTTCAAAAACATATAAAGAACAGTCAATGTGTTCTTTTATATTTACCAAGGTTGACTGGAAGGGATAAGTCCGCCTTTGTACTTAATTTTAAGTTACATTTAATTTATCGATGTATATTTATTCATATGAAATTGGCGTGCGCGCTGCCGTGCGGTTCGATTTTCTTGGACATACACATAGCAGTTATACGAAATTCTGCTTCATTCCGTCACCAATTTGTACCTTTAGTCTGAGCTGCAGTCAAGGAGCTAACCGAAGCGTCGGATCATAAAATATTAAAAGAGTTTTTAAGTAGTTACGTGCAGGCGCCTGGAAGTTCTGCAATTAATCAATTTACCCCCGCAGGTGTTTCCATCGATTACCCGTGCACACCCGGCGAACTTGCACTCAATGATTGCTTCCACAAATTATTGAACTATAATTTATTGGATCGGAATTCTATTACCTTCCCCCGAACTTGGGTTGAACTTTAAGTGTATTTAAAGAGATTTATCGGTTCCAATTCACTTGATGATTCTTCCTCATTGGATTCACTGATTAGGTACAGAGTTCGTTACTATTATACACTGTCGGCAAAAATGATGTTTACATTGAGCCATGTTTACATTTTATTATAAGTTGTAACCGTTGTATGGAATTCTTATTTTTTAATTAGATAGATAGATAGATAGATAAGCATTTATTTACGCCACTGCGTTCACACAATTACACAATTTTTAAATTACAAATTACACAACACACAACAACAACACACACAACACAACAACACACAATTACAAAAAAATTACTGTGAAATTTTAATTTTTCGAAATGTACCATGAAATGAAATGAAATGAAATGAAATGAAAATCATTTATTCATGTAGGCAATACAATTTGGATATAGCTTTGAAAATCGCAAGTATTGGTGCATATGATTAACGAAGATAAAAAACTCCAATTTCATAGGTAAAGACCGAATATAATAACTAAAAGATACTCAGAAATTTGATATCACCACAGCCGATTCGTGGTTGGTATATACACACATGGACATTGATATTATATTTGAGTTGGGTACCAAGTTGGCTGCCCCGTGTCTCTGAAGCTTGCTGTGTTATAAAGTAATTAATTAAAGTGCGGTGTTTTTGAAAGCGGATAGGGTTTCAGAATACTTATATAGTTCGTGTATACTAATTAGTGGTAGGGCATTTTAAATGTCCGCCTGGCTAGCTACCACCACCTTATCTAAATCTGCCGCCAAACAGCAATGTTAATAGCATTGGTGTGTTCCGGTTGTCAGAGATAAGGTAGCCAGCTCCCCAAATATTTGGGTTTCCGGGTCGGTACGCTTCCACCTTCGGCCTCATCTTCATTTAACATCAGGTGTGATGAGGGCAAGTGGTAAACAGTTGTGAATAAAAAAAAATAATACTTGTATTATTGTGAGATTTTTATTTTTAATTTTTTTTTTTTTATATGAGAGGGCGGCAAACGAGCATGCGGGTCACCTGATGGAAAGCAATCACCGCCGCCCATGGACACCCGCAACACCAAAAGGGTCACAGATGCGTTGCCGGCCTTTGAGGAAGGTGTCCACCCCAGAATAAGTAGGGCAGCCTGAGCGATGAGGGATTCTCCAGCACTAATAGTGCTGGTACCCTCCTGGGGTACTAACTCTTTAAATACCGCTACCATTCTGGAGAGAGACTGGAAGGTGGGCCTCCGGCGCCCTCGCTCACCGGACGAAGCGCAGTGGCAAAATGCCACTACTCAGACGTCGGTCTTCTGCGAGAGGGTGGTACTTCCCCGGTCGAGCCGGCCCATTCATGCTGCAAGCTAATAGCTTACAGCGTGGCTCTACCACTACAATGGTGTTGTGTGTTTGACGATCTTTGTGCGGACGTAAGGCATGGTGGTTTTTTTACATTAAAGACTAGTGGGCACTAGGGCGTATTAACAAACCGTTCTGAAGATTGAGATGCCTGAAAGTCTGTTGCATATTAAAACAGTATGAAAAAAAATAGTAACGAGATTGAGAAGCGATCTCAATCTCAAGATCGATTTATTAATTTATTAGATGCCTGATGAAAATTGATTTAACCGTTTCGAAGATACTTAGCTTTTAAAACTATAATAATAATAATAAATATCTTTCCATACACACAGCACCATCTAGTTCCACACTAAACAACTAAGCTTGTATTATGGATACCACATATTTTTTTACACAAACACATTTTTTTTTTGTAAATTTATACTCATTATAAATGAAAACATCCACAACTCGGGTACACATGTCCGTATTCATTAAGAAACATATGCACGTAGCGGGATTCGAACCCGAGTACTTTTGGTATAGTAGTTAAAATTTGTAAACACTACACCAAACAGGTCGTCAATCACCATTCATTGTTTAATTATTTCATTGATTAATCATGATTGTAGGCTTTAGGGCAAAATGACTCAAAATCTAAGACGTTTTATTTCTTCCGGAATAAATAAATGTATTCCTCTGACAGTGGCACCCCGCGGAGGACGTTTGCACACCCCTCTTTTTGCCCTCTAATGAATATACCTAGTTATCGATTCAAATGCAATTATAGTTGACGTTCAGCCTTTGTCGAGGCCGTTGTAAGGCCTTCTAGTGTTGCCACATCAGTAAAAATGTCAACGACTTACAAAAAAGGCGGAGGTGCTATTGGATTTGTTAATTTGCATGAAACATGGTACAAAGGTCTAACATTTCAATTCTGATGACAACACATTTATGTGATAGACGTGGACTGATTCTGCAGTCAGGGTCGTCTCATCACGAGGGTAACTCCTTAACGGATACGAAATATTGTATACACATTTTTTTTATTAAAAAAAAAGACAAAAATATTTTATTCACTGTACGATACAAAAATATATATATATATATATTATATATTTTAAAACTACATCGCTTCACAAGGTGTTATGGTCAATTTTCAATTGATTTCCATCTTTACAATAATATTACATATTACAAAACAAAAGCAATTAACATAACGACCAGCTAACACCAGACCTCCTTATCGCCTAATTAATAATCATCTATCCTGTAATAACCCTTCTTACACAGACTTTCTTTAATGTGGCATTTAAATTTCTGCTCTGTTAAACTCAATTTTTCTGGTATTTTATTGTAAACGCGTATGCTGTGTCCCACAAAGGATCTGCTAACCTTGTTAAGTCTAAATTGTGGAATTTCAATTTTATTTTTCTTTCTAGTATTCAAATTATGATTATCAGAATTACGAAATAGGCATTTCCTTTTTGGAGAACTAACAAGAAGAATTAAGTACATGTGAGACAATTTAAGATATTTACATTTGACAGCTAAATATGATTTTCGTGATGACCTGATGTTGAACGGTCTAACATTATGGTATACTCATTTTCGGCAATCAATCCTACGGGTAAATAGCTCATAGTGAAGACCACGCGCCAGCAAGGTCAGCGAGAGAACACACTAAAGTCGATGAATGATATGATAACGATTGCGGGAAGTTGAAGCTGGCATTTGGTCCCCCTGGAAATCTCTGGAAGAAGCATTATGTGTTCGATAACTCAAAGGAAAGTAGATTAGGTAGGTCCGTCTGTATATCCCGAATAGTTAGTCCAGGCATTAGCCAAATAACCATAATTGGACAATCACGTACCTGGAATCCTCGTGCCTCAGCCGGGAGATAAAATTCAGGCCCTGGGTGTCTTCTTCCTGGGCAACCGCCTCTACATCCGAACCATACGGTTGTACACCCGACACCCAGAACAGTTTGAGTGTAGCCACTGGCTGTTTACTGTCCGAAACTTGGTCACCAAAAATAAATAATTCGATCTTGAACAGCCGCAAACGCAGAGTGCGGCAGCAAAGCGAAACTACCGCGCTGACGTCCTTTGGTCGAGCCGGCCGGGGCGCGCAGGCAACTAGCCCAGTCCTCGATGTAGTGTCGCATTAATGCAATAGATGGCGGTGATGGCCATAGCGATCCAGGCCGTTTGTATACCAAAATTGTGGAAATGTAGAATGCTCAGAGACTATGTGTGCCTATTATTTTTTTACCATAAGGAAAAAAATAGAGCTTATTAGGTAAGTGAAATAGAAGTTATTGGCATAGGTAGTTTAATTTTTTTTTTCAAAACCATCATCGAATTACCTACACTTGATGTTAAGTGAAGATGAGGTCGAAGGTGGAAGCTTACTGATTGACTGACTATCTCATATTCATATCTAAATCTGCTGCTAAGCAGCAATGTCAATAGCATTGTTGTGTTCCGGTTGTCAAGATAAGGTAGCCAGTTCCCCAAATGTGTTGGGGTTTCCGGGTCAGTACGCTTCCACCTTCGACCTCATCTTCACTTAACATCAGGTGTGATTGAGGTCAAGTACCAACCCGTTGCGCATAAAAAAAATCATTTAAAATGTGCATTCATTTGTTTCGCAACACAGTCAGCCCTGAATATCCAATTTAATCGATCTCTTTCACCCATTGTTGACAGAACGAGATGCAACAATACGAGTAAACAAAACAAGGGAATAACTTCACCAATTAGTCGAAATTTAATCATCAAAGCATTGAACATTCCTTTCTTAATTAATTTGTGTTACGCAAATATTTTGAATTATTTTTCGGGGAGCTTTTAAATCGACTTCGTTAAGACAATGGTCCTGTTTAAATATTGTGTCTTATTGTTTATTTTATGTTCCTTACTGTTTGTCGTATTCGGTATTATGAGATTTCAGCTTTGATCCTTCTAGAAAATTAATAACCGCTTCGAGAATTTCTTAACGTTTCTCGTGACGGTTGTGGAAACCATTGGCCTGAAGAATTTCGCTCCTGCTGTAATGAAACCAGTGGGTATTTTTCCAATCAGCTTCACAATCGAAAAATGCAATCACGTGCATAGGTCTTCTATCACAGCGAAGGATTACAAATTACAAAATTTGTTGACCAGTGTCCGTGCGTCATTTGGAGGCTCCACTGGAAACCAGCGTTGTAGTGAACAGTTACAACCCATGCTGAGTTGGAGACCTTGTTGACTCCACCTTGCGACACCGACATTTATTATTAGATGGCAAACACAATGTTATTTTTTGCATGTGTCTCGACTGTGTAATATTTGTACCTGATTATTTGTGTCATGAGATGGGTTTAAATTATTTTTTCTTTCTTTCTTTCGTCTTTAAGTACTCATCCCTATTGGGTAGCCATGAGTTTGTGACGCTTGCAGTAGAAACTATGGGACCGTGGTCTTCTGACACCAGGAATTTCGTCCAGGTCTCTCGACCAGATTGGTGCTGGCCTCGTGTGATTTACGGGCTGGCGCATACCTCGCTCAACGCCTCAGTCTGGCTGTTCAGAGAGGTGTTAGGGTCCATACCGCAATCGGGAGCTCTGGATGACGTCTTTGTCTCATAGTTTTATTTTAGTTTTTATTTTTTATACCTATGTAAATAATTATAATGTTTTCTTGGTGTCAAATAAATAAACATAAGTCAAGACGAATCTAACGACACCTTGCACGTCATGATATACAGGACACATAACGTAACATAGAAATCTACAGACACCCGAAAAACTTTACTCTCCTTACTTGGTCAGTCGTAGTTTAACACAGATAACTTTCGTATGTAGGTATCTTGACGATGCTTCCTTTCATCGAGAAGAATTACATTATCATCCGTTCACTTTTCCTCTGTTGGGCACAGCCTCCTCTCATTTGGAGTGGGTATGAACCATATACCACTCAGTGGCACCAGCGCGAATTGTTGCATTTGTTTCAAATTAGTGGCCACCTCAGTGTTTTTAAGCAGCCCATCCACCTTTAACCGCCTCCGTGGCTCAATGTAAACAACATTGAGTTTACGTTTCGGAGGTCGCGGGTTCGATCCCCAGCATGGTAGACATTTAGTACTCTGTTTTGTTGTTAAATGTCCGCCTGGCTAGCTACCACCATCTTATCTAAATCTGCCGCCAAGCAACAATGTTAATAACATTGTTGTGTTCCGGTTGTCAGAGATAAGATAGCCAGTCCCCCAAATAAAATGGGGTTTCCGGGTCAGTACGGCTACCACCTTCGGCCTCATCTTCACTTAACATCAGGTGTGATTGAGGTCAAGTACCAAACTGTTAAGCATTAAAAAAAAGCCCTTATAGGCCACGACCACGGCCACGGGCCCTTCAAAGCACGGAAATACTCGTATTAGAAGTCCACTTGTGGTAATCCATGTACTGACGATGCCAGACATTGTAACTAAGCCAATTTTAAACGTGGAACGCGACTGCTCCAGCAGTACTACTATTCAGTGCTAAAACGAACCCGGGATAAAATCTAATCTTGACGAACCTTTTTTTACGTCATTCATGTAGGTACCAACTTATTGAAAATGTTAGTGTACCGAGGGTAAAAATACTTTCCGTGATACTACTGGATCGCTTGGTAGTTCAACGGGAATTTTTTTACCTGTGATACTACTGGTAGCAACACTGATAGTAGTGCTTTAACAGGGCTGATGAAGTTCATATCACCATTAAAATAAGAGTCTATTTGCAACCAACGTTAAAGAGTTTGCAACAAGTTGTTAAAAAAAATTTGACGGTCCACCTTTATTCATTGTCATCTGACGACGCTACGACCACGGCTATAGACGCTCTTTACCGTTATTCTGACGACATCACATCTCCGATATACTGCAATCGCCGGCGAGGGCAGTTACGCGTCACACCGCCTCAGACGCGATATAAGATCGATACTAGTCGTTAGTTTTTCCAAATTCAAAATTGGGTGTCGTGTCGGAGAGTCTCTTGCGTGGTTTTTCTCTTTTCTTTTCTTATTTACATACACACCATATTTCTTTCTTTAATTATTTTGGGTTCCAAGGTAGCAATAGTCACTTATGGCACCATCTACCTTCAGTAGGCGCCATGTCGAGTACCACTGTTGATCCTAGTTTACAAGAGTTACAGTCGGATGAGAGTGGAGTAGAATTGACGAACACCTGTACCTTAGTACAAGATTTTGTCACGCCCTTCATAATCATATTTTACAATAGTGAAATGGATTTTATACCATGCTCAAGGAATATGTTACTTTTATTTTGACTCACAGAAAGTGTTACTAAATATCACCTTCTTTGTTCCAGATAAGGCTCCATCGGAAGCAACGTTTCGAGGAGCCGAGTTCCTCTCCTACGACTTGACTCAAACAGGGGGCGAGCCCATCGTCAGCACTCAAGACACTATTTCGTTGTACTTCAAGACACGCCAGCCCAATGGACTGCTCTTCTACACTGGTAACTTTAGAAACATTAAAGACTTTCAGCGACAGTAATAGAGAAGTGGTCGCTCACTATGGGCTTCATAAGAAGGCTCAGGGTCACCCAAAAGGGCAATGGAGAGAGCTATGCTCGGAGTCTCCCTGAATCAGAGATGAGGAGATCCGTAAGAGAATCAAGGTGACCGATATAGCCCGGAGAATTGACAAACTTAAGTGGCAGTGGGCGGGGCACATTGCTCGTAGGACCGACGGCCGTTGGGGCGGAAAGGTTTTCGAGTGGCGACCACGTACTGGAAGACGTGCGTGGGAAGGCCCCTCACGAGGTGGACCGATGATTTGTTAAAGATCGCGGGAAGCCGCTGGATGCTGGCAGCGCAGGATCGATCGCTGTAGGGATCCTCTGGGAGGCCTTCGTTCAGAAGTGAACGTCTTTCGACTGATATGATGATGATGAATAGAGAAGTGGGTGGTATCCATCCATTTCATGGCAAAGGACTTACCACCGGAATAGTACATATTTCTTTAAATAAAAATTTCATATTGTTTCTCAGGCCACGAAGCTGATTACCTCAACCTAGCAGTGCGTGATGGAGGGGTCTCGCTGACCATGGGCCTCGGAAACGGGAAGCAGGAGATGCATATCAAACCAGCCAAGACTCGGTTCGATGATCACCAATGGCACAAGCTCACTGTTCACAGGAGGATACAAGAGGTTAGTTTCCATTCCTTAAAGATGATGGCAGGTTTGACGTTGGTGTCCGTCACTGGTATTCTTTTATGCTCACGATTTTGTGTGAATATTTGAAGATGATTTCAAACAAAATTAGCAAAACGGGTTATCACGAAATTTGTATCTACCCTCTACCAGCTCCTAAAAAAAGAGAACTGAACAGAATTTTGTAGGTTTATAGCGCAGCTTCTTTTCTCCCAGATGATTTCTTTTTTCGTTGCTGCAATTTCAATATAATAGACTGACTGACAAATGTATAAAACCTTTTATATTTCCTATACATTTAAATATTGGGTCTTTACCTATGAAATTGGAGTTTTTTTTCTTTGTTAATCATATGTACCAATTTCTGCGATTTTCAAAGCTATATCCAAATTTGTTTTTTATTTGGAAAATGGAATATTATTTCAAGGTTTCACATGAAATATTTTTTAATTTCTGGGCTAAATCACATAATAAAAAAAATTTGAACAGAGCTCTTTTCACGTGGGAAATCATTTCTTAGATTCGCTGAAACTTTTATAAAGAGGTTAATTTAAAAAATTTACGCTGCCTATACTTAACTTAATGTTATTCGATAATACACACAAAGTTTAGCTAAATTTGAATTTGCCGTTCCCAAAAAAAAATCTAAAATATTTGTATGGAGAAAACGGTCTTAATGAAATTCTTCATACAAAGCGCCAATTTCATAGGTAAGGAAGGACTTAATATATATTGAATGCTTGAAACGACATACAGAAATGCACAAGTGATCGACTGAGCCCATCGCCGCAGATACTCACAAATCTATAGATATTTTTGACTGTACATTTGTCGCCTTTTAAGTACAGTCACGGGCAGAGACGGATTGAGTTAATTATTCTTGTCTGTTAGAAACAGATTACGTTCAAATAAGTCCTTGAATTTTGAAATATGATCCCACAGTCGTTATTCACGTGATCCTCAGAAAGAGACTTCTTCTTTTCGTGTCGAGGCAAGTTTCAAATTTTATTGGACCAACACTTAGCCACTCTAACAGCACTGTCTGTGGCGTTAAGGAGGTCGTCAAAGGTGCAGCTGTCAGGACACGCGGGGCAAGACAATACGTGATCCATTGTCTGTGGGGAGACTCCGCACTCGCATCGATCACTCTCGCCATCGGAGAAGCCCCTGCACAGATTTTCTTTGCTGCGGCCAACCTGAGTTCGCAGCCGATTTAAGGATTTCCATGTTGGCCATGGCAAATCGTGTCCAGGGGGAAGAGACTCCTTGAGCGGGAGGAACGACGCAAGAGGGTGTCAGAAAGAGACTATTTCAATGCAAAAACCAATGTGCCCAAGACCTTAATAACGAGCGTGTAACTATCTGATCGATAAATATTCAGAGTCCCGCGAATAGTATTTACATAGCTATTGAATATTATAGGGAATCGATAACCTACGGTTAAACACACCATTATGGAGCAGAAATGGTTTTAGGGCATTTTTACATGACCATAGTAATTAGTCATGTCTTAACACACATCATTATAGCGGTGAGTTTTTTTACTGTAAGGAAAAAAATAGGGCATATTAGGAAAGTTAAATCGTCTGTGGAACACTTTGCCGGAATCCATTAGAAAAGCTCAATCTTTAAATATTTTTAAATTTCAAGTCAAAAACCACTACTCAGGTCTCTGACTTTTTTCTTTTCGTTAACTCCCGCCTCGTGAACATTAGTTGACTATCTATAAGTGTTTCTAGTGATTGTGTTTTATACTATATATTAAGTATTTATATATATTTATTTATTTATATATATATTTTATAATTAAGTCCATTAATATGATATTATTATTACATTTATGCATGCACCCTACCTGTTTTTCCACCTACAAATGTCCCATAGCTGTGGGTTGTCTGGAAGAGATCGCTTTTAGTGATAAGACCGCCTAATTGTGTTCTATTGTTATCATCAAAAATTATTGTAAATTATTTTGCGCAATAAAGAGTATTTGTATTGTATTGTGAAATAGAAGGTATTGGCATAGGTAGTTTTTTCTTTTCTCAAAACCATCATCGATGCACACGCCGGCCGGAGATTGATATAGGATGTAGGGTTCCTATCCCGCAAAAGTTATTAGTAACTCATATTTTTCCAAGTATTTTTTATCTATTTAATTTAAGTTCTAGTTAATTTCACCAGCGGGGTACATATTTAGTACTCGGTTTGGTTGGTGGTAGGGCATATTAAATGTCCGCCTGGCTAGCTACCACCATCTTATCTAAATCTGCCGCCAAACAGGACAGTCTTGCCCTCTGAAGCATGGAAACTGTCGCCATTAAAATCAACCAAGGACTGACCGCGCCAGACATTGCTTAATTTCGCTAATCGAAAACGTATAGCGAATGCGAATGCGCCAGGAGTGCTCTTCCTTTGTCTTAAACTTCAAACATTTATCTCAACGTAAAATACATGATATCATTTGTTGAGTATCATTTTAAATCTAGTCTTTAGTAGAAAAATAAACGCCGCAAGAAAGCCACAGGATCCGGTTTTTAACCGACTTCAAAAAGGAAGAGGTTCTCAATTTGGCCGTTTGTAAGATTTTTTTTATATATGTACACCTTCAAATTTCATGCATTTATTTCAACGTAAATAATATAATGCATTTATGTCAACTTAAATCTATTGGAAATAAAAAAAAAATACGCCCCGAATACAGAACCTCCTCGTTTAAAAATAGGGCTTAATACGTTCCGGGACACACCACCAACGTGTTAAGCATTTCTCTGTCAGTCAGTATGTCCAGGCTACTTCAGAAAGGGAATTCATCTGTGGTAAAAGAAGCGCGCGAAAGAACTCCACAGGATCATCGTTCTATTTTTTTTTAATAAAAGTATACAACTAATACCAATTTTATAATTTTAGGTAGTCACTAATTTTGTAATAACACCAACCTTTAAATAACCGATAACGAGACTCGACGGTTGATTCGCGTGATTTTTTTTTTTGGAAATGAAAAGAGGTATAATGAATTTGGTCCCATTTTTCATTCCTAAGTTTCTTGTTCTATGTTTTTTAAAATACCACTAATTGTATAATACAATTCTATGTGGTTTAATGACTTCAAATATGATTGAAAGGATTTATTAAGGTCAACCTACAACGCGGAAATAATAACTGCCAGGATTGATTGATGTCTAAAACCGTTGTTAAACGAGTTTATTGGTACCAATCTGCATTAAGGGAAAGGTCGTTGGCACTTGGCTGTAACGAAATCCAAAAGGAAAGTTATTGGAAAGTCTATTTCACTATAACTAAGCGTATTATGTCGAAACACAAATAACAAAATGACATATATATAAGTGCAACAAACTTATTTTATATATATTATTTACTTATACTTATACAGGGCGTCCCAAAGTTATGGGACATGAAGGGGAAGTACCTTAAATATCGTAGATAGTGAATTTTGCTCAAAGAAGACTTTATGTTATTTTTAAAAGTTAGTAATTCTGCATTCATAGATTTTCTAAAAATTATTTGCTTCGGCTGGGAATCGAACCGACTCAAATGTGAAAAAAAAAACACCCTACTTTTATGATGCCATTCGAAAGAATAGCTAAAAAATAATAACTCTGCCTAAGTAACATAGTATTTTAAAAGAAAGGAACAACATAAAATGATTAGATTTCTTCTTTTGGGGATACGTGAAAGATATGCTATACAAAAAGCGATACGAGAACGTAGGCGAGTTGCAAACAGAATTGTGCCATATCACATCGAGTGTTCACCATAAAATGATTAGAAAATCAACAGGCAGCGGGCTCATTAAAAGATTGGCGATTTGCGTAAGACAAGAGGGATCACATTTTGAGCATTTAATTAATTAATTTACAAAAAAATACCTACTTAATTGACTACGGCAGTTTCATGTATGTTTTTTATTTGATTAAAATGATTAATTTCACGTTGTTCCTTTCTTTTAAAATACTATGTTACTTAGGCAGAGTTATTATTTTTTAGCTATTCTTTCGATTGGCATCATAAAAGTAGGGTGTTTTTTTTTTCACATTTGAGTCGGTTCGATTCCCAGCCGAAGCAAATAATTTTTAGAAAATCTATGAATGCAGAATTACTAACTTTTAAAAATAACATAAAGTCTTCTTTGAGCAAAATTCACTATCTACGATATTTAAGGTACTTCCCCTTCATGTCCCATAACTTTGGGACGCCCTGTATACTTTCCAAACTCTCTACACCTTTAGATGCAAACATGATTGACAAATACGAGTACCTACCAAATTTACTTATTGTACAAAATATATGGGGAAGACATTGTTGTCTGTAACACAGTTTTTAACTACCACAGACAACAAAGCTTCAACAAGTTGTGTAATTTATTTCGGTTTAATAAAATATTGTTTATTGTTTATTATATGTTGTTGGCAGATGCTTCATTAACCATTTAATTGAATACGGCTTAGGAAAACTATCGGCGAGATAGCTGCAATTACTGCATATCATGGTTATGTGCATACTCAGATACGGAATCGTACTGTGGGGCAATTCTGCAGGTTTTCTTTTTTTAATATTATTGATTTTGACATTCTTTATTTTTTCCTTTTATTCTCTCCTCTAGGAGAAGGCAAAGGGATCTAAGCCCATAACAGCCATTTCTTATTTGTCTTATTTCTTCAGTTTGTAAGTCAGTCTCAGTCAAAACAAGTAATTCGTCGTATACTTGGCGTATACAGAGTCTAGTCACGGTCAAGTCATTCTTCAGTAAAGTGGCAGAATGCTTTACAAAAGATTTTGGCGTCTTCTTGTGGGAACCCGAAAGCTCCGTTACGCACTTTAATTTACACTTCCCTTCACTTGTACACCATCACTAACTTTTGCTGCACAATATTCTGCCATTATTAAGCTTCAAAAGTTAGAATGCACAAATTATAACAATTATAAAGAAAAATACAACTTCACTCGCCGAGTTCCCGCCAAAAAGCCTTTGAGATTCTTTCTAATTCTCTGACATTCATTTGAAGATTTGACATTAATTTTGTAATGTTGTCAATTTTTGAACATTCCTTGCAAGTTGGGTTATTTAGAATTGTATATTAATTAATAATAGGTAATTATAATTAGATATAATTAAATATTCGTTAAATGTTGCATACTCAAAAGGCAGAATGTAATGGACCTTATTTTTAATATTAAAACACTATTCTTTGAATTTGAAAATGTCGAGAGATTTACAGAATTTTATAGCAGAGTGCTGCTCAGGGGTTGTGTTAGGTTGCTATGGATACTATGGAGCCTTCGAGCCCTAACAGATGCTCCAATTTGGCTGGCGCCAGCCAAATTGACGCCGACGTACCAAACATCCCGACATTGCTACAGACGTTCCGACGGTCGGCAATCCATCCATCAGTTGCCCATTGCCAGTATTGCCAACTTAGTGAATTTTCTACTAAAACTGGTGATTTTGGCCTCCCTTTAGTGGGGAAATATTGCTTTTAGTGCCTAGTGGAATTTTCTAGTTGTTAAGTAGAATTGTAAATTACGTGTAATGCGATCACTGATACGTTTTGGTATATTATTTTTGTTTAATTTTTAAGACTATTTATTTTATGCACGACGGGTTCGTACTTGACCTCAATCACACCTGATGTTAAGTGAAGATGAGGGCGAACTCTCAACTGGTTATCTTAGCTCTGACAACCGGAACACAACAATGCTATTAACATTGCTGCTTGACGCCAGATTTAGATAATAGCTAGCCAGGCGGACATTTTAAAATGCCCTACCACCAACCAAACCGAGTACTTAAACATGTACCCCGCTGGGGATCGAACCCGCGACCTCCGAATCGTAAACCCAATGTTGTTTACATTGAGCCGCGGAGGCTATTTACTTTTACTCAGGGCATCGAAGTTGTCTTTAGGGGTTAATCATAGTAATCAGTTTTCATGCAATCTGTAATCGCTCACTAGTAAAAAATTATGCGACATTTTGGGTGTTTTCCAAAAAAAATATTAAAAGTGGATTGATTAATTTTTTATTGAAGTTTGCACAAAAACGGGTCACCATGGGTAATTAAGGTCACTTAACATCAGGTGTAATCGAGGAGCGCTAACCTTATAAATTTTTATATACATGTATATATACACACTATATAAAAAAAATTACAAATAATTATATTTTGAAATAACACTCTTTTGGTCTCTTTCAGGTGACGCCGTTCACAAGTTTTTGCAGGGTAAGTGAATCAAAATTAAAAATATTTTATTCAATGTAGGATAGAAAAATATCACTTATTGAAAGATTACGCAAGCGTATTCAAACATCAGACTATTTAGATGATAATCATCTCTGGATGTAACCAACTCGTTCGCATGCCAGGCTATTTTCACAATTAATAATGAAATTGCCTAATTGTAATATAAAAACCCTTCGAGTTTCTTGCTTGTTCCCTTCAAGGGAAAATTCTTTCTTTAGAACAAGTCGTAGTTTAAAAATTGAAAAATCTGACTGTTCTAAGTGTACCCTATGTACTTACAAAATAACGCACTTTTGACTTTGACTTTGACGGTTACAATCATCAAAGTTTCAGAAGAAAAAATGACGGTGACTAACAGACGGACATACACCGAGTTGAAATGTTGCGTTTTGCAATTTCTGGTACGGAATACTAAAAAAACATTCCACCTCGAATTAATAATGTAACAAAACAAACACGTCGATAAGTCTCATGAATTGTTATGTGTATATTTTACGTGTTTATAGCTTCATTAGGGAACTTTCGAATTCCGTATAAAACGGTCCCCATTTCCATGAATCAGGTCCGGGTATCTTCGAGGACAGGTACCCATAATTTTCCTATGTAAATATTAATCCCACCCTTGATGCGGTACTAATGGCTCATGTTATCTCACTCGTTTCTCACTGCAGTCAGTGTGACATTGTTAAAATCAAAATCAAAAATGTTTTATTTCGTAAGTTATAAGAATAACATTTGAAATCGTCATGTCATACAGTTATCGCTCATTCACTAGGCAGTCTCCCCAGAGAAGAACGAGCAAGAAACTCGGGAGTTGCTCTTTTTAAATAAGTTAATACATATATAATTTGAAATAATTGTAAAATTTATGATTCCACAAAGAAAAATAAGAATAAAATATACTGGATATTGCCGAGCGGTTCATGTCCACGCATTCTTATCATCCAGATAGTCAGAAATTTTATAATAGCCTTTGGACTTTTAGGAGTACGCACCTATCTAGATATGATATACACAGAAAGAAATGTTGGAAAGATTGGAACAAAAGTTTTACTCCGTATCCGATCTTTTAGGGTTCCGTAAGAATTTTATTTATTGTATGCAAAGAACATTTCCGCTCGTTTAATTTTTGACATGAACAACCGCACTCAAATTGAACCATGCGTTATTGAGATACATCGAGACAAAGACTGGAAATACACTCGCACACACACGCTTTTTTCGTTCATTAACTGTCACTGCATTAAATGCAGAGTTGTGTGGTGAAAAACTGCATTAATTATGACGGGAAGTGACAAAAAGAAGCATGGAGTATATTTTAAACTAATAAACAGTGTATTAAACTACTAAATTGATAGCAAAACAGTTTTGTTGGACCTAACTACAGTGGAAATGTAATTACATACTTATTTTCTGGAGGCTTCAAATAGCTCCTCGGATGCTTAAGTTTCTGTCTTCTGATTTTCCCAACATTTTTAGGAAAAGAATAAATAAATATAAATATCCTTGGACATACACACAACGCCATCTAGTTCCACATTAAGCAACTATAGGCTTGTGTTGTGGATACCAGATAGTTGATATACTACATAAATACATTTTTTTTGTAAATAAATACTTAATATAACTGAAAACATTCATAACTCGAGTACACATGTCCGTATTCGTCATACAAACATTATGCTCCTAGCGAGATTCGAACCCGTGACCTTTTGGTATTAGTGGTCAGAGTTTCTAACCATTACACCATCATCATCATCAACATAAATATTTCGAACACTTATATCAATCATCTAGACCCAAACTAAGCAAAGCTTGTACTATGGATACTAGCTGACAGTTAAACATACATAAATACATAAGTAAATATTTGTATAAACATCCATGACTCGGGAATAAATGTTCGTATTCATCACACAAACAACCATTGGTGTCCAACCAAAACCAGTTTTAAAGTTCCAAGTTAAAATTCCATCCACATCACCTGGATGAGTGGAAGTCTACCACTGTACGTTTCTCAAGAAACTTCCTACCACGTACAACCACCATGTGGAACGGAGTTCCTGCAGCGGTATTCACGAACGTGTACGACATTGGAACCTTCAAGCAACGAGCCTACACCTTCCTCAAAGGCCGGCAACGCATCTGTGACCCTTTTGGTTTTGCGGGTGTCCATGGGCGGCGGTGATTGCTTTCCATCAGGTGACCCGCATGCTCGTTTGCCGCCTTCTCATATTAAAAAAAAAAGTAGTACTGTCTCTTTCTCCCTGGAACAGTGCGATGCGACGGCACCACTCCAAAACTGGTTTTAGTTTAGTTTAGTTGGTGTACATCCGAATCGACACCATTCACTATCCACTACAACAAGCGGTCGTCAAGTTAACTATGACGTTTGCATAAATATTATAACAAGGTTGGATTGAAATAGAATTTCTTTGAATTGTACGAGACAACACGCCGCCGTCGAACTTGGGTGCATTTATCGCTATTTCCAATAGCCAATAAAATCAATGCTGCCACAGTGCATTTTAACAGTAAGGAATATAATTTATACGTGTTCGAATGGTGTTTCATGGAGTTTCGTACAGTTTTAGTTGGGACTACTCGAACTTGGCTATTTTATTTTTATATATTTATTTATATAGAAAGCACACAGCATATAATATATTTAAAAAGATTTCTTAAAATTTTGAAAGCTATGTCAGCTTAGATTATGTAACTTCACCGGTATCGTCATCGAATACGTTGACCAATGAGAAACCGTTAAATTGCCGAGCGAGCGATGAGCCCACCAATCACATGTCTAAACATAACCGATGACGATAACGATGAAATTATATAATAGAACCCCAGTTTTGGTATCGATTCTTTAGCATTTAGTTATATACATATACATACGGTCTTATTAACATTTTTGCAGAATAGAATATTTTCGTGAACACAGAACAAATATTCAGTTTTGTTCAATCCTACGACTCCACAATATCTAAAGCAACAGTTCCAATTCCTTTCCTCTCCTCATAGTCTACCCTTGCGTTCCGCTGACAAGCTTCGTTTTTTTTTTTTTTTTTTTATATGAGAGGGCGGCAAACGAGCATGCGGGTCACCTGATGGAAAGCAATCACCGCCGCCCATGGACACCCGCAACACCAAAAGGGTCACAGATGCGTTGCCGGCCTTTGAGGAAGGTGTCCACCCCAGAATAAGTAGGGCAGCCTGAGCGATGAGGGATTCTCCAGCAGTGCTGGTACCCTCCTGGGGTACTAACTCTTTAAATACCGCTACCATTCTGGAGAGAGACTGGAAGGTGGGCCAAGCTTCGTCTTTACGTCCCCAAAAATCTATGCAAATCTTATGGTCAGTCTTTTACGCTACAAGCTGTACGCCTTTGGAACTCTCTTCCGGAGTCAATTCGCCGCGCTCCATCAATAAACGTCTTCAAAACGCAAGTCAAAAGCGCACTTCGTTCAATAAAAAAAAAATATATTCATTGAAAGTCCTCTTATCTTCTCCGTGGTTGTCAATATGATTTCTGAGCAAACAAATGGCATGTATTTTAATTTTTTTAATTTTTTGTATATTTAATATTATATATTTAAAATATATATGTATATAAATTTGTGTGTGTTATGTAGTCAATAATATATTATATGTTTAAGTGCAGTTAAATTATCTAGTTATAGTTTGTAGGCTTAGTTTATGTATTTTTGTCTTTACGTTACATAATAATTACCAACTATAAAATACACCCGTATTGCTACTATTAGTGCAAACCTCACCTACTGGTAGCTTGTATCTTTACCCTAAGGTTTGTCTGGAAGAGATCGCTGTTAGCGATAAGGCCGCCTTTTTGTGCTATTAATGAAGTTTTTTTTTTTATGATTAACTGGATACGCATTTGACCACAATCTCACCTGATGGGAAGTGATGATGTGGCCGAAGATGAAGCATGCGATCTCAGTAGATGCCTATTCACCCTGCTCTTGAAGATCCCCAGGTTCAAGGATATACGCTGTATTCTTCATGTAGCTTTTGTTAATTGTGCAATAAAGAGTATTTGATTGATTGATTGATTGAAATAAAGTGATCTTAGTTGTAAAATACAGTTCGACATATTCTGACATTCGAGTCGTGAAAACAAAAAAAAATAAAGTTACAAAACCTAAATTATATATTGTACTGTATGACACACCTTCACCTTCCATATGTGTAGGTTCTAGTATTTAAGTTATTGTAACACCTATTTCGTGGCCATTGTACGTGTGCCATCAGAGTGAAGTATTTCATTTAACGTCGCCCTTACGCCCCACACCGCAATATCTACAACGATGTTCCGAGTCTGCGTTCAGTGCAAACTTCAAACTTCAAGCATTTTATTTCAACTTAGGATACATGGTATCATTTGTTGAATGTCAATTTAATTCTATTGGAAATAAAAATATGGCTATACATTTTTCGGCAAAAATTCGGTATGTCCAAGCTACCACCGCTTCAGAAAGGGAAATCATCTGTGGGAAAAGAAGCGGCGCAAGAAACCCACAGGATCATTGTTGTCCTTTTTTTTAAGTAAAGTATATAACTAATACAATTTTATAATTTTTGGGAGCTGGGCGAAGTATACCAAGCGTTTTTGTAATTCAGGTAGTCACTAATTTTGTAATAACCTTTTTTTGTTAATGTTGCTTTGACACGGTTTTTAAATTATTTTTCATTTAGATTAAATGCCAGCACTTTCCTCACTATATATACTTACATCAACTTTGTTACCATTCTGTAAATTGCCATCGAGTTACCTTAGTACCGCCGTCTATTTGATAACACGTATATTATGTAACATAACAGGCCATAAATTAGTTACAATACGCCTTGGTAACACAACATAACGTTCCGACTTGACGGCCGATATCCCTCATTTGAATCGCTAATTCTTGGGATAGGGCAGATACGAGATGAGAGGAAGGTACGAGATGAGGAAATTAGATACAGATGTCAAAGTAAGCCTAATTGTGGGTGTCGATATTGCTATTACTGAGGAAATGTCAAATCAGTATAATATGCTAAGGATTTAAGGAATTCTTTATGAGAAGCCAGAAAGTGTTCATAAAAGCTCGTCTGGCTGTTCACGTACTGATTCCAACACTGATTTACGGGAATGAATACATGGGTATGGGAATAAATGAAAGTACAATTAATGCAGTGGAAATGAGATCATTGAGAAAGATGAGTGGAGTTGACTTTGAAGGATAGAACGAGGAATAGTGTAATTCGGGAGTAATGCATTGTGAAAGACGACGTAGTGACAAAGATTGAAAAAGGTATGCTGAGATGGTTTGGACATGTGTAGCGGATGGATGAAAGAAGACTAACAGTAATTTATTCAAAGGGTTATGTTTACGCTTTTTCAATAAGGTGCCAGTTGATGTACAAAATCTTCCTCTCAATAAATTTACGATACAATATGACAGAACCTTATTAACAAAGCATATTATAAAATATCAGACTACTTAGATGATAATCATACCTGGACATAATCAGATCGTTCGCATGCCAGGCTATTTTACAATTAATAATGAAATATAAAAACCTTTTTGTAATATAAAAACCTTTATGTAAAATCAAGGCCAGATTTTAATAGTTTCTTGCTTGTTCTTCTCAGGGGAAAATTGTATTTTGAACAAGCAGTAGTTTAAAAAATAAAAAATTTACTATGTAAAATTGACTATTTTAAATGTACTCTGTGTACCTACAAAATAACGCATTTTTGACTTTGACTTTGACTATATAAACATCCATGATTAGGGAATATATGTGCGTATTCTCACACACACATTTACTGAACTCACAAACCACAACACACCCACAAAGGCATCAAATCATAACACCCGTCGTTTCTTGTCGAGGGTTAATTAGTCTAAGATGCCAGGTCACATGTATGTTGTATGCTTGTGTAACCATGTGCTTATTATATAGCAGGGAAGATTTATCATAAGATTACAAATGATATTACGTACGTATTTTACACAGGAATAAATACTTGAGTTAAGAAAAAAATCATAAAAATAACCGTTCTCGCCATTTATAACAGCAAACTAGTCGTTGTACATGACTAGCAAAGCTTTAACCAATAATTCACGATTAAACGAACATCCATCGAGGCGTGAGCTCCCAGCACCACAGCTGTAACTATTGTCACAGAGCAAAGATAGATTATGAAACGCCACAATATTCTTATTGCTTTTATTGTGTGGTGTCATATAAATTATAATGTCTAGGCCGTACCATATAAAAATATTTGTGTCCATGTAAAATTTGCCGTTTAGCTTTTGGTTTAGCGCCCTGGAAATAACTAGTCTATGTACTTTTTCTTTTTTTTTTTAAATAAAAACTGATTTCGCGTTTGACCACAATCTCACCTGATGGAAAGTGACGATGTAGCCGAAGATGTGTCACGGTACCCAGTAAATGCCTATTCACTCTAGACTTGAAGATCCCAAGGTTGTAAGTGTCGGGAAAAACCGACGCGGGCAGTGAGTTCCATACCTTAGCAGTCCGCATTATAAATGATGAAGCAAAGAGCTTAGTGCGGATGTTCGGTATGTTGACAACATATGGATGGAAACCCCCCCCTGCGCCTGGTTATCCGAAGATGGAAAGGGGACGGTGGAATAAGATCGTGCAATTCCATCGCACACTCACCGAAATGTATCCTGTAAAACACTGAAAGGCATGCGACCCTACGGCGGTGTTCAAGGCTTTGCAATTTGCCGGTAACCGTTGAGTCATCGCCTATGAGTCTTATGGCGCGTCGTTCCACAGAATCGAGTGCAGCCAGTTGGTACTTGGATGATCCGTCCCAGAGGTGACAGCAGTATTCCATGCACGAGCGTATATGAGCTTTGTAAAGCTCCAGCAGCTGCTTCTTGTAAAAAACAGTGTTAACATCTACAAACCCGTTGGATTTGCTAACTTGCGTAACAAGCCCGCAATACAAAGATATAATTGTAACATATGTAGAGGGCAAGCTGAAAACCAGTGCTGAGCGATTTATATCACTCAGTGTTTACTGAAACTGTCCCCCACACACGCACTCATTGTAGTACTTAGTTAGTCATAGAGCCGTGTTGATGGATCGATCTTGAGATTGGGATCGCGTCTCGGTCTCGATATTATAGTTTTCATTTTGTCTTTTTCTTTTTTGATACTGTTTTAATATGCAACAGATTCTCAAGCTTCTCATTGGTCACCTCTGTTTTGATTTCTTGTATGTTATTGCGGTTTTTGTTTTTTTTCCGGTGTGTGGAAATAAATGGTTTAAAAAGGTTTAAATTATGATAACTCGATCCGTTTATTATGGCTCACACCTAGTTTAATCTTAAATATAGAAACGCAATCACTACGTAATTCATCCGGACAAAGACTGGACACGCGGACACACACACATACACACAATGGTGTCAAAGATATTACACACATAGTTTTTCTTTATAAAGACAATTTGAATTCAGAATATTTTGTAAATGGGTAGGATAACGGTATAACGTTTAAAACTACAGCCATTGCCGCCATGGATGATGACAACGATGAGTTTTAACACAAAATTAATACAAAGAGTTATAATAAATAGAAGTGAATTAAGCATATAGATGTGACAAGACTTGACAATAGTAATCCCACTCCGAAGTACAAATATTTACAAACATTAAGAAAGCAGATGCCGCTAGAATACAGTTAATTCTTATTAGAGTCACGACTACCGAATATTCCACGACTCGCAGCTAATTTTAATGGGAGCTTCTTGCAAATTTGCTGAACTCTACTTAGCTAACTAGCAAGACTTATTCAAAGCGGTGATCGCAACACAAGTCCGTGAACTCTTGGTGTTAAAATTATATGGGAAAGTTGGAAAGACTGTCTAGACTTCTGTTCGTGACTGTATTTACTTAGTTTAGTTTTCACTTAACGAAAATGAATACAGAAGTCACAGTCAGTGAAAGCACTGCTTATGGAGACTAGAGTAATTCGGTACACCATTATACACCCGAGTGACAACGTGGTCAAAGCTGATCTATTGTATTGGTAGTTAGATTAGCAGTAGCAGTAGATAATAAGTTCAGCAAAGACTCTACGGAAGTTACATGCCTTGGCTGTTCGCCTTATGAATGAAGAGTCGAAGCGATTGCCACCTTTGGAATTCCTTCCCACGCCTAGTCCGAAGATAGAATAAGATTATGTACTTCCAATGCACACGTACCGAAATGCGTCATGTAAAAGATTGATAGACAGGAGGACCTTGCGAACGGCTTTTCAATTTAGCAGTCATCGAATGGTCACCTACGAGTCATTTGGTAGAATTGTTGTTGAATGGCTGTGCTTCGCTGTAAAGTAAATGGCTTATTGTCGAGCTCAAGTACAACAGCATTAAAGCACGTACAGGTTCACTCACTATGGCGAAACTATCGTGTATTAATCTAAGTGTTAAATACATGACAGTTCAAGTGCTGACTTAGCTTTAGCCGCAATCTCATATATTAGCGACAGAACGTGGCAACCTCATCAGCATTCTAGTGATCTTATCATATCCCCATTTTTGGAGCACAGTCTCCTCTCACAAGGGAAAGGCTATGGACCATCCACCATGCGGACCCAGTCCGGTACTTAGTACAAAGTTACGTACAAAGAGACTTTAATTCTAAGTTAATTTTATTATGTAAATTACATGAAGCACGGTTGGTGTACTTCGACCAGCTCCCAAAAATTATAAAATTGTATTAGTTGTATTTAAAAATAAAGAATAACAATGATCCTATGGATTTCTTGCGCCTCTTTTTTTACCACTTTCCCTTTCCGAAGCGGTAGGTGTGTGGACATACTGACTGAAAGATAAATGGAAAAGCGCTTTTGTTATTTCCTGTAGATATAAATTGTCATTCAACAAATGATATCTTGGTATCTTACGTTGAAATAAATGGTTAAGGTTTGAAGTTACAACAAACAAACCACCACCAGCACATAAATATCCCGCTGCAGGGATTTAGGCCTTCCCTCGTATATGAGGGATAATGGGCCAGAGTCCACCACGCAGGCCCAATGCGAGTTGGGGAGTTCACGTGCCTTTGAATTTTTATTTCACAGGCATGCCGGTTTCCACACGATGTATTCCTTCGCCGTTTAAGAGCAGTCGGATAAATGCACATAAATAATTACATTAAATTTAAAAACTCATTGGTACATGGCCTGCTCGGAAATTGGATTCGGACCTCCCAAATTGGGAGACCGCATCTTAACGGCTGAGCCGCCAACGCTCCACAACAAACAAGTAATGACGTTAACTGTAAGTCTGGCAATCTCTATATTTATGTACGCTTGATTGTCATCATGAGAATCAACAACGAAACATAACATGTAACCGCGAAATGACAAAGTTTCGTTATAATGCCAAGTCCTCAATATAAATCGACGCGTTTGAACGATACGAGTGACATCTGTTCGACTCATAGAGCTGTACTCTGGTTTTGCGCCCCTTATTTACCCCAACTAATATTAGGTCCATACCTATGAATTTGGCGTTTTGTATGAAGAATTTCATTAAGACTGTTTTCTCCATACAAACATTTTTGATTTTTTTTTTGGGAACGGCAAATCCAAATTTAGCTAAACTTTGTGTGTATTATCGGATAACATTAAGTTAAGTATAGGCAGCGTTAATTTTTAAAAGTAACCGCTTTATAAAAGTTTCGGCGAATGTAAGAAATGATTATGGGAAGCACATGAAAAGAGCTCTGTTCAAATTTTTTTTATTATGTGATTAGCCCAGAAATTAAAAAATATTTCATGTGAAACCTTGAAATAATATTCCATTTTCCAAATAAAAAACAAATTTGGATATAGCTTTGAAAATCGCAGGAATTGGTACATATGATTAACGAAGAAAAAAAACTTCAATTTCATAGGTCCAGTAAAGATACACTTTTTCTTATAATCTTAAAGGCCATGATTTTTTGCACATGCATAGTGTAGTGTACCTGTCAATGATAGAATAAACATTTTTTCTAACAAATCGTTAGCTTGCGTTTGATATAGTATAGGTCATACATAGGTAGGCGTATTTTGTAATAAGAAATTACCACGGTGAATTTCATTGCGTGGGAAACTATATTTTGAACTATTTTCAAAAAAATCGATTAAAAACTTCTTTATATTTGTGGAAAAATTTAACCGAGGCCAAAGTATCACGACTCCATAAACTATTCCTAGAAAATATGAAGTAGCCATTGATTAAGGTGAAACTGTTAAAACTGTTTGATATATTTGGATGACATCATAAAATAAATTGTCATTGTGTTTCAATTTTCTAAATTATCAACAAAAGAATCCAACATGGCGCCTCACAAAAAACAAAAAGGGTATGCTGTAATTTTTTTTTCATATTAAATATTCCGTGATTTTAAATACTTATCTATTATAATCGACGACCGATTGGTGTAGTGGATAGTGACCCTGTCAGCGAAACCAACGATTGCGGGTTCGAATCCCGCGAGGGTTTGTAAGATGAATACGAACATATATTCCCGAGTCGTGGATGTTTATATAAATATTTATACAGTTATCTAGTATCCATAGTACAAGTTTTGCTTAGTTTGGGACTAGACGATTCCCACAGACGTGTCCCAAATATTATTTATGTATGTATTATTATTATTATTTATGTATTCCACTGTAATATCAATAAACTAATACATTTCGTAATGAGTATCAGCTAACGACTACTGCGCCATAAGCATTACACTTAGCCGAAGCGTCACTTTACTCGGTCCGTCGCTGTGCCAACCAGCACTCATCCCCAAGTGTTTATCCGATATATTTTACGAGTAATAAGCGGAAAGGAAACAAATTTCATAACGCCGCTCCGCCCAGACCGTGCTGTGAGGGTAATATGAAAAAACTTTACCACCAGCTTACGTAAACTTTCTCCTCTGAGACATTGATCAGACAAAGTGTTCTTTTTTTCAAATTTAGGCATTGGACTTTAGGTAATCCTTAGAAATGCATTAACGAGCAAAATGTTATGGAAATTTTAAAATTTGCAGCACTCGTACACTTTGGAGTAATGAAATCGGGTCTCCTAATATCTAGGGTGTAAATTTAAATGCTTTTAAGCCTTAAACCTTATATTTAATTAAAACTAGAAATGGTAAAAGTGTTACATAACTATTTAATGATGAAAAAACCAAAAAAAATATTTAGATTTTTTATTAAATAACCCCAAACTCGAGGATTTTACTGGTAACCATTGAAGAGATCCACTATCCACTTCCTAGCACCATCATTAGATCACCTCTATAGTAATATTTTCATCAGAATTGCACTTGTAAATTTCAAATCGATATGACAATTAGAAGTAGGTTAAAATAGATAAGGTCAAAGTTACGTTAAAATCTTTAAGAATTATTTTCTAGTTTAAGAAAACCGACGTCATAGATAACTGATAGACAAGATGTAAAATAAGTAGGTACTTATAATTGTGTTACTTGAGAACAATTTTCATTAAACCCAGAAATAAAAACTAAAAAAAGTACTTTTCATGTTCTACTTTTCTTTATTCTTGTTTTCAACCGGACTACCCCTGGAAGCTGGATAACGTTTTTCGTATGAATTTCTGTGTTACCTCCTGTAGCCTCAACGGCTTGACCGATTTTCAAGTACGAAGTGTTATTTGATTCGTCTGATTCCTCAAAATTCGAGTCTGAGTTTTGGGCGCTCCATCGAATCGAAAGGGAAATTAGCAGCTAAGAAGCTTGGAATTCTATCTAAGATCAGGCGGTATTTCACATCAAAGCAGCTGCTGGAGCTTTACCAAGCTCAGATCCGCTCGTGCATGGAATACTGCTGTCACCTCTGGGACGGATCAGCCAAGTACCAACTGGCTGCACTCGATTCTGTGGAACGACGCGCCATAAGACTCATAGGCGATGACCCAACGGTTACCGGCAAATTGCAAAGCCTTGAACACCGCCGTAGGGTCGCATGCCTTTCAGTATTTTACAGGATACATTTCGGTGAGTGTGCGATGGAATTGCACGATCTTATTCCACCGTCTCCTTTCCATCTTCGGACAACCAGGCGCGGGGGGGGGTTTCCATCCATATGTTGTCAACCTACCGAATATCCGCACTAAGCGCTTTGCTTCATCATTTATAATGCGGACTGCTAAGGTATGGAATTCACTGCCCGCGTCGGTTTTTCCCGACACTTACAACCTTGGGATCTTCAAGTCTAGAGTGAATAGGCATTTACTGGGTGCGCGTGATACATCTTCGGCTTCATCGTCACTTTCCATCAGGTGAGATTGCAGTCAAACGCGAAACCAGTTTTTAATAAAAAAAAAAAAAAAATGTCGTAGGATACATTTTTTGGTAAAAAAATCTGACGCCCGGGAAATACCAAATATGCTGACGAGTTTTTTGGTTCTTAAACTCATTTTCTGTTCACCTGTTATTGGTGCATATATTAGAACACTATTTTATTATAATTACATTCACTTATGTGAAATGTATGTGCTGTAGGTGATCCTAATAAATAAAATTTTAAATTTTCCAAAAAAAAATCTGTTTTTCTTTACGCACAACGGGTTAGCACTTGACCTCAATCACACCTGATGGTAAGTGAAGATGAGGCCGAAGGTGGAAGCGTACTGACCCGGAAACCCCAACACATTTGGGGAACTGGCTGTCTTATCACTGACAACCGGAACACAACATTGCTGTTTGACGGTAGATTTAGATAAGATGGTGGTACCTAGCCAGGCGGACATTTAAAATGCCCTACCAGCAACCAAACCGAGTACTAAACATGTACCCCGCTGGGGATCGAACCAGCGACCTCCGATTCGCAAACCCTATGTTGTTTACAAGCCCCGTGGCTTTTGCGTATATGTAAAATGCACTTACAAAGATGTTCGTTAATTTGAAAGTAAGTGTATTATTCGTCCACTTCGGCAATCTACACTGTCGTGCAGAATATTGAGAACTCATAAACTGTATGCTCTATAAAATTGAAGTATCTTCTGGCATCAGCCACAGGTTTCTATGTAGTGAACTACCACTATTCTGTAAAGAAAACTTCAAATGCGAACTTCATTAAAACTTAGTACCTATCGGTAAGAAATAAAATGTTAGTAAGATTGAAATACTTAAAGTAATTTAAACGTACAAACTTTATAGACAGCTTTTAGTTCAGTTTATATTTTCTTCAAAAGGAGTAGAGTTTCGCCCTTTCATCTTCGGACCACTAGGCGTGGGGAGGGATTCCACCCGTATATAGTTAATATACCGAACATTCGCACTAAGAAGTTCGATTCTTCATTCATCATCCGAACAGCTAAGGCATGAAACTCCCTTCCGGCGTCAGTCTTTCCTGAATCCTCCTTGGGATCTTCAAGAGCAAAATGAATAGGCATTTACTGGGATCGCGTGCTTCATCTTCGACCACATCGGCACTTTCAATCAGGTGAGATTGTGGTCAAACGCGAATCCAGTCAATCATAAAAAAAAGAAAAAAGAAAGGGTAGTCTTGATGTAAACGCTTTATTGTACAAAAAGGCGATACATTAATTTTACTTAAGTACAGAGTATAAGTACAACGGCGGACTTATGCCAGAGAGGGATTGGATCTTTAGTAGTCTTTAGGTTGTTTCAGATTTCAAACTGTATTAATATAAAAAAAAAATATATAAGTAATTTGTTATTATTAATTCATCAACAGACCTTAAAGATGAGGCCGAAGGTGGACGCGTACTGACCCGGAAACCCAAATATTTGGGGAACCGGCTATCTTATCTCTGACAACCGGAGCACAACAATGCTATTAACATTGCTGTTTGGTGGCAGATTTAGATAAGATGGTGGTGGATGCAGAGCATGCAACAAAGAAAGGGAATCAATGAAGCACCATATGTGCGACAGCGATCCCAAGGCAGCAGGGCGCATGCGTCATATCCCGAACCTAGTGACTTCATGCTTTTTCCACTTACCTGTATCATAGGGTTATGAAGTAGGAGAAAGAAAAGCAGGGGGAAGTGCACAAAAGATCCCATTTGGGATTGGGTCAAAGTGCCTTTGGGCATATGCCCAACGCCCTGCAAATATAAGAACAGAATAGAACGCCCACCTCACTGTTGCTACTCTAATTATGTTTTACGTCCACAAAATGCAAATGAAAATTAACTTCCAATTAATTAATTCAGAAACATAATTATGATGTTGTCTTTAAATTAAAATGAATAACTTATGAAACCATTAAGTGACTTTACTCTTTAAATATAAGTAAAGCAGTTTTTCTTTCTTTTTTTTTTTAATTTGTAAATGTGTATTTACTATTTCGTTTTTGTAAATATGTACAATATTCTTTTTGTACTTATGGTATAATTAAATAAAATTCACATCTATTATAACTCAAGTGACCACTTTCAGTGTCGAACAAATTTTAAACTTCTTCAAACTTCAAGCCTCCGCCTCCGCTGCCAAGAATCCGCCTCCGTGGCTCAATGTAAACAATACCTCGTACATGTTTAAGTACTCGGTTTAGTTGGTGGTAGGGCATTTTAAATGTCCGCCTGGCTAGCTACCACCATCTTATCTAAATCTGCCGCCAAGTAGCAATCTTAATAACATTGTTGTGTTCCGGTTGTCAGAGATCAGATAGCCAGTCCCCCAAATGTGTTGGGATTTCCGGGTCAATACGCTTCCACTTTCGACCGCATCTTCACTGTCACTCAACATCAGGTGTGATTGAGGTCAAGTACCAACCCGTTAGGCATAAAAAAAAGCGTTTATTTCAATACATGATATCATTTGTTGAATATCAATTTAAATCAATTTATTTTCAAGGTATATGTACAATATTTATAAACAACTTATTATAATATAAAACAATTTATTATATAAAAAAAAAATCACAAATAAAAAACTAGCCCTTTTTGTACAATAAAGCGTTTACAAACAAACAAACAAACAAGCCCCAAGTCTCTGGTTGGTGGAAAGGTATACCCAGAAGGCTGGCCGCATTGCCTCGCTGTATAGCGAGGCTGATTCTCTGACCAAAGTATTGGCCAGCCCTCCAATCGTGGGATGCATCAACCAGACGCTCACATAACTAAAATAAATAAAATTAATTAATTTAATTTAATTACTATTTAAATCTATTAGAAATAAGGGGTAAAGCATTTCTCTGTCAGTCAGTATGTCCAAGCTACTACCGCTTCGGAATGGGAAATCATCTGTCGTAAAAGAAGAGGTAAAAGAATTTTTTAAATAAAATTATAATTTTATAATTTTTGGGAGCTGGGCGAAGTATACCAATCGTTACAAAGAGAAATTGTGGTAAAACGTGCTAACTTTAAATCACTGTACTTTTATACGTATTTCATTACTATACAGTACACTTGTTTTAGCTATAGACAATGCAGACACCCGATTGGTGCGTTTTTCTTTGCGATTTTAATCACCTCACATTACACGCTTGAACGTAATAAAATGGTATTAGGGTTGCCCAGTTGCTAAATGCACTACCACAAAATATTCGTCACTATATCGCTTGCAGTGTTCAAACTGAGTCTAATTGAATATTATTTATATCTTTAATGAATTATATGCACTGTTATATATTTAGTTGTAATTAATATTTTATATACATGTATATATATTCACAACGGGTTAATACTTGACCTCAATCACACCTGATGTTAAGTGAAGATGAGGTCGAAGGTGGAAGCGTACTGACCCGGAAACCCCAACACATTTAGGGGACTGGACACCCGGAACACAACAATGCTATTAACATTGCTGCTTGGCGGCAGATTTAGATAAGATGGCATTTAGCCTATCTTGTCCCACTGCTAGGCAAAGGCCTCCACCAAACTCTTCCACTCAGTCTATCATTGGCGGTCTCCCACCATTAATCTTGAAACTCAATGAGATCATCTCTCCAATGTTTGCGCGGCCGACCCCGACGACGCCTCCTGTCCTCAGGCATCCAGGGCGTGATGGTGCGTGCGCTTTTTGTATGTTATATACCTGTATTTATTTAATAAATAAATATAATAAATATCTTTGCACATACACACAGCGCCATCTAGTTCCACACTAAGCAACTAGGCTTGTATTATAGATACCAGATGTTTGATAAACTACACAAATAATTTTTTTTTTGTAAATAAATATACATATAAATGAGAAACATCCATAACTCGGGAACACATGTCTGTATTCATCATACAAACATATGCTCCTAGCGGGATTCGAACTCGCGACCTTTTGGTATAGCAGCAGAATTTCTAACGACTACTCCAAACAGGTCGTCAAAAATTTATATGGTCATTATTGTTTCTGTTTTAGTAAGTGTTTTCTTAGGTTTTCTACTACACCTATGTTTTTTCTATGTATCGTCTACATAACTACTGGATGTCCCGGAAAACATTTGACCGAATAACCAAACGGTTAGAAATTTTAAATCTAAACTTAAAACGTACTTGCTGAATGTACAAAAAAGTAATCGTGAGACTTACCTCATTCGCGATGTTTTCAATACTTAGCGGCCTAGATCACTTTATACCGTATCAATTTTTATTGCGTATTTTTGTCATCATTTGTAGGTAATGAAACTTATTCATTACATGCTGCAATCTGTGTTTGTTTTTAATTTTTAATAAGTACAATTCACTCCTCTCGGAGAAGGCAAAGGGAAGTAAGCCTATACAGTCATCTCTGATTTTATATTATTAACATATATTTATAACATTCTCACTCAATTTTATTAATTTTTATTCCACATACTACTTTTTATTTATATTCAGTGTTGGTGAACGTCCGTACGTCACGCGAGGCTCCACAGAAAATCAGCGTTGTAGTTATTAATACAACTGCAACTCATGCTGAGTGGAGACCTTTTTGGCACCACTTTACGACACCGATTTGTAATCTATCTTATCATTTTTAGCTGTATATTAAGTATGTTATTGTTATTTTTTTTCTCTCTGTTTTTGTATAACTAATGTGTCGTCCAGTGTGTCAAATAAACGCTTTCTATTCTATTCTATTCTATTCTATTCTATTCTATTCTATTCTATTCTATTCTATTCTATTCTATTCTATTCTATTCTATTCTATTCTATTCTATTCATTGATCGAATGCGGCGTACATTGTTAAGTTTGTTTTAATTAAATTTTTTAATGATGAACAAACTCCGCAATGTACTCGATTTCCGATGAAATGTTCTTCTGTCAAACGTTTTTCTGACTAGTGTAATTCGGTACACCATGAAACATCCGTAACTACGGATATTTAAAGTTATTCACCATTTACTTTGCATTGCCAAGTGAAGATGAGACCGATAAGACGAACCTCCAGTATGTGTGTCTCGGAAACCCCATCTTATTTGGTTGACTGGCTATCTTATCTCTGACAACCGGAACACAACATTGCTGTTTAGTGGCAAACTTAGATAAGATGGTAGTACCTAGCCAGGTGAACATTTAAAATGCCCTACCACCAACCAAACCGAGTAATAAACATGTGTAAACCCTATGTTGTTTACATTGAGCCAAGGAGACGGTTAAACCTATTGAAAAGCTTAACTGAGATTGTCTGGAAGAAATCGCAATCAGCGATAAGACCGCCTTTATACACTTTTGCCATTTATGTTAAAATATTTGTATTTTATTTTGTGTGCAATAAAGAATTTAATAATAACAATTAAGTGATAAATTAAATTTGATATGATTTGTGGTAACCCTGACTAAGGAAGGCAATTTTAATACTTTTCAGTAGGGAAACTAGAATTATACATAAAGTACTAGTGATATATGGTTTGTCGTTCACCTGTAACCTTACCATAATGTGTTTTAACATCTAAAGAAGTCGGAAGTCTGTTTTAGCCAAGTTCAGTAACTTGCCATTGAAATTATTTCGGTGACCAAGGTCGGTGATTGCGTGCCCCAACATGCTACCGCCGCACGCACCACAGTTAGGCGGCTCTCGAGCGGCCTTATCGAGATCGATAGGGGTGGATGATTATACGAGCTGTCACTTAGCGAGAGCTTGTAATAAATGCTTGATGGATTTGGAAACTAAGTGACTACGTACCGAAATGGATAATCCACCAGGTCCCATTCCTAGGCCTCAATAACCTGCCAGTGCAAATAGAAAGTAATCCAGCGCTTCTTATGCGGTATCATTTTATATCTTTAAATTGTATGTATTCTTGCAAATAAATGATTGATTGATTGATTGATCAGAGCAGAGTAAGCCCGAGATATGTTTGGTGAATGATTTGTGGTTTTTACACAGTTAAGGGGCTGCCAAAAGAAAAAATACCTATTCACAAGCCACGCCTCCAGTGGTCGCGGAGGTGCCCTCCCCTCAATATCTGTCATCTAGTAAGCAAGTTACGTATAAGTAGTTCGATACTCAAAGATGCGAAATCTGTCATCTAGTAAGCATAGCTTGAACTAACATAGTACTGGCTATGTAACGCCATCTTAGGTAATTAGTTCGATACTCAAAGACGCGAACCTTGGCCCGTAAATAAAAAAATCGATCTTGTAATTGAGTTCGCGTCTCAGTCTCAGTATTTTTTTTTGATAATGTTATAATATGCAATAGATTCTCAAGCGCCAACTTGAGGTTATCTCAATCTTGAGAACGGTTTATTAATACGGGCCCTAGTGAATAACGTGTGTGGTGAAAAGAACACAGGAAGTGTGGAGTCGCTAAGGATTATTTATTTAGATTTTTTTATTATTATGATTTTCAATTATAATCTAGAATTGACCGGAATGAGAACATAGTAAGTGTAGAGATTATTTATTAAAATTTTATTTATATTTTATTGTAGGTAGGTACACACAACAGTTACAGAAATATGCAATGTAAAGGAAGTTAACAAAGGCGAACTCAACTCCGATCACTCATCAAAATCGGTTAACAATTGAGGAAAATACACAAAAACAAAAAAAATTGTTGCGGTTTTATTGCATATAATAGGTACCATGGCCAATCAGTCAGCCTAATGAAATCATATCTACGTGATCGAATTCAGAGGGTTGATGTCAATGGAGAGAGATCATCAGGATCTGCAGTTAGCATGGGCGTACCGCAGGGTTCAATACTGGGACCATTCCTACTTTTAGTTTATATCAACGATTTACCTCACCTGCCTAAGGAAAGACAGGAGATCGTATTGTTTGCTGATGACACTTCTTTAATATTTAAAGTTGACAGATATCAATTAGCATATGACGAAGTGAATAATGCTGTCTCAAAAATAGTCGAATGGTTCACAGTTAATAACTTGCTCCTTAATGAGTACAAAACGAAATGTTTTATACGAGCGCTTGCACCAGCATCCATCTACTTCAACATCTATCATTGCCACGCCATCTTTATTTACTCTGCCTTCCTTGATTGCCGCATCTCTCTCTCTCTTACCCGCTTTTCTCATTTTCTCCAACGCCGTAAACTCCCATTCATTACATACTTGATCATGAGATTTATTAAATATATACTACTCAAAACAAAATAAGGGCCACAAGGTATTTTGTCTGTACCATGAAAATAATAAAACCAATATATATTTTTTGTCTCCATAACGAAAACTAATGTTGTTTTTACCATGTAGACCAATACATTTATTCAAATAATAATGATTAAAAAGTTTATTTGCTTTTGAAAGAAAAAACACATTTTAGGTTAAAAATAAAAACAATGTAAAGTTACTGAAAACAAAAGGAAATACTCCATGCTCGTCTTTTAGTAACAGGTATGCCCCCCTCGTTTAGCTACGCACTCCTGAAGCCTGGAGTGCATGCTCTCAATCAAATGCCTGACATTTTCCATTGGAATCTCTTCCCAGGCCCTTTTCACAGGTTGATGAGTTGCTGTTGGTTGTGGATTTCCTGATCACCGTCTCTAACTCTTCGTTTCAACTGATCCCACATGTGCTCTATTGGATTTAAGTCCGGACTGTTCGCCGGCCACGGCAAGACTTGAATTTGAGAGTCTTCCAGTACAAATCGAGTCGCTTGAGCCGTGTGTGCACGAGCATTGTCTTGCATCAAGATGAATCCAGGACCCGCTCGCTGTGCAAATGGGATCACATGTGGTCTGACAACTTCCTCAATATACCGCTGAGCAGTAACAGTACCCTCATTTAAAATAGCGAGCTCAGTTTTGCCGTGTAAGCTTATCCCGCCCCAAATCATTACATTTGGACCATCAAAACGATCGACTTCATGGATGCAGGCTTCTGAAAATCTCTCGCCGCGTCTTCTCTATACTCTAATACGCCGATCGTCGTTAAAAAATTTTACTTTGCATTCGTCTGTAAAGAGCACCATGCCCCATTGGTTTATGTCCCAGTCCAAATGTTGACGGCAAAATCTTAAACGATTTGCACGATGATTTCTGGTTAATGGAACACGGACAACTCGCCTTCTTGATGCCTGCTGGTCTTCATGCAATCGATTACGAATAGTTTCGTCACTGACACGAGTACTCGTTGTCAGCCGTAAACGATTTTGCAGCTTGCGGGCCGTCGTTGTGCGATCTCGGCGCGCACTTAATCGAATATCACGATCCTCTTGAGCTGTTGTAATGCGAACTCTGCCCGAACCAGGTCTTCTTCTAACACTGCCGGTCTCTTGGAAACGATTCCATAGATTTTGAATAGCTCTTCGAGAAAATCCCAATTGCAAACCCACAGATCGCTGCGAATGACCTTCTTCAATCATCGTAACGGCTCTGGTTGCTGTCAGCGAGTCCATATGACGCCTGCGTGCTTGTGGCATATTGCAAAAGATGTTTCTGACTCGAGATATCAATGAACTCTGATAATTTCTAATAAACCAAGAAGCTAAGGAAAGCAAAACGTCAAAGAAAATGGAATCAAAATTTTCAAAAAGGATTTTAAATCAAATTTTATTTAAAATTGTTGCCAGCATTAGATGAATACTACAATATTAAAAAGTTTAGGTATTAAAGAGTTTGTATACTCAATATTTTACTACTTTCAATATGTAAATGTTTAATAAATTACACCAAAACCACCAAAATTATTTTCATCGTTATCCAAATCTATGAAGCATAGCGGCGACTCCAATCGAATTTGTTCTGATGCGCTCGATTCGTTTGGACAGCTACTGCCGCCCCGATCGTTTACTGAATTATTCCAGCCTGAATAAAATAATTTATGAAAATGAAATGAAAATAATATTGCAATTTATGAATGAGCAAAAAACTAAATATAAAAATGAAGTAAAAATACCTACTAAAACAAAAGGTATTTTTTTTCTCAATTCTATTATTTATGTTTAGCTTGTGAAATTCGTTCATTTCTTAAGCCTAAAACAAAATAAAAATAAACAAAAACCAATTCGAAAAATAACAATTTAGCAGGGTTCGAACCAAAGTCTTGTGGATTTACTGCGTAAAAACACGCGGAGTACTATACGTTCGTCCAATCTACTTATTAGAGCAAGTGGCGAAATACGGCTATAGTTTCGTTGTACTAAACTGGGCAAATAATATTTGTTTATGACTTTGTAACTTCTTGTAACTTTGTAACTGTTATGTAACTTTGAATAAAAAAAATCACAATAATAATAGATAGGTAGGTACTTACGTTTTTCTCTCATCTTAAAATTCGCCAGTAATTCAATCGATCTTTTAGCAACATTATTTTCCTCTTTTTGTTTACCATTTTTGCTACAAATCAATAGATATATATTAAAGTTAACATAATTATAGTACCAAAATAATCAATAATAAATAAAAATAATTTTTCAATACCTTTTTTCGTTACCAAACTCGATTATTAAGACACTATTAAAATAATTTATCGTGCGCAAGCGCTAGAAACATGTGACACAGGTCCGACGTTGACAGTAGTCACGAGTAACTGACGGGAAAGGGTTTGAGTGGGCACACTATATACACTCGTACGTGAGAAACGAAGAAAGCATGCGCTTATTTTAAACGACGTAAGCGCCAAATAAGAAAATGGCTAGAAAATAAAAGTGAGTGGGCGGAATATTTTTTCCTCTTACTTAATTTTGATAATGCTTATAATGTTTTAGTTAGCAAAAAATTATATCTAAAGCCGTTTCTATTTCCGAGTTCTGAGCCAATATGTGTAAAAACAGAGTCTACTTTGCTAAAAAAATCTATCGAGAAAACTTGCTCCAATTATGTTTTCCTCTTATCCAAAAGTATATAATATAATCAAAATTCATAATAATAAAAAAAATAGTCTATAGCTTGTCTGCATTTGTCATACGGAGATAGAATAGGTCTGCTTAGTTCACTCTGGTAGCCCCTAATATTATATAAAGAAAGAACGCCTATATACATTAATAATAAAATAACCGCCTCCGTGGCTCAATGTAAACAACACTGAGTTTACGATTCGGAGGTCGCGGTTTGGATCCCCAGCGGGGTACATGTTTAAGTACTCGGTTTGGTTGGTGGTAGGGCATATTAAAATGTCCGCCTGGCTAGCTACCACCATCTTATCTAAATCTGCCGCCAAGCAGCAATGTTAATGCATTGTTGTGTTCCGGTTGTCAGAGATAAGATAGCCAGTCCCCCAAATGTGTTGGGGTTTCCGGGTTAGTACGCTTCCACCTTCGACCTCATCTTCACTTAACATCAGGTGTGATTGAGGTCAAGTACGAACCCGTCGTGCATAAAAAACAAAGAGAGAAATAAATAAATATCGTTGGACATGCACACAATGCCATCTAGTTCCACTTTAAGCAAGTATAGGCTTGTGTTGTGGATACAAGATGGTTGAAATACATACATTTTTATAAATTACATTTTTTTTGTTGTAAATAAATACTTATTATAATGAAAACATCCATAACTCGGGTACACATGTCCATATTCATCATACAAACATATGCACCTAGCAGGATTCGAACCCGCGACCTTTTGGTACAGTGGTCGGAGTTTCTAGCCACTACACCAAACAGGTCGTCGAGAAATAATAGTTACATTTCATTATAGTCACTTTTGCATTGGTTAGAAAGAGAAATACAAAGCCCGCCAGTAAGCCCGCGTGTGCGAGTGAGATGACCGTTAGTGTCTTAACTCTGTCACAGTAGTGACTAATTTTAGTTTGACAAGCAATAGAGCGCGAACGTTCAAATCAAAAGATTTCCTGTACTGTTTACAAAGATCAATAAAGTTTGAAGTTTATATTCCTGATGGAGTATTTTAGTAAGACAAAGCCGGGCTTTTGGGCTAGTATTCATTCCAAGCCAAACATAAATTAATAAATAAATAAAAAATAAAAAAGTGTTTATTTCTTAAATAACTTTTGCATAGTTTTGCAGGGGCCTTCCAGAAAGTAGTCTTTCGACACTTGTGTTGGAAGTGCACCGCGTCTTCCAGACGGATCCACAGAGTATTATTTAAGGAAAATACTTATTCATTATGTTAGTAAAAATTAACCTATTTTAAATGTTTTTGCAATGCTCATGTGTGTGTTGTGTGTGTGTGTGTGTGTGTGTGTGTGTGTGTGTGTGTGTGTGTGTGTGTGTGTGTGTGTGTGTGTGTGTGTGTGTGTTGTGTGTGTGTGTGTGTGTATGTAATTAGGAATCACTAACTTCACAACAACCCTAAAAGTCCACTACTGGAAATAAGCTTCTCTCGAATTATCTTCCCTAATTACTACGCTGCGCAGACAGGGTGGCATTCGCAAATTTGTCTGGGAGCTCCGAACCAATGACTCTATTCGCCTTCCATGTTTAGTCGCCTTTTATTTCATGATATTCAATACGTGATTAAGTTCCAACTTCTAAACTTATAATGTTGGGTCTTTACCTATGAAATTGGAGTTCTTTTTCTTCGTTAATCATTCCTGCGATTTTCAAAGCTATATCCAAATTTGTTTTTTATTTGGAAAATTGAATATTATTTCAAGGTTTCACATGAAATATTTTTTAGTATCTGGGCTAAATCACATAATAAAAAAAATTTGAACAGAGCTCTTTTCATGTGCTTCCCATAATCATATGTTAGATTCGCTGAAACTTTTCCCAGGCCCTTTTCACAGCGTTGATGAGTTGCTGTTGGTTGTGGATTTCCTGATCACCGTCTCTAACTCTTCGTTTCAACTGATCCCACATGTGCTCTATTGGATTTAAGTCCGGACTGTTCGCCGGCCACGGCAAGACTTGAATTTGAGAGTCTTCCAGTACAAATCGAGTCGCTTGAGCCGTGTGTGCACGAGCATTGTCTTGCATCAAGATGAATCCAGGACCCGCTCGCTGTGCAAATGGGATCACATGTGGTCTGACAACTTCCTCAATATACCGCTGAGCAGTAACAGTACCCTCATTTAAAATAGCGAGCTCAGTTTTGCCGTGTAAGCTTATCCCGCCCCAAATCATTACATTTGGACCATCAAAACGATCGACTTCATGGATGCAGGCTTCTGAAAATCTCTCGCCGCGTCTTCTCTATACTCTAATACGCCGATCGTCGTTAAAAAATTTTACTTTGCATTCGTCTGTAAAGAGCACCATGCCCCATTGGTTTATGTCCCAGTCCAAATGTTGACGGCAAAATCTTAAACGATTTGCACGATGATTTCTGGTTAATGGAACACGGACAACTCGCCTTCTTGATGCCTGCTGGTCTTCATGCAATCGATTACGAATAGTTTCGTCACTGACACGAGTACTCGTTGTCAGCCGTAAACGATTTTGCAGCTTGCGGGCCGTCGTTGTGCGATCTCGGCGCGCACTTAATCGAATATCACGATCCTCTTGAGCTGTTGTAATGCGAACTCTGCCCGAACCAGGTCTTCTTCTAACACTGCCGGTCTCTTGGAAACGATTCCATAGATTTTGAATAGCTCTTCGAGAAAATCCCAATTGCAAACCCACAGATCGCTGCGAATGACCTTCTTCAATCATCGTAACGGCTCTGGTTGCTGTCAGCGAGTCCATATGACGCCTGCGTGCTTGTGGCATATTGCAAAAGATGTTTCTGACTCGAGATATCAATGAACTCTGATAATTTCTAATAAACCAAGAAGCTAAGGAAAGCAAAACGTCAAAGAAAATGGAATCAAAATTTTCAAAAAGGATTTTAAATCAAATTTTATTTAAAATTGTTGCCAGCATTAGATGAATACTACAATATTAAAAAGTTTAGGTATTAAAGAGTTTGTATACTCAATATTTTACTACTTTCAATATGTAAATGTTTAATAAATTACACCAAAACCACCAAAATTATTTTCATCGTTATCCAAATCTATGAAGCATAGCGGCGACTCCATCCGAATTTGTTCTGATGCGCTCGATTCGTTTGGACAGCTACTGCCGCCCCGATCGTTTACTGAATTATTCCAGCCTGAATAAAATAATTTATGAAAATGAAATGAAAATAATATTGCAATTTATGAATGAGCAAAAAACTAAATATAAAAATGAAGTAAAAATACCTACTAAAACAAAAGGTATTTTTTTTCTCAATTCTATTATTTATGTTTAGCTTGTGAAATTCGTTCATTTCTTAAGCCTAAAACAAAATAAAAATAAACAAAAACCAATTCGAAAAATAACAATTTAGCAGGGTTCGAACCAAAGTCTTGTGGATTTACTGCGTAAAAACACGCGGAGTACTATACTGCCCTATTAGTGTAAAAGGCCGTCTTTTGACATTTTACCTAAATTGAGTTTATTAGATTAACATAGCGTTTAGAACATACCGCATCTACTCAATTTTCTATTTTTGTTGTATCTTGTATAGTTTCTGAGATCCAGGTGTAACAACTGACGTATATCGGCTCGATTTTCAGTCGATTCTACCCATAAAAACAGTAAACGATCAATGCTAGTTAATAATAACGTAAAACGGAACATACCTACTTTTTACATAGAGAAAAATATATTTTAAACTTAGGTGTTTTAAACTTCAAGGCTGTAAGGTATGATAACTAACGTAGAGAGCTGTATATGTTTGTATACCGCCTTGTTGTTTATTTAGTTAGGCGAATAATATTTTAATAAACTACCCTTTACAACCTTACGTAGTTTTGCTAAATTAGACGGCGGTATGGAGTTATTATACCGCTTTTTAAATAGACACGGCAATGAAATGTAATTTTAGGATCATTAAAGTAAAAGACATTATAATGTGATTTGCGGTATTATAGCTTCGGATAGTAGGAGTTTTAAGTTAAATGTTACAGGTTGATCTGCCGTAATTTTTGGTTACTAGTTTAAAACGCCGTACAATCTCTGTACATCGATATACGTCCGCAAGTGTAGGGAGTGCGCGGGGCAGGGTGTTACGGACTGAACGGACAACGGTCAGTTCAAACCCGGCACTTATATGTATGTAGTGTTCAGAGCCTGTCGTTTGCGTCGAGTTGGCGCCATTTTTACGAGTAAGTATCAAATTATTATTTATAAGAATTTATACGGCTTTTTAATTTTGTGATAATCAATTATTTAACGGAGTGGCACATAACGCCTGTTGTATTTAATATCGTTAGAAAATCGATAAGGGTATTGGAATGCTTAGTTTTGGGCTATATTTTTCTTTTTGAATCTCTTATAGAAATGATTAGGAATACTTACTTATTATTTATTTACTAGCAGAGCTGTGCCCGCGACAGACTTCGTCCGCGTGGAATTAGCACCTTGCCCCACGATGGCAGTGGCCGGCGGGCAAGTTGCTAATTAGGACATTTCTAAATTTGAAAATTGAATATCTTTTGATTCTGTGGGCCGACTTTGATGAAATAAACACTAACTAAAGTATTTTGAACCCACAAAAAAGCAAAAGGAAATAAAAATTTATTTTGTAAGACTTTCTGTTACTTAGGCCTCGTCTCTATTGTGCGGCTGTAGCACACACATACTCTAGTGTATCCTGATGATACTTTTATGGATTGTTATAAAATATGTTTATCCAATTATTAAAAAACTTATGGTATGTGTGTGCTTGGAGATACAAATAAACGATTTATCTATCTATCTCCCAGATTTTTTCTCTCAAAAAACATTAATTTACAGACTGAACATCTACGATCCGGTTAATGTTAAATAGACTAATATAAAGCTGACAAAATTAAACATTTAATTTCTCTGACCGTGCTTTGCATTAAAAGTTTATTTTTTTTACAGATTCCACAATACAAAATGCAGAATCCTTTTCCACCAAAGATTAAAAAAAAAAACAGTAAAATCAAACCAAAGGCTTCCATGCTTAACCATGCTTGATCGAAAAAAGATATTTAGCTTTAACACAGTTGGTTTGCTTTATTTGGATGATATAATCGCCTGTTTTCGCGGGGATTTCTTAAATTTTCAATTTATAGTTATTAGAACAGTCACGACGTAAGAGGTCTGTCACAACGATCATGTGAACAAACTAGCGAATCAAAATTTACAGGCTATTCTGGCATTGAAGGGTATTGAAAGCAACTGAGAACTTATTTTTGTTTGTTGAGACACCTTCCACGGGCGAATCAAAATCTACAGGCGGTTCTGGCATAAGAGTAGTATTAGTAATAGCATTCAATTTCGGGGAACATGGGGATAAGACAGTGTCTTTACCAGTAACAAAACTATACCTGGTATCAATTATACGGTACCTTTAACAATTTCACAAGCAATGGGACTTACAGGTGTTGAAGAGGTGGTTATATTTTTTGAAACATCTACTGGTATTTTACCGGTAATGGGACCTTTTGAACATTTAACTTTATATGTTTGAGCATCTATATCCTCCTCTTTGTTACTATTATATTGAAGATTCTCGTAACAAAGTAAATCACATTTCTGGGTGAGGTAATCAGTTGTTTTAAATACTCCTGTGCCAGAATTGCCTGTAGATTTTGATTCGCTCGTGGAAGTTGTCTCAATAAACAAAGATAAGTCCTCAGTTGCTCTCAATATTCCTATGCCAGAATCTCCTGTAAAAAAATTCAGTTTCAGTCATAAAAGTTTTCTCAACAATTTAAGATGAGTCCCCAGTTGCTAGCAATACTGCAATATCTGTAACACGCGTTGTAAATCTTGAGGCGTCTATATCGATTTCACTACATGAAGATTTTGATTCAGACGATTCCGTAAAAGATAAAGATTATGAACCTGAGGATGAAAGTAGTCTCGAAAGTGAATGAACTAATTCTGATTTAGAAAATGATCCAAATAACCGTAATTTGGAAATGAAATTCTTGACTAAGAAAGGAGAACTAAGTAAAAGAAAAAAATACAGAGCAAGTTTGAAAACAACAACATTAGGATTTAAAAAACTGATGACAAAGTATTGTATTATGTTTTAATGGGTCGTGGAACAAATGAAGATAAAATAATAAATTGAGCAAATATTAAATGTCCTTAAGCTTGTTTAACGCTGCTCTCGAAATCTGCTAGAGTATTAACTAATACACTAATCATTTCTGACTGATTAAAGATAGCTGCTAATATTAACTAATAGACTTATCATTTCTGACTGATTAAAGATAGAAATCTTTAATCCTTACTTATGATCTCGTATAATAAATAGTAGTAGTAGAATACTAGGTTAATGTGATACAGTCTGAGTATTGTTTTGAGTGGCTGTGTTTTGATTTAATTGAAATAATATCAACATTTTATTTTATACAGGTTGCAATTTTTTGAGTTTTTTTTTAAGAATGTTTATTATATAAAAAATAAAGACTAATTTCATTAATAAATAATATTGATTTCTTTTATTTTTTTAGCATGTACTAACATAAAAGGCGATAAAAAACACAGCTTTAGAGATATTGCGTTGTTTTTGTCTAGAAATTGAAAAGTTTTAGTGAGATATAAACGTAGCATTTACATTTGCACCCTTTTCTTAGTTTAGAAAGACGCATTTCAATACTTAAGGCCTTTTACATTAGTAATCTATGTTAAGATATTGTATAGTTATGTCTAATTTACAAAGCAGTATATTAATTTGTCACTTTTTAAACTAGCAATTGTTTGATACGTTATAACTTTATTTAGTTAATTATTCTTATCCAGATGAGCCTAAACAAAAAAGTCGTATTATGCGTCTACACGACCTTCTAACTTGGTATGAACAACAAAATAGAAAAAATGCTAATAAACTAAAACAGAAATCAGCGTTTTTGTTAAAAAGTAAAATAAATTCCATTAATTTTAGTATGTGGTTACATTATAAACAATAGTTATAATTATACACCATTAGAATTTTACAATAATATGGTTCAAGTTCTTAGAAAATTAAGTTCCCGCCTTTTTCTCAATTATCTCAAAAGTTCCTAATGTCAAAAGACGGCCTTTTATACTAACAGGGCAGTATACGTTCGTCCAATCTACTTATTAGAGCAAGTGGCGAAATACGGCTATAGTTTCGTTGTACTAAACTGGGCAAATAATATTTGTTTATGACTTTGTAACTTCTTGTAACTTTGTAACTGTTATGTAACTTTGAATAAAAAAAATCACAATAATAATAGATAGGTAGGTACTTACGTTTTTCTCTCATCTTAAAATTCGCCAGTAATTCAATCGATCTTTTAGCAACATTATTTTCCTCTTTTTGTTTACCATTTTTGCTACAAATCAATAGATATATATTAAAGTTAACATAATTATAGTACCAAAATAATCAATAATAAATAAAAATAATTTTTCAATACCTTTTTTCGTTACCAAACTCGATTATTAAGACACTATTAAAATAATTTATCGTGCGCAAGCGCTAGAAACATGTGACACAGGTCCGACGTTGACAGTAGTCACGAGTAACTGACGGGAAAGGGTTTGAGTGGGCACACTATATACACTCGTACGTGAGAAACGAAGAAAGCATGCGCTTATTTTAAACGACGTAAGCGCCAAATAAGAAAATGGCTAGAAAATAAAAGTGAGTGGGCGGAATATTTTTTCCTCTTACTTAATTTTGATAATGCTTATAATGTTTTAGTTAGCAAAAAATTATATCTAAAGCCGTTTCTATTTCCGAGTTCTGAGCCAATATGTGTAAAAACAGAGTCTACTTTGCTAAAAAAATCTATCGAGAAAACTTGCTCCAATTATGTTTTCCTCTTATCCAAAAGTATATAATATAATCAAAATTCATAATAATAAAAAAAATAGTCTATAGCTTGTCTGCATTTGTCATACGGAGATAGAATAGGTCTGCTTAGTTCACTCTGGTAGCCCCTAATATTATATAAAGAAAGAACGCCTATATACATTAATAATAAAATAACCGCCTCCGTGGCTCAATGTAAACAACACTGAGTTTACGATTCGGAGGTCGCGGTTTGGATCCCCAGCGGGGTACATGTTTAAGTACTCGGTTTGGTTGGTGGTAGGGCATATTAAAATGTCCGCCTGGCTAGCTACCACCATCTTATCTAAATCTGCCGCCAAGCAGCAATGTTAATGCATTGTTGTGTTCCGGTTGTCAGAGATAAGATAGCCAGTCCCCCAAATGTGTTGGGGTTTCCGGGTTAGTACGCTTCCACCTTCGACCTCATCTTCACTTAACATCAGGTGTGATTGAGGTCAAGTACGAACCCGTCGTGCATAAAAAACAAAGAGAGAAATAAATAAATATCGTTGGACATGCACACAATGCCATCTAGTTCCACTTTAAGCAAGTATAGGCTTGTGTTGTGGATACAAGATGGTTGAAATACATACATTTTTATAAATTACATTTTTTTTGTTGTAAATAAATACTTATTATAATGAAAACATCCATAACTCGGGTACACATGTCCATATTCATCATACAAACATATGCACCTAGCAGGATTCGAACCCGCGACCTTTTGGTATAGTGGTCGGAGTTTCTAGCCACTACACCAAACAGGTCGTCGAGAAATAATAGTTACATTTCATTATAGTCACTTTTGCATTGGTTAGAAAGAGAAATACAAAGCCCGCCAGTAAGCCCGCGTGTGCGAGTGAGATGACCGTTAGTGTCTTAACTCTGTCACAGTAGTGACTAATTTTAGTTTGACAAGCAATAGAGCGCGAACGTTCAAATCAAAAGATTTCCTGTACTGTTTACAAAGATCAATAAAGTTTGAAGTTTATATTCCTGATGGAGTATTTTAGTAAGACAAAGCCGGGCTTTTGGGCTAGTATTCATTCCAAGCCAAACATAAATTAATAAATAAATAAAAAATAAAAAAGTGTTTATTTCTTAAATAACTTTTGCATAGTTTTGCAGGGGCCTTCCAGAAAGTAGTCTTTCGACACTTGTGTTGGAAGTGCACCGCGTCTTCCAGACGGATCCACAGAGTATTATTTAAGGAAAATACTTATTCATTATGTTAGTAAAAATTAACCTATTTTAAATGTTTTTGCAATGCTCATGTGTGTGTTTGTGTGTGTGTGTGTGTGTGTGTGTGTGTGTGTGTGTGTGTGTGTGTGTGTGTGTGTGTGTGTGTGTGTTTGTGTGTGTGTGTGTGTGTATGTAATTAGGAATCACTAACTTCACAACAACCCTAAAAGTCACCAGCAACCCAGGGTGGCATTCGCAAATTTGTCTGGGAGCTCCGAACCAATGACTCTATTCGCCTTCCATGTTTAGTCGCCTTTTATTTCATGATATTCAATACGTGATTAAGTTCCAACTTCTAAACTTATAATGTTGGGTCTTTACCTATGAAATTGGAGTTCTTTTTCTTCGTTAATCATTCCTGCGATTTTCAAAGCTATATCCAAATTTGTTTTTTATTTGGAAAATGGAATATTATTTCAAGGTTTCACATGAAATATTTTTTAGTATCTGGGCTAAATCACATAATAAAAAAAATTTGAACAGAGCTCTTTTCATGTGCTTCCCATAATCATATGTTAGATTCGCTGAAACTTTTATAAAGCGGTTACTTTTAAAAATTAACGCCGCCTATACTTAACTTAATGTTATCCGATAATACACACAACGTTTAGCAAAATTTGGATTTGCCGGTCCCAAAAAAAAGTCAAAAATGTTTGTATGGAGAAAACAGTCTTAATTAAATTCTTCATTCAAAACGCCAATTTCATAGGTAAGGACTTAATACTCTGTCGGGAACCATACGGTCATACATGTTTCGGTATCTTCATATAAGCCGAGAAGCCCAGCATGTCTTACAATTAGTGTATACATACATAACTTCAATTAGTTAGAGAACCAGACAACAATCCAATGATTGTTTGTTCTTCTCGTTCCATTAAATTTGATGCTGCATATTATTTTTGCCGACAGATAAAATATTTGGAATAGGTATGTACATCTGGTTTAACGATTTAAAAAAACCGGCTGAAACTGTAGATGGAAGAGACAAGACACATTGTATGTCAATAGATACATCTTATTGTATCTTTTGTTTAATTAAATTAAATAATATCAGTGTAAAAACCACTGAAATAATATTGGATGATTTGGTATTAAGTGGACAGAATATTATAGGTATGTGTGCAATACATAACGTGCAAGTAATGAGAAGTCGTGGCATGTATTTTAAGCGCGACGACGCTGCTGTTATTTATTATTTGTAAAGTGGTCCGGTCTTTCCGTTGCTGACTGTACTTCATTGGAATCTTGACTTGAAAGATAGTATGCAATGCCGTGCCAGATAAACCCTTCCTTCCTTCCTTTCTTCCTTTCTTTTTGCGCCCCGAAACCACAGAGTACTGCTTCCAAATATTATTGTTACTATTTGTATTGTTCAGGTATCTGCGATAGTGGACGACGTGTATTCCGACCACTCGCACGTGGCCGGCTCGTTCACGATGCTGGCCAGCTCGCGCGCGCACGTCGGCGGCTCGCTGAATGCGCGTGCGCTGCCCGGCGCGAGGGTGCATACGAACTTCATCGGATGCTTGAAGAAGGTTAGTAATCTACGCTATCTGCATGTAACATAATCGGCTCCATTATTTCACTAATATTGTAAATGTGAAAGTTTGGATTTTTGTTTGTTGCTTAATCCCGGAGAAACGGATGAATGCATTTGGATGAAATTTAGTAAATAGGTAGAACATACCCTGAATTAAAACATAGTATATTTTTATCCCGATAAAGTGTGTAGTTCTCTTCGCGATAAAGTTATTCAGCGAAGCCGCGGGCGGAAAGCTGTTTAATCATAAAGGGCTATTTAAGTGATTACATTTTGATACCTGGAGTATTAAAAGATACATTTATGATGAAAAATCCAACATGGCGTCCGCATTAAGCTCTTTGCTTCATCATTTATAATGCGAACTGCTAAGGTATGGAACTCACTGCCCGCGTCTATTTTTCCCGACACTTACAACCTTGGGATCTTCAAGTCTAGAGTGAATAGGCATTCACTGGGTGCGCGTGATACATCTTCGGCTACATCGTCACTTTCCATGAGGTGAGATTGTAGCCAAACGCGAAACCAGTTTTAAATAAAAAAAAAAATATGCTGTCGGGTTTTATGGTTTACTTATTGTATATGGGGTTAACAGATGCCCTCTTGTCCAGGTGGAATTCTCTGCAGACACGCTCAGGCTGAACCTGATTGACCTGGCACGTACTGGCAGCAAGCTGATCACCGTCACTGGCCGGCTGGAGTACGCGTGCAGCGCCACTGACTCCGCGGATCCTGTCACCTTTGCGACCAGAGATGCGCATCTGGTCAGTTCACTTTAAACTTTAATCTTTTCAGCATTTGGAGGATAGTTGAATAAAAGATAATTTCTCAGAAATAAAGTATGCGATATTTAAATTTGATTAGGTACGTACTTATCACGAAATTATGTAAAACGCTGCCTTAACGAAGACATTTTTAATTTGAAATTTCTTTCTTTGAACGTAAGAATAACATACATAATATCACGACCATCATACCAACTGGGGGTGGTCAGAGATATCCCAAACATTAGCCTTTGGGTGTTTCAAATATTAAAACTTTTTTTTTTTTTATATATGAGAGGGCGGCCAACGAGCATGCGGGTCACCAGATGGAAAGCAATCACCTTTAATCCTTGAAACATGCCCACGAATTCACCTTTCGAGATATACAGAAATGCACATGTGACAGGGGGTGAGGGGTATTTTACTACACCTGATCTCAGCTGAGTAGACGTCAAGATTGGTTTATAAATTAGCACGGAGCATGAGATAGCGTCAACTGCTTAAGACGCATCTCGTGTGATTACAGTCTCAAGACTTGTATTGAGAATGGTTTATTAATAGGGGCCTAACGTAAACCTCGAATTTAGAAATGAAATCTTAATTTTTTGGATCCATGGCTCAATGTTAACAAAATAGGGTTTACAAATCGGAGGTCGTGGGTTCGACCCCCAGTGGGGTATATGTTTAGTACTCGGTTTGGTTGGTGTTAGGGCATTTTAAATGTCCGCCTGGCTACCACCATTTTATCTAAGTCTGCCACCAAACTGCATTGTTGTGTTCCGGTTGTTAGAGATAAGATAGCCAGTGCCCCATTAGGCAAGGATTTCCAGGTAAATACGCTTCCACCTTCGGCCTCATCTTCACTCAACATCAGGTGTGATTGAGGTCAACTGCTAATCCGTTGTGTATAAAAAAACACGGTGAGGATCTAAAGTAATTGAAATTTTTACATACAAGAATATTCGCAAATCTAAACCACATTTTTAAATCTAAACCACCCAGTATGGCACGGTCATGGTATGTAAACACACATACCCGGGAAATTCTTTCCTTGCAATGTGAGAACAGAAATTCTTTCCTTGCAATAATGTGTCCACAAGATAGTAAGCATTACAATACCTTCCCTCCAGGGCTGCCAACTTTTATTAGAAGAAATAAAGTATATTTGGGTTCCAAGAACGTAACTAAAGGATACAGATTTATAAAAAGTATGTACTCGTACTTAACCAAATTGTTTAAACAGTATTTTAAAATATTGATATATGATATTATAAAATATCAGATTATTTCGATGATAAACATTCGTGGACATAACCAGCTCGTTCGCATATCCAGGCTATTTCACAATTAATAATGATGATGAATTAATAATGAAATATTATCTTTTTGTAATATAAAAACCTTTTTTTAAAAAGAGCAACCTCTCGAGTTTCTTGCTTGTTCTTCTCAGTTGAAAATTCCCTTTTGAACAAGCAGTAGCTTTAAAAATGTAAAAGCTGACTATTATAAATGTACCCTGTGTACCTACAATATAAAGCATTTTTGGTTGATTGGTTAATTGATATTTTTTCCATTTTTGCCATACCTAGGTAGGTTAATGTAGGCACATTGTTATTGTTATTTTTTTTTGTTATTTATTAAAGAAACCAACAGCGTTACAGATGAGTATAAATATTACAAAGTACGAATGCAAAAAATAATGAAAATTTTTTGAAGTTCAAGCTAAGTATTTAAGGACCAAGTAATGGGTAGCTTTACGGACATTGAGACAACGCTGCAAATATTTTTTTTTGACGACCTGTTTGGTGTAATGGTTAGCAACTCTGACCACTATACCAAAAGGTTGTGGGTTCGAATCCCGCTAGGGGCATATGTTTGTGTGATGAATACGGACATGTGTACCCGAGTTATGGATGTTTTCATTCATAATAAGTATTTATTTACAAAAAAAAAATGTATTTATGTATTATATCAACCATCTGGTATCCACAACACAAGCATATAGTTGCTTACTGTGGAACTAGATGGCGCTTGTATTATGGATACCAGATGGTTGATAAACTACACAAATACATTTTTTTTTGTAAATAAATACATAAAAGAAAACCTTCCATAACTCGGGAACACATGTCTGTATTCATCATACAAATATGTGCCCCTAGCGGGATCGAACCGGCGAACTTTTAATATAGCAGTCACAGCTAACATTATGAGTGTCATGTCATGACAGACAAAAGACTTGGGAAGACGTCTGTAAAGAAATACTGAAAAAACCGAATTGAGAACCTCCTCCTTTTTGAAATTGGTTAAAAATATGAAAGTAATTTATTTTTATTTTTCTTCGAGAACCTAAAACTATACAAGATATCGTAGAATTTGTCAGTTTTCCTACTTCACTTCCATAACTTTAATATCAAGACAAAAGTCTAATATTATAAATGTTAAAGTTTGGGTGTTCTTCGTTGACAAAGGTGATTATGGCATATCAATAATCTCATGACATGGTTTATATTTTATTTTGTTTTGTTTTATTTCATTTTGATTATTCTAAAATGGTATGACGTTGACGTAACAATGGTTACATACTTATACTTTCTTAATTAATTTTGACATACATATAACAATATGTTTTACTATTGTATACAGGAATTTGTTTTTTATGCTATTATTTTTTGTTTTATGTTTGACAATCACTTTTATTTTAAATTTCATAAATTTACGAAACTGTATGTATGACATGCTATTGTAAAAGTGAACTAAATAAATCTAATCTAATCTAATCTAATCTAATCTAATCTAATCTAATCTAATCTAATCTAATCTAATCGTTAATTGCTCAATCACGGCGAAACGGCTGAACGGATTTGGATGAAATTTGGTATATAGGTAGAGTAAACCCTATATTAAGACATAGGATATTTTTTATCCCGGTAAAGTGAGTAGTTCCCACGGGCTATACAAATTTCCGCGATAAAGTTATTCCAAGACGCCGCGGGCGGGAAGCTATTAATACATATCGTGTCTAAACAAGTGAGTATAGATTAGATTAGATTAGGTTTATTTAGTTCACTTTTACAATATTAAGTCACACATACAGTTTCGTAAATTTATGATTTTTAAAGTAAAAGTGATTGTCAAACATAAAACAATAACTATACACATACATTACATTACTAGATTATTTGTTTAGTCATTACTAGATTATATGCTATTGCTAGGTACGTAAGCACTCGGGATAGCTCGGGAACGACTGAGTTCAGAGAAAGTCTGACATAAACACAAATGTGCATCGAGTAAATATGAGCACATAGTCTGATTAGATAACCAGCGCTGGGGTATGGTCCACTATGTGTGCTGCAGCGTGTGCTGAGTCAGAGCCCTTTCAGTGCACAGTGGGTACAGCCCATCGCAGGGAAAATCTTGTATGGTGTGCGTCAGTATATTAAGCTTTCATTTATTTATTCTATTTGTTGATTACATAGGGCTTATTGTTGTTGTTCTTGTATTTTGGTTGTATGTACTGTGCAGTGAATAAATGTTTTTATCTATCTATCTATCTATCTATCTATCTATATTGTTTTATAGTTATAGAAGCCCTAGCTTCGGCCTGATACATAGGATTTTCCTAGTTCAGGCCCTAGTGTTACAGTTGCAATTCAGTATTATTACGTAGATTTTAAGTTTCAACGTACTATTTGAATTAATAACAACTGACTGATTTGATTTGGTCTGGTACTATTTACGCGCCTGCTACCTTCCATGTACAACGAAGTTATTCAAGTCCATTTTATCCCCCCAAAAACACCCTTAATTCACTCCATTACCCTACAATAGCTTCATCAACCATCACCGAAACCAATTAAAAACAATGGGTCATTGTGAAAAATCGTACCGTGAAAGCCGGCTAGCTGAAGACACGGTCGCCAGAATTGAGAGCACTTAAGAGACCGGACTCTCGAATTTGGCCGAGTGTCCGGAGTGGGCACTGAACCTAGATTAGATCGGGAAATGGAGGTTATTGGATCGAGAGTTAAGCGGTTAGTGACTGTTATGCCTTGGAGTACTATTCCTCCTTTATATCTGTCTGGAGCAGTAATGGTTCGCCGTATTTCTACTAACTTTGTAAGTTACTGTTCCAATCGTTTGACTTCCACTTCGCCGTAACATTCGTTGTAATTTTTGCAGTACACGTTGTCCAAAAAGATCCCCGTCGATAAACATAATTTGCGATTTAAAAAAATTTAAGAATATAAAAAACTTGCACTTGAAAGTTTGTATTACCTTGCGGGATAAACGCTCTTAATTATAAAAAGAAACATCGAAAGATTATGATATCATCGAAGTACCAAGACTATGTTAAAAGTTAAATACCTTCAAAGCGGCTTAACCGATTATGATACGGGCATTTTATGGTCATTTATGTATATAAAAATTACCGGCGACTTAAAACATTTTGTAGTTGCAAAATCATGATGCGACGTTGCAAATTAATGCAGTCCGCCATATTGAGCGGCAATGCCCTCTTGCCGTTCCGCTGTTGGTGAGCGACTGAGCAATCGGCGATCAGTTCACTTGGTTTTATCCGGCAGAATACACGCGCATGAGTATGTAATCATAAATGTTAATTCGAAAACTATCTTGCTTGTGAAAATTATGTCACGATATCTTTTATTAGCACAGCTAACCCGTTATGCATATAAAACACATGTCAGCAATTATTATTGTGAATCATCTGAAAATCCACCCTCTTGTCTTGGTTTCTTTTTATGAAATAATAATTTACCAAGTTCGTAGAAACGCCCTATTTATATTGGGGCCTGTTTCGAGCCAATTCATTGCGACGACGTCCACCCCCACGCCTACTAATTCAACCAAATCGCATGGTTGAGTGCTCGGAATCGATTTTAGTGAAAGCCTTGTTCAAAACCTTGGCTCGAAATATTTTAAAATGGTTTTTATGATTTAGGTCATTGGTATTAGGAAAAGAAACAGTTGTAACGTTGAAAGGTGTTTGTAATAGATACCCAATTATTTATTTAAAAGTATTATTTACCACAGAATACATAATTGTACAATTACAGAAGGATCACAAAAAACATGTGTTCACTAATTCTCATATTTTTGCAAGAAATCTGCCGCCAGTTGTAACGTTGAAAGGTGTTTGTAAGAGATACCCAATTATTTATTTAAAAGTATTATTTACCACAGAATACATAATTGTACAATTACAGAAGGATCACTCCACAAAAAACATGTGTTCACTAATTCTCATATTTTTAACGTTGATGTTACCAGCAACAATGTTAACAGCATTGTTGTGTTCCGGTTGTCAGAGGTAAAATGGCCAGTACCCAAATAAGATGGGGTTTCCGGGTCAGTACGTTAGCACCTTGGGCATCATCTTCACTTAATATCAGGTGTGATTGAGGTCAAGTGCTAACCCGTTCTGCATAAAAAAAAAATTAAAAAAACACCTTATTTTCCGTTTGTCTGTCTGTAAGTCAGGCCCACTGGGAAACGGCTATCTAGATGAATCAATTGAAATTACTCTTTACTATATACAGGGTGTCCCTGGAAGTATGGATCAAATCGAACAGGGGCATGGGGAAGGTCATTCCCAAACTTAAGCTGAAAAATAAATAAATAAATAAATAAAAAAAAAAAAAAAATAAGAAAAAAAAATTAATTAATTATTTTTAATTAAAAAATTAAGCTGATAGCTTTGCTAGTTTTCTTTTAAAAAATTTTTTTGTATAAGCACTATTCGATAATATGAAAATGTAAAAAATTGATCATAACTTTTGAACCGTCAAAAATGGCACCTTCCCCATGCCCCTGTACGATTTGATCCATACTTCCAGGGACACCCTGTATAGGCACATTACTCTCTTGTAGTAATTTTATTAGCAGTAATGGGAGAAATGTACTTTGTTCAATTAGACCAGGTAGCTAATAAAAATTGGGTAAATTAATGCTGTGCCATTAGAAGAAAGGCAGGCAGTAAATGTGGTGTGCCTGCATTTGATATCCCGCACTCAAGTTTTATGCTTATTTCATTATGGTCTTCTTTATGGCTTTGTTGACCATTCGAAATAGGAATGGCTTCGCTACGTTCAGTACTGCCAAGGTAACGATAGCGGGAAATTTAATTGTTTTCTTTAAAGGCTTAAGTTTAAGGAAGTCAATTACATATGAATACTCATTTATCATATCATAATTTGACGATTTGTTTGGTGTAGTGGTTAGCAACTCTGACCACTATACCAAAAGGTTGCGGGTTCGATTCCCGCTAGGGGCATATGTTTGTGTGATGAATACCGACATGTGTACCCGAGTTATGGATGTTTTCATTTATAATAAGTATTTATTTACCAAAAAAAATGTATCTATGTAGTATATTAACCATCTGGTATCCACAACACAAGCCTATAGTTGCTTACTGTGGAACTAGATGACGCTGTGTGTATGTCAAGGATATTTATTATTATATTATTTATTATAAGGAGCGTCGGTGGCCGGGACCGGGAGGGCCGGGATAGATTCTCAGGCAGGCCATGTACCAATGACTTTTTAAATTTCAATCACTATGTTTTCCTTCACCGTTTAAGAGCACAATTTATCCGACTGCTCTTAAACGGTGAAGGAAAACATAGTGAGGAAACCTGCATGCCTGAGAAATAAAAATTGTAAGGCATGTGAAGTCCCCAACCCGCATTGGTCCAGCGTGGAATATGGAATATAGCCCATACTCCCTCATTATACGAGGCCTTCCCTGCAGTGGCATGTTTACGGGCTGAGATGATGACTCATTTTAAATATAAAAAAAATAGTGAGGAGTCCCACATAACCGTCTCGCCGTCCCCCAGGCCAGCGGTATGCGTAACGCATTTCACCGCGAAAAAAAGATAGACCAAACAATCTGTATTAAAAGTTAAATATTTTCGAAACGGCTTAACTGATTTTCATGAAACATGGAAAGAAAGAGAATGTTTATTCGCCATTTCGAAACATATACAACAATTAAGGCAATTAAGGCCGGCAACGCATCTGTGACCCTTTTGGTGTTGAGGGTGTCCATGGGCGGCGGTGATTGCTTTCCATCAGGTGACCCGCATGCTCGTTTGCCGCCCTCTCATATAAAAAAGAAAAAATAAAAAAAAAATGTTAGTCAAATCAAATAAAATAACAGAACACTCAGATAAGTGTCGCAGCAGTGAAAGGGCAACGAATCAGCTATATGCTGAGCTTATAAGAGCTGTAGAGAGACCTGTCCATCGGCAAACACACCTGTCGTATATCGTCGGTGCTTAGAGGTAAAAAAAAAAAATATTTAGGACACTTACACCATTCATCTAGTCCCACACTAAGCAAAGCTTGTGCTATGGATACTAGATAACGGATAAACATACATAAATATTTATATAAGTTCGTATTCATCATACAAACATTTACCCCTCGCGGGATTCGAACCGGCAACCGTTGGTTTCGCTGATAGGGTGACTATCCACTACACCTATCGGTCGTCTATGGAATGGACTTTATTTAAAATAGGCCTAGCGAAAATGTATTTATATTCGCAGCATTTTACCAAACCATATATATTCTGATCCAAAATTTCTCAATTTTCCGTACGTACCTAAGTCACTATCGTTTTAATATCCAATTTAGACGGATTTAACGACTCCCCAGCTCGTATTAGGAGCTTAATCCATGTGGCCTGATGGAAAGCCTGCTTTTAGCGGATCAAGCCTTGAGGTTAATAATAGGTTACTTGTAAGCTTTCGTGAAATAGTTTATTACAAAGCAAATGGCTTCATTTCTAGCAATGTAGGTAGCTGAATAGCGTAGGTGGCTCAGAGGTTAAGGGGCGGTCTCCCAATTTTTTTTCTTTTTTATTTAAACACAACGGGTTTGTACTTGACCTCAATCACACCTGATGTTAAGTGAAGATGAGGTCGAAGGTGGAAGCGTACCGACCGGAAACCCCAAAACATTTGGGGACTGACTATCTTATCTCTGACAACCGGCTTATTGCTGCTTGTTGGCAGATTTAGATAAGATGGTGGTAGCTAGCCAGGTGTACATTTAAAATGCCCTACCACCAACCAAACCGAGTACTTAAACATGTACCCCGCTGGGGTTCGGACCCGCGACCTCCGAATCGTAAACCCAATGTTGGTTACATTGAGCCACGGAGGCGGTTTGGGAGGTCCACTATCCGACTGCTCTTAAAGCACGGAAAACATCGTGAGGAAATCTGCATGCCTGAGAAATAAAAATTCTTGGGCCAGCGTCGTGGACTATGGCCCATACTTTTTTTTTTTTTTTTATGCACTACGTGTTAGCACTTGACCTCAATCACACCTGATGTTAAGTGAAGATGAGGCCGAAGGTGGAAGCGTACTGACCCGGAAACCCAAATAATTTGGGGAACTGGCTATCTTATCTCTGACAACAGGAACACAACAACGCTATTAACATTGATGTTTGGCGGCAGATTTAGATAAGATGGTGGTAGCTAGCCAGGCGGACATTTAAAATGCCCTACTTCCTTATTATAACTAGGGAAGGCCATCCCTGCAGTGGAATGTTCACGGACTGAGAGAGAGGTAGCCGATATGTGTTACGTGTTCCTGGTAGATTGATGTTTTAAATACAACCAAATTGTTGGTAATTCTGATTTTGTAAGCTACATCATAAATAAAAATAATAAAATAAATATCTTACCACATACATACAGCGCCATCTAGCTCCACACTAAGCAACTAGGCTTGTATTATAGATGCCAGATGGTTGATGAACTACACAGATACATTATTCTTTTTTTGAAAATAAATAGATATATATATATAAATGAAAAACAATGATTTGGATTAAATTTGGTATATAGGTTGAACGTGAATAGTTCCCGTGGGATAAACAAATTAAACATATCCGTGATGAAGTTATTCCACTCAGACGAAGCCGCGGGCCGAAAGCTAGTAATAAGAATTATTTAAATTCTACTCTATTTATCCTCTTTCACTTGCCATCTCATGATTTTCGTTTCATTTACGGAGTTTCGTACCATACTCGCATTAATTACTGTGTGCTTAGTTACGTACTATTGTATTTAACTAGAATAAATTTAAATATAGGTATATATTATATGTATTATTTTTTATATATATATTATGTATAAATAAATATAAATGAATAAATATAAATATTTCGGACACTTACACCAATCATCTAGTCCCAAATTAAGCAAAGCTTGTACTATGGATACTAGATAACGGATAAACATACATAAATATTTATATAAACATCCATGACTCAGGAATAAATGTTCATATTCATCACACAAACATTTACCCGTCGCGGGATTCGAACCCGCAACCGTTGGTTTCGCTGACAGGGTCACTATCCACTACACCAATCGGTCGTCGCCAATGTATGTATGTTTGTATGTATTCAATTAACGTATGTATTTAATGGGTGATTTATTCATTTAATTAAAACTAGTTTACCGCGTGCGCTACCTACATATCGATGGCTTAGTTCACAATTGCACTAACTACAGATTTGTCAAATTTACAGGAGAGGGCTTTAAAGTTTTTTAAAGTTTGAAAATGAACAGATCGAAAGCTAAATCAAATATTTAAAAAAGCATGAGTCTATTCATTGCAGTGATTCTTTAACTTTAACATATCTCAATATTGTTAGATAAGTACAAAGAAAACATATAAAAAATCGTAAAATAATTTGAAAACTCCCGACTTAGTACATTTGTGCACTAAGATTTATAATGTTGGTAGGCATTAAAAGTGTTCAACTCTGAAATATATTACAATTTTATCAACCTACCCTTGTAGCATGATCACCAAATTACGATAAAGCTATTTATAGAGTGTTACTCTTAATGAAAAATGATATGTTACAGTTCAAAATAGATAAAATATCATTATCACGTGTTCATGCTAAAGGGGCTGGTGCAGGAATCAGAAGCCACAGGGGCACCTACTGATAAAAATAAAAACAAGGGGTAAGAAATCGAATTATTTATTTTTTAACCATTAATCAGTCAGAACGAGAAGATCAAGTGGAAAAAGATAATCAAGGCCCTTCCATTCTTAGAGAAGAATTTGACAAAGCTCTTAGCAGCATTCAAAACGGTAAAGCAGCAGGAGATGACCAAATATACATTGAATTGTTAAAATATGCAAGTTGTGACCCCCTTTTAGAAGAAATATATAAATTAATTAAGATTATATACGAAACAGGAGAAATACCAGAAGAATTTAAAATTACAAAAACCGTAACAATACCTCAAAAATTAAATACATTAAAATGCGAAGAACACAGGACCTTAAGTTGGACTGGAAAAAAATGATGAACATCTTGAAGCGAATGGGTATGGATTACAGAGAAAGAAGAATCATATACCAGCTTTACAAGGATCAGAAAACCATAATAGAAATAGGTGAAGAAAAGAGAACAGCGAAAATAAGACAAGGTGTTAGACAAGGATGCCCACTCTCACCATTAATCTTTAATATATTTATAGAGTCAGCAATACACAAAATATCCGAGTCACATAAAGGAGGAATTAAAATTAACGGTGAAAGGATTCAATTTATCAGGTTTGCAGATGATATAGGAGCTCTAGCTGAAAACTCACATCAATTACAGGATCTAATTCAAGAAATGGATAATATATTCAAGGAAACAGGACTCAAAATCAATATTTCAAAAACAAAAACACTAGTAACTTCAAAGTCAAAACCAGCACATAGTCCTATAAATATTCACAACAAGACAATAGAACAGGTCAACTCGTTTAAATATCTAGGAAGTTTGATCACAAGTGACTCGAGGTGTACTCCAGACATAGTCATAAGGATAGCGATGGCAAAAAGGGCTTTTAATAACAATAAACATCTATTTAAAGCTAAAATAAGCAAAAAAGCTAGAAAGCGGCTGATAAATTGCCATGTATGGAGTATAGCTTTATACGGCTGTGAGACATGGACTTTAACACAAAGGGATAGGGAAAGGTTAGAGGCATTCGAGATGTGGTGCTGGAGACGAATGGAGGGAATAAGCTGGACCGAGAAGAGAACAAATGAAGAGGTGTTAGTGATGGTAAAGGAGAAAAGATGCCTGTTAGCCACAGTTGAGAACCGAAGAGGAAAGATGATAGGTCACTTGTTACGACACGATATTTTTTGAAGAACATAATTGAGGGAAAGATTGAAGGAAAGAGAGGAAGGGGAAGACCTAGGCGTAATTACTTTGACCAAGTGAAAGAGAAGGTGAATGTCGTGTCGTATCAAGAGGTTAAAACGAGGGCAGAAAGTAGAGAGACATGATCGCTACTCCACCGACAAGAGCATAGCTCTTAAATTGAAGAAGAAGAATCAGTCTTTTATATTAATCTTATATGTATAATCCTATGCCAATAACTTCTATTTCACTTACCGAATATGCCCTATTATTTTTCTTACGGTAAAAAAACTCATCCGGTATAAATGAAAAACATCCATAACTCGGGACACATGTTTGTATTCATCATACAAACATATGCCCCTAGCGGGTTTCGAACCCGCGACCTTTCGGTATAGCATTCAGAATTTCTAACCACTACACCAAACAGGTCGTCAAAATCATGTGTTTTTTCTTAAGAAATCACTATGACACCACGTGTGATAATTACTTAAAACAACTTCTTTGTTTTCTTGGCTTTCCAAAAAGGTATTAATATTGAAAGATCAAAGAGTATCACAATTTTAATCTTTCACTTAATACGTGTAGAGGTAACATTCTTTTGGAGAAAAATTACACAAAAAAATCAAAAATAACAATTTTTAAATTCCTAATATCTCGAAAACCATTGAATTTTGGCCGTACATTTGGAGGATTTAAATTTTTGCATTTGGGCTGCCCATTAACGTCCTGGAAGAAATACGTCGAAAACATACAGGGAATTTAGCTCAAAGCGACTTAATGCATTTGTGCTTTCTGAAATTTGCCAAATCATTTGAAATAAAACTACTTAATACCCTTGTGTACGAAACTTTCTACATTATTTTGTATTAACTGTACTTAATACGATTTTACCGCACTGCTAAAAAGAACGCTCAGATATTTGAAATACATGTAGTACGTTTGTGTTTTAATATTATCTGCAGTTGGTAAACTTAAAATGAGTTATAATGTATGATAACTAAATTTTGCGGAAATAAATGTCATTAGTACTTATGGAAATTCATAAAACTTTTTTTTACAATTGTGACACAATGTTTATCATAGAAAGAGATGGATTAGCAGTATTTCAATACGCGCAACCGAAAGAGCATGAAATTTAATGTATTTGGCACTTAAGAAGTGAAAATTTAAAAAATTGTAGTTAGTGCAATTGTGAACTAAGCCATCGATATCATGTGCGTAATGCTTCCTAAACAAAGGCTGCGTAGAACAGATCGATTTTAGTGATAAGGCCGCCAAATTGTACTAGCTCTTATTTTATTGATCGTTCTGTTATTGTTGTACAATAAAGAATATTTTGTTTGTTTGTTTGTTTGTTAAATTAGATAGTCAACAGTTTATTTATCTCGAAAATAAATGAGTACATCAGTTTATATAATTGCCAAACGAGCATCGCCAATAATATTTATCCAAAAGCTGAATTCCAGGTATTATTGTAATTTACGCTCTGCGAGAGTAAACACAAACAAGGTCTTCATTAAAACAGCTAAAACAAGCCAGTAGCCGGGTCTAAACTTATTATCAGAGTTTGTGATCTCCAGCCCTTCAGCGTAGGCCCAAGGGCACACCGAAAGTTTTTCGCTCATGGCAACTCATAAAAAATATAAAAATACCGATCAAGTCCGTTCGTGAGCGTCGGTGGCTCAGTGGTTAAGACGCGGTTTCCCAATTTGGGAGGTCCAGGTTCGATTCCCAGGTAGGCCACGTACCAATGAGGTTTTAAATTTAATTTAATTACTTATGTGCATTTATGCGACTGCTCCTAAGCGGTGAAGGAAAACATTGTGAGGAAACCTGCATGCATGAGAAATAAAAATTCAAAGGCATGTGAAGTCCCCAACCCGCATTGGGCCAGCGTGGTGGACTATGGCCCATACTCCTTCATATACGAGGGAAGGCCTAAATCCCTGTAGTGGGATGTTAACGGGCTTAAATGTTAATGTATGTATACGTACATACATATAGTAAAACCCTCCTGCGCAGTCGGGTAAACATGTACTTTCCGTTGAAAGTAATTATTAGACGTAATTTTTAGCCGGTTCACCATGAACTCAATTAATCCCATCTAATCCCAATTATCCCAGTCCCAATCCCAACTAGCCCAATCCCAATTCAATCCGTGTCCCAATCAAAATTTCCCAAAAACATTAATTATATGCGAAAGTTTGTGTGTGTGTATGTACGTTTGTTACATCACCATGGCTGGACGAATTTGGATGAAATTTGATAAGTAGACAGATTAGGACCTGTTTGTTTGTTTACGCTTTATTAATACAAAAGAAAATAAATACAAAATAAATTTACTTCAATCTATGCACAAAGGCGGACTTATCCCACAGCGCGATTTGTTGCAGTCAACCATAAAGTTAGTTAAAGAAAAATAGTGTGGGCGTTCATACTTAGCTAACTTAGTTAAATACAGCAGGTAGGCAAATAACCTGAAATAACGTATAGGCAAAATTTTTTGCTTAATCGCTTGTGATGAAATGTTCCAACGCGAACGAAGTAGCGGGCAAAAGCTAGTTATCGATATAGTCATATTGCTGCTTGTTATAATATAACGATTGCTGTGGTTCCACGAAGCATTTCACCACAGAAGGCCTACAGAGTTTATCGAGTGAATGATTTAAATCCCCCGTACAGCAGTAAACTATTTACTGACGCGGACGTGGTTGGTACCTAATTGTATTGATTGTAACTCTGCGGCTGTATTGGTTACATTGAAAGTACTAATTTACGCTTTATTGACTAAAATAATAGCAGTCTGGTGTATATTTTCAAAGCGAAGCGCTTTTGGTTGGAAGGTGACATTTGTAATTTGAAATTGAATTTTTTTTTAAATTTTATGTCTTCGTATTGTTATTGTTGTATGACTGTTGTATGACTAATTTTATACTTACTTAGACTAAGACTTACTAACCTAATGTGGAATTATCTGAAATAAAATGTTTGATTAAGCAGGGTCACTATGCACTACATCAATCAGTCGTGGCCACTATGTAGGTATCACCTCAATTTAATACTAATTCTACCTTTTATAACGCAGATTCTACCAAAGTGGGAAGCAGTGAAGACTGGAACTATATCCTTCAAGTTCAGAACCAACGAACCAAATGGTCTTATCCTATTCAACATGGGCGCGAAGCCACCAAGGGTAGGTTGCACGGTAAGGGGTGAAGCTTTTGGGGTTGAACCAAAATCACCAGAGTCATCATCATCAACAGCCCCGGCTGGTTCATCACCGCCCATTAAGTCGCTTATCATCTATAGGGGATTGCAAGTTTTAATTAACGAAATACCAGTTTCTAAAGTATAATTTGTTTTGTCTTTGTCATCCTTTGTACTGATTTTTACGATTCCATTTAGCAAATGGTCGTTCGAGTCGACTGTTGTCTTTGTTATTGGGTACTATTTTCATCCTATTGTTGGACAAATTGTGTTTGATTTCTATTGGTTTGTTATCTATCATCTATTTTGTTTTATCCTTTAGTTCAATCCCTTAGAATATAAAGCCTTAATTCCGACAAAACTGCAATTCCCTAAAAGAACTCAATGGATAAGATTGTCTTCTAATTTCATTTGTAGCGAAATTTGTGACAATGAATAAAGTCGCGTTTATTAAGGTGGCGTCTAGGGTAGACGTTACAGATCCTCTTTTAATAGAATTTTAATTAACTTACAGAGTAAATTTAATTTTATCCAATTAGAGCCTTATCCATTGAGGGAGCTGCATGGTAGGTCGAGGAATTTCAGAAAGTATTTCCTTATAACAAGTCGAGGACACAGATTTAGGGGAATTTGTGTATGGTACCTTATAAAGTTTCACCCACTTAAATATTGAGGTGTTTTATGTTTCAATTTGTAATTTGGTGTGCACTGTAGTAACCAAACACAATCGATAGGTACCCAAAAATTAGGAACCCAGCACTGATTTTTATACACGTTAGGATTATTAGATGATTATATTCGCTAACCTTTACGTAAGACTACTGCTAACTATGAGAAGATCATTTATTATTATGTATAAGCTTTATATAGAAAGGGCTTTATTACTACCTACACAAATTCGCACCATTGCGCCTGAATAAAAAACTCACTTTACGTTATCCCTATTATTTATCTATACTTAGATGATATGTTTATTCTTCTTATCACTTATTTAGACTAATATATTGTATTTTGACTACCACGTACAAGTTTCCAATCTCAATTTTACTAGAAACTGTTACATATTTCCAATGGAAATTTAAGTAAAAGCGTGAACTCGAATTTCTAGATTTGCATGTAGCTAGTTCAGAGCGAACGTTAGTATTCAAATTGCATGTGAATAGTTTGCATGTATTACGTGCAGTCACATAGGGTGCCTTTTTACTTTTGCAGTTTCCAAAGTTGAAGCACATATTGATTTATACTGCTAGTAGTTTTCGTACATTATCGTTTCCAATGTCTGATTTTAGAAATATCTAAAACAGAAAATGTGACAACACTGACTTACGGGAGTGAATGCTGGGTATGGCAAAAGAAGAATGAAAGTAGAATAAATGCAGTGGAATTGAGAAGTATGAATGGGGTGACTTTGAAAGATAGAATCAGATATAGTGTAATTAGGGAGTTAAGCAGTGTGAATGAAGATGTAGTGACAAAGATTGAAAAAGGTATGCTGAGATAGTTTGGACATGTGGAGAGGATGAATGAAAGAAGACTTACGAAAGAGATATACAAAGCGAATGTGGATGGTAGTGTTGGTAGGGGAAGACCACGGCGAACGTACCATGATCAAATCGGGGACGTCTTAAAGAAATACCAAGTCAAGAGTACCCTAAACCGACGAGCATGTTTGAACAACCTTATGAGAGTGAAGGAAGCAGAAGAGGTGTGTCAGGATCGTAGCAAGTGGACGTCTGTGGTCTCTGCCTACCACTACGGGAAACAGGCGTGACATTATGTGTTATGAGTGTGAAAATGTTATACTTAACACAGAACTCGTGTTAATTTCCAATCTACATAATTAAAAACTATATTATAGAAACTAGGAAAATAACTATACTGACTATATTATCTGTATAATAATCAATTTTGTTATTCAAAGCTCAATTGATTTAGTACGGAACAGAAATATGTATAATACAGAAGATAAGATAAGATAATAAGTTTATTTGCAAGAATACAGTAATCAAGATCTTAATAATTAAAAATATGTACATTGTATTCAGCCCGCAAGCAGACATGCAAATATTAAATATATTTTGATCTATATCTAGACATATTGAATTATAATTTAATTTTTAAATTCCAAATATTCCTTAACACTATAAAAGCAATGATCTAGTAGCCATTTTGTCAGTATCGTTTTAAACCTATTACCATGCATTGATTAATAGATAGAAACAAACTATTACATAATATCTATACATAATATGTACATTTTTGAAAATGTAATGTATGTCAAAAAAAATATAGCATCATTTAGGAAAAATAGTGATAAACATGATGTCAATACAAGAAATAAAGATAAACTTGCAGGTCACATAAGTCGCCTCCGCAAAGTCAGTAATTCATTCAAAGGGTTTTGTATACGCTTTCTCAATAAGGTTCCAGTTGATATACAAAATGTTCCTCTCAATAAATTTAAAGATATTAAAACTAGTTTTAAAATGGGATCAGGAATTAGTATGGACAAATTATCGCTATTAGAGCCAGACTAGGGGGTAAATAGAATAGATGTAGCTAAGTAAGTACATTAAGTTACTTACGATATTTTATTGAACAACCACCAGCACAAAGTTAGTTCACAGCTATTGATTTAATATTTGTAACGCTTCAGTGAGGCCTTAACCACAGTTAAACGATTGCTTAGGACCACCTGGCTTATCACACCGTTTAATAAAATATTTAATTATATTATTAGTTTAAACTTGAGACTGAGTTCCGAATAACTTAACTTTTTTAAAGTACCTTCCAACTTTGGTATTTTCGGCCAGTAAGATATTTCATTTGGAACTTTTATTAATTTGATTAATGAGAGAAGTAAATCGGGATCGATCCATAGAAGTATACTTTTGTCAATAAAATGATCAATAGATTTATAATTCTCCTGAATTATCTACAGAGTATTGTGATTAATGATTAATGACGTTCTAATTCTAAAAATATAAATTCAAGCATTTATTTCAACGTAAGATACATGATATCAATTTAATTCTACTGGAAATAATAAAAGAGCTTATTGCATTTATCTGTCAGTCAGTATGTCCAAGCTACTACCATGTTAGTATAACAATTGCTATGTATCGACCCGGATTTAACGAAATCCATTTCAATTTTGTTTTCCATAATTTATAATAATCAACTCGGACTCAGTCTATTAATTTCTATACTTTTAATATTATGAATGCGTATCACTTGTGCATTGTAAGTGCTTCTTAACTTCTAGAATTCGGCTTCAATTAACGAATTTCTAAGATCATTCCCACTAGGTAAGGAGCTATGTGCTATGATGTAACATATAACTTCCAGGCGGACCTCTTTGCTGTCGAGATGCTAAACGGGTACATTTACGTGCACGTGGACTTGGGTTCTGGAGGGGTGAGGGTGAGGGCGTCGAGGAGGAGAGTCGATGATTCACATTGGCATGAGTTCCTCTTGAGAAGAACCGGGAGAGATGGGCGGGTGACCGTTGATGGGGCCAATGCAGAGTTTAAGACACCTGGTAAGTTGGAATAAAATGTGAATGCCTTTTACAATAACATCAGTACAATACGATACGACACGACACGACACGACACGACACGACACAACACGACACGATACGACAATATTTATTGCGCAAAATAATTTACAATAATTTTTGATGATAACAATAGAACACTAAAACAATTCCAGACAACCCACAGCTATGGGACATTTGTAGGTATAAAAACAGTAGTGAATCATCATTTTGTAGTGAAAACGTGTGGCGATGAGATTCGAACCTATACACAACATACCACATCAACATACATTTTGATTTTTGACTCCATTATACAAGACAGACCCCGATTTAACCGTTTGTAAAATAAGAGGTAGAAATTCAAAAGATATATAGTTCTGATGTGACACATTTTCAAGTGCTACCATTCCTCTTTGTTGCATATACAGTATAGTTCAAAGGGCATATCCCAGGTCTAACCATCACGATTTGAAACACGTTTAAGGACACTGTATCAGACACAACAGAAGTTTCAGTGGTGTAACTACAGAGCCTTCTCAAATTGCCTGTGTCCTGACAGGGTGTCACATGAAACTACTAATTTCAAAACGGAGTATAAGATTTTAGATAACATTAGATGATATTATGAAGCGCTTCTATTTTTTTTTGTCTTAAGTTCATTATAGTGATTACCACTACATACATATACAGTACTGAACTGAGAGAAATCTGCACCTGCGTTATCTATATTTTATAGTATCATAGTAAATAGTCTATTACAAACCGTTTAGGTATACTCATACTCATTTATTTTTTCCATAGGCGTATTCCGCGCACTTGGACATGTCCATTACAATACAATATAATGTATATATACCTAATTAAAGATGCATTGTCAGTCTACATAATAAGTAGTTGCTGTAAATGGGCATTGTCAATTTCCTTAAAGCTATGATATTAAAATACACTACTGAAGCCAGGCATCTCTATCTTCCAAGTAATCATTTATACTATAAAAGACCTTTCTAGTAAGGATACTTTTGATTTTATTTTTAAATTGTCGTATATTATCGGATACCCAGTCCACCTTATCAAACCAAATAATTGCACACAAACCATATTATTTTACGTCAAAATAATACAACAAATTTACATTTCACAAACCTCATAACAATACACAAGTGACACAACTCAAAACACCTTGTATTAATACATAAATGTATTTCATGGATTATATGTATATATATTTTGTACATTGTACATGTACATGTACAAGACTAAATTAAATTGTAAAAGTGACTATTATAAACTGTTCCAAATCTGCAAAATTCTACCGGTTAGTATCAAACATAAATACTTGGTAGCCCTAAATAACCATGGCGGTCCAGTGTATGGCTCATTAATTAAGAAAGCGCATGATGACAGAATTACCAGATCTGTAGCTACGGGTAAATATGAGGTACCGAGTATTACTAATTATTACGGTGATAGACCATTAATAAAACGATTACCATATCTATTGAATAGCCTACCAACGGACATTAGGAACGAAAACAGCAGACGTAAATTTGGCATCATGCTCAAAAAAATTTTTCATGAAAATCTTTAAATTTTTGTATAAAAATTAATTCGCTTTACATAGCGAGACTCCAATATCTCCCGCAGACAAACTGTTCAAATAGTTTTGTGGGGATCCAGTTGAAATGTAACCAGATTAGTTGATTAATAAATAAGTTAAATAAAAATAAAATAAATATACACTCCACCTATATAACTTAATATAAGTTTGTGTGGTTGGTTGTCAGTGTGCTGTATTAGGCCTCACATTATTACATGATAATTACGTTGTGACCAATGATGTTGGGTTCACAATTACAAATGTCTGTCTAGTATAAGTTGTTTATATGTGACAATATATTGTGAACTTGTTTGTGGTCCTTATAAATAATGAAAAAAAAAAAATATTACATACATTACTACTAACACCTTTGTAATAATAAACTTCAGGTGAATCCAATCAGCTGGAACTAGACGGCCCATTGTACGTGGGTGGTCTGGGTAACGAATACTCAGCGTCACGGACTCCGGCAGCTCTGTGGACTGCAGCATTGAGACAAGGCTTCGTTGGCTGCGTTCGAGATCTGGTGCTGAACGGCAAACCTCAAGACTTGACGGCTTATGCAAGACAACAGGACTCTGGTAAGAATTGATTTGCCTAGATTAACCTGGCTGTCCTGTATCCTTAATATCATTAATGTACAGAAGCAAGCCGCCATAGACAGCCAGAGTTTTCAACCAGCAAACTTTAGAAGCATTATTTATTTAATTGGCCCGAAAATTGTGTACACAATTACCCAGAATCACAAGATCTTAATATTGATTAATTAATTGATTATGAAACTGAAACACAGTTAACTCCTTGTGCAGATATAGACATAGACAGACATATATATAATAATAATAAATAATTTTTATTTTATTATTATTTTATTTATTTATTTTATATATTTATTTGACACCACGCTATAGCAACAACAATATTAAGAACAACAAGAAAATTATCACAATATACAGCAACAGATTTTGAAATGCGGTGAGTGGCAGTGTGATGTCAAATCTCAGCATACGCTGTAGCAATTGTAACAGCGCTGGTTTTCAGAGGATCGCATTTCAGATATCGCAGTCTGACGCAATTACTCTCTACAAGTCCGTGGTTATGATTTTCTTTACTTTAACTACGTTGAGTATAATCAGTGGTCGAAGCTACTGCAAACTTTAAAACTCAAAGTACAGGGATGTCGGGTCCGAATACATCCTTCTTGTATTCGGTGTCATAACTCGAGGTCTGGCCAGAGAGCTGGCAGTTTCCTTGCTCAACGAGGAAATGCTGCCAGGGTTTCGGGAATCATGCCCCAACTTTTTGCATTTGTTATAATTTTTTCAACATACTTGCTCATAAAGTGAATCTAATAATTAGGTTTTAGATATATCAAGCAGCTCATAAAACACGTGTGTGTTATAAACGCAAATAGTGAAGTTATATTCCATAAGCGCACTATTTGTGGAAACCAGATGGTAGATATACTACATAAATATATATAATTTATTGTAAAATATATACTTATTATAAATGAAAACATCCACAACTCGGGTACACATGTCCGTATTCATCACACAAACATATGCCCCTAGCGGGATTCGAACCCGCAACCTTTTGGTATAAGTAGTGGTCAGAGTTGCTAACCACTACCCGAAACAGGTCGTCAAATCGTCTATGACAAAGAACATAAGTTTCATACAGCCAAGTGATAACACCATCAGCCCGCTGTATGTGTTATGGAGATCAGTAATTAAATATGCTTCAAATTGTTTTGTTTTTTTTTTAAATTTCCGCCGCGCCAGCCAGTAGACAGGGCGCTGCGTGATTTTTTATTCTGTTTCCTCGCAGTATGTTGAAAAACGTCGTACGATATACGTGCGTATACCATCGCCATTGAAACTTGCAAGTCTAAAGGTGTTTGTGGTGTAAAGTACCTTAGTCGCCTTTGACTACAGCAACGGGAAGAGTCTGATTGGTTCAAATGCCGTATCTTTTCTTACAATCAGGATATTTGGTGTAAACAGGCCTTGACCCGAGTGCAGCCGACGAAGCAGTAGAATTGATAAAAGTCCATAAATATAGAGATATCGGCTCCAAATACATCTTGCATGCTTCCGGAATCGAAATTTTAAGAGCTCAGGGACCGGGCGCTCTTTAATATTTTAAAAATATGTCGAAGTCCCTAGCCGGTGTCACTGGGGATCCGTGAACTGACAATTTTGCTCGCTCAAGACAAGCATTTGCATTTAGCGAGGAAAGGTGGCTGTTTTTAATACTCGACGAAAAACGAATATTTGACGGCGTATTGTATAGGTACGTCCAGTCTATGTCCGGACGTATCTCATGCATGGTTTGATTTGAGTGTGTTTTTTTGATATTGAAGACTAAACGATTAGTCATTTGTGAAGAAAATCGGAAGATATTTAGTTAGATATTTAGTTGTTTGGTGTGTTTGTGTGATATCATAGTTATTCGGGGGATTTCTTTTTCAATTCATAGTTACAGCTCATTGTTTTGTTTGTTCCAAATAAGTCTGTTTTCCCATTCACCCAATTATTTTTTCTGGAGTGGTGTAAATATGGTTGCATTGACAATACTGCTAAAATTTTATTGATACATAATATAGTCTTTAATATAAAAATAACACACTCAAATCAAACCATGCATGAGATACGTCCGGACATAGATAAAGCATTTATTTGTTTCTCCAGGCACACTCATTTTCACAAAACTCGATACAATTCAAAATATTTTCAGTCTTACCCAGTATTAGGACACAATTTTTGGATAATAAGTGTACCCTCTACGTGTATTGTTTACCCATGAGTAGCAGTATGATGAGTGACAGTGACTTCGACATGACTACCTAAAAAAAATACTTTTTAAACCCGAATATGGGTAATGAGATATTTATTGTTTGCTAATTTTTTTTTATTTATTGATCAAAATACTTATAACAAAAATTACAAATCTTTGTATATCCATCTTAAGGAAACCTCATTGGTTTATGTGTAGATGATAATGACCTGTTTGGTGTAGTGGTTAAAAATTCTGACTGCTATGCCAAAAGGTCGTGGGTTCGAATGCCGCTAGGGGCATAAGTTTGTATGATGAATACAGACATGTGTTCCCGAGTTATGGATGTTTTTCATTTATTTATGTATTTATTTACAAAAAAAATGTATTTGTGTAGTTTATCAACCATCTGGTATCCATAATACAAGCCTAGTTGATTAGTGTGGAACTAGATGGCGCTGTGTGTATGTGCAAAGATATTTATTATTTAATTTTAAATAAATTTCAATCGTATTATTATTTTTTATAAAATAAATCTGAAATGATTTGCAGAAATATTCATTCCAAGTCATCGTCTTAAGACAGCAGAAAGCAAATCAGAAGAAACATTTCAATAATTTAACGTTACAGACTTTTGTGATTTATACTCGTATGCAGCACATATATAGATTCGTTGGTACATACTCGTCACATTTAATAGCGTCTTACTCGGGCTCACGAGAGATTACTACCGCTGCTGGCAAGTTTCTACATTAACGTTACAATGTGAGCTCAGAAGCTCAAATAAAAATTCAAATTACACTCGTGCCGTCAGAGAGAGTTACACGCTGAATGACAACGATGCATTCATGAGTTTTCACTGCACACTTCTCTCCTTAGGGAATTCATTTTATTAATACATGTAATACAATGTTTCTGTCTCTTGAATTGAAATAATATGACAGCGAGTAGAGTGATAATGTGGACGTGGATCATCAGCCCACAGTAATAGAGTGCTATTTAGTATTCTATGCTATACAGAAGTTATTTTGTTTTGTTTACGCTTATTATTTAGTCGCTTCTTTTCCTCGCCTTAGAAGAAATTACGAAGCAAACATAATTAAAAAAAAACAATAAGTTCAATTCTCAATTCATTGCATTTACCAAACCATAATTCGGTAGCCTATATTGGAAAATATGCGATTTAATCAAATAAAATACAACATCTTTGCTTGATATTGAAGGTGGGATGTCTATACCGCCGCCTACGTGGCTCAATATAAACAACATTGGATTTCGATTCGGAGGTCGCGGGTCCGATCCCCAGCGGGGTACATGTTTAAGTACTCGGTTTGGTTGGTGGTAGGGCATTTAAATGTCCGCCTGGCTAGCTACCACTATCTTATCTAAATCTGCCGCTAAACAGCAATGTTAATAGCATTGTTGTGTTCCGGTTGTCAGAGATAAGATAGCCAGTCCCCCAAATGTGTTGGGGTTTCCGGGTCAGAACGCTTCCACCATCGACTTCATCTTCACTTAACATCAGGTGTGATTGAGGTCAAGTATCAACCCGTTGTGCATAAAAAAAAATGGTTTCAGACAGATGGTCAGTTCACTAGACGGATTATTCAATCCTATTCCATTTGCGGTGGACAGGTTACTGTGACTCCGTTTCAGCCTGTCTACCGAATGTTCCAGCAGTACTTCAAAACATCCCCATATTTCACATATAGCTCTTCTTCCTCTCATTTCTGCCTCTTAATCTGGAATACACACACTCAGATACAAAATCATCTTTGCTTACCAATCACTCTTATCCAAACTAAAACATGTTAAATGATTCTTTCACGGACTATAACAACATCTTGTAATAACTCATTTCTCTTACCATCGAATAGTATTTTGCCTTCCCAAGTTTATGAATATGATTTTTTATTTCCAGCGTCTGTGCGACCGGCGTGCCATGTGCTGATGAAGCAGTGCGTCAACTCTCCGTGTCAACATGGAGGGATCTGTTCGGAGGGCTGGAATCGTCCCCTCTGTGACTGCTCGTCAACGAACTATGGAGGACCTACTTGTGGACGAGGTAACCTTGTTTATCATGTAAAAATATTGAGTAAACATGAAAAGCCTTCTTGCAAAGCTTGGGTGATATTTTTATACAACGCTTGTCCTAAATCGCACTTGGTGTGAAGAAGGAAGGCGGAACACAGTAATAGTAAGCACCAAGCTAGCTAGCCAACTTCCACTTACGCCCTTATCTTCACTTAACATCAGTTGTTTCTGAGGTCAAGCGCTAATCCGTTGTGAAAATAAAAAACATATTAATTGCGAAAAATTTCGCTTTGCCAAAATGACGTAGGGGCTCTGCGATTTTAAACTATGACGGTACATTATTATATCCTACTCCTCGTAACTTGTTTTGTGATTTACTTCCAGAATCGCCAACAATCTTCCTCAACGGTAGCCAGCACCTCACGGCAGCATTGGGTCCTGAGCACGTTACCCAAACCGAGGAGCTAATGCTCCGGTTTCGCACTAACAGAGCTGGTCTGCTGCTTCGGACGGCTTCGGAGAACTCCGCTGACAGGATCGAGCTGGCAGTGGCTGCTGGGAGAGTCAGGGCTAATGTACGGCTAGGAGATCGGGAAAAGGTAACTATGATAATAAGCCATATTATGTCTTACGCAGTATAGCTGAGAGCAGCAGTTTTTTTTTTTTTTTTTAATTAGAATGGGGCCGCTCTTGACCTTAATCTGGACTAATGTCGAGTTTATTAAAGACACGATGATTCATCATCATCAACAGCCCATATAACTTGAACACAAGCCTCTCCCATGGCGTGATTTACATCACTTTTCAAGAAAGGAATTGCCTTAACCCCCACACTGGGTGGCTTGGCGAGCGCAATGCTCATTATTAGGCTTCATACACTTTTACTATATTTAAAAACTCTTTTGGATAACAATGGCATTCAGCTTTCCAGTCATTGAACTTCTCGGCCAGACTATGAGTGCCAATTCCCCACGACCTTAGTTTACCCCCCAAATGGTAAACAGCTAAAATAGAAAGTCCCTACTGAGAGCCAACTATGTATTTTCGCTGGTTAAGTTTTCAGATCCAACTTTAAAGCTGAAGCTTTTAAAGATGACTTTAAAGCCTTACTTTAAAGACTTGGAGATGGGGCAAGAATATTTGCGCCGGAAGCGTCTCATCCCACTTACGAGCTGTTAATTAACTTGGTTATTTATTTGTACCTTAAGTGAAATTTCGTTCATATTTAAATCCTATGGTGTCATTGAGCTGGCCTGATGATGGAGCCATAGGAACTGTGTACTTAAATAATGCAACCCCAATGAATTAGGGCTTGTTTGGTTTTTCTTGACAAAGGATCTGATTGTAAAATAGATGATGATGACACCCTTCTGGATTGATTTGAATTTCATAAAATCTTACTAGGTAGGTACTATAACAAAACTACAAATTTTACAAATTAGTTTATTCAACTCCGCTCCCTACGCGGACTGCTGAGATTGTAACCCCTTATATTCCTTCTCTAAATATACATTAAGAATTTTGTGATGTCTGATTTATTATCTACTATTTTTAATTATTTTTTTTTCTTTTTTTGCTTTGTTTGTAAGGGCGTTTAAAACCTAACACCAACCTACTCTGTTCCTCTTAAACGCTTTATTACTACAATTATTTAGAAATATCTCAATCCCTTCTCTGTGTACACCATTCATACTTAATATGTTACCTACCTATCTGTGGAAACAATTTGGTCTATGATCTATCTATAATTACTTTAATATAGTGTTTTATAATGTACTGTAAGTTTCCCAAATAAAAAATTGAAATTGAAATTGAAATGATGGAGCCCGAAGGACATAGGAACTCTTGCAACGAGATAATACTAAAATTTTCGAGTTTGAGCTTATGTTCTTAGCTTTTTTGAGTACTAATATAATAATGTAATGATCACAGTCTCATGATAGAACATTACAGTATTTATTGTAATAAACGGTTATTTTTCCAGAATCTCCTAGCAGGCACAAATGTGGCAGACGATAATTGGCATACAGTACGGTTCTCTCGTCGGGCATCAAACTTGAAACTCCAGGTGGACGGGGCGCAACCAGTGCGCGGTATGTTATGTACGTATGCACGGGGCACCACCCGCACTCTTTTGTTTTACCCTCAACAGTAGAAGGTTTGGATTTGATTCTGCTCCGTTCATATGACAACGAAAATATTAAGACAAGCAGCTAGGAGATAGTGAATAAAATATAGACTTTCGATTTGTTGTAAAAGTTACAATTGAAAAAAATATATCAATAAATTTAGAAGCTACCAAGAATAGGTAAATTGTCGTTGTTACACGGATTAAGTCACTGAAACAATAAAGACAACGCAAATGGAGCTGGATCAAACGGTAGAAAATAAGTTTAAGTTTTCCTGAAAATGTTCAGGAAAACTTTATAAGACATCTTTGAATTGGATCTTCCAAAGGTGTCTTACTTGGTGTTAGATGTCCTATTAGATGTAGACTAGAGGCTTATTTTCCGTTGGTTTCTAGCTGGCACTCGGTACCTCCACCTTTCAGTTGGATGCCTTGATTTTTTACTTCGTTTTTCATTCATTTCTTTCTCCTGTAGTGTCCTGTGTGTGTGTGATGCTAATTTATCAAATTATAACTTGATCTGTTCTAGTTTGATCTTCAAGTTTTTGATTGTAGTTTTTAAGAACAGAGCAGGTATTTAAAGTTGTGTAACTTAAACTTGTATTATTGTCTATTTTAATAGTAAACGTAGGTTTCGGATGCTGTAGGCTATGCTGTTATCTATGTTAAACAAATTGGTGATTTGAAATTCTAAATTCTTCTAGATGCTCTGCTAGGGTATTTCGTATGAATCACTGTCACTGTAATCATCTTTGAAGCTTGATTGTACTCTTGTAAGAAGCCTTTGTGCTATAGAGATGACATTGTAAATAACTGTTGAAATATGCTGATAAAGATCTGTGAAGCATTTACTTTGCTAGTTACTTTTCTGTTAATGTCAATGTTGTGACTAAATATTACTTCTTTAAGAAATATTCTGTTATCATTTTGTATTGGCCTGTTTTGCAGCCGAAACGATTCTAGGAAAAGCTTCTACGCTGGAGATATCAACACTACATCTAGGCGGTTTATATCATCCCGAAGAAGAAATACAAATGACAAACACACTTCCAAATTTTATTGGTTATCTGCAGAAGTTTGTTTTCAATGGCATAAAGTATATAGACATGGCGAAAAGTATGGGAATTGGAAGTGGAGATGAGAATAATAATATTTATGATACATCAAATATAATTCTCAATGGAAAATTTATAAAGCCCGATTCATTGAACGTTTACAAATCAGTCACGTTCAAATCTAAGCACACCTATGTTGGCCTGCCGTTACTTAAGGCTTACGGTAATACGTACTTAGATTTTTATTTCCGAACTACTGAGATGGATGGGTTATTATTCTACAATGGGGGGAAGAAGCAAGATTTTATAGCAATAGAGTTAGTTAATGGGCATATTCATTGTGTGTTCAACCTTGGAGACGGTGTGGTCACTATGAAGGATAAATTGAAGAATTTCCTGAACGACAATAGGTGGCACACAGTGTCCGTTAGAAGGCCGACGCCTAAGATCCACACACTGCAAGTTGATGAAGATTTGGAAATGCATACTACCAGTGAGTATGGAAGCTATTACTATCATGTTAATTTCTAATGATGTTGTTTGTTTCTTAGGAATTAGAGTTTTAATTCAAAACCACCGCTTGCTCTGGAAATCTTGTAGGGAGACCTATGTTCCGCAGTTAACGGCATGTGATTGCTATGGTGATGATGAACTTAACTTTTGATTGTAATTTCTATAGCTCTGAAATTTGTAAAGACTTCATTTTTATATTGTGCGCGCAGCAACTCAAATTAATTTCACTGATTCTTACATCATTTAAGTTTGTCTCATCGAATAACTATTTAAAATTTTCAGGTTCGAATCTTATGTTGGAGTTAGATAGTGTTCTGTACGTAGGCGGTGTGCCCAAAGACATGTATACATCTCTCCCTGTGGGAGTTCTTTCGAGGCAAGGCTTTGAAGGTTGCATGTCCAGTTTAGACTTGCCTGGAGAGTCGCCATCTTTGGTGGACGATGCAGTTGTTCCCAGCTCATCTTTATCGACTGGCTGCGAAGGTGAGATTATAGCATTTAATTGGGCAACTGGCATAAAAACCAGATCATCTACCAGTGTTGTAAATTTTTTTAAAGTTTTTATTTTGAGTCGAAAGGAATTTTAAAGAAAAGGTTTAGAAAATCTACTCTTTCATTACCAAGAACAATCAAAGGGATGGCTTGGCTTAGTTTCAATCTATTCTTATGGTATATAATAATCAGGACGAAGATTTTAATGCAAATTTTGACAAAAGGCAAATAAATCTCGTTCTTTTACCGTTAACTGAACCGTTAATTTTGTCTATCTTTCAATGTCGGTTTTATGAATTATTTCAGGTCCAACAAAGTGTACGCACAACGCATGCGCGAACAAAGGAGTATGTGTACAACAGTGGAATACCTATGTTTGCGACTGCGACCTGACATCCTTCACTGGTCCTACGTGTTATGACGGTAAGGGAACACCTTTATAATCATAATTTGAATTACACCATAGTGATGTGTCTAGTTGTAATCTGTGTCCAACTTAGAGGAATAAGGAGACACCACATTGACAAGTGATCCTCGAAATCAAGCGTGTAGTTGTTTCCAGGTATTGTTCTCCTGAACATAGCACAAATTGACAAAGTTTGGAGAACTTTTGTTCTAGTCCTTATTCCTCTTAGAAATCCATTATATTTGTGTAAGCTGATAGCGGTATATTCAATAGCAATACAGAAACATCGCATTTGCTGTTTTATTGTTACGACCAAAACACCGCCCAGAAAAACAATTCGGAAGCCTGCGTGACGAATTTTTGAAATATTGATCAATCGTTTTTCAGAGTCGATAGCATACGAGTTTGGTCCAGGCCGAGGCATGATCACCTACACGTTCCCGCCAAGTGCGGTCGCCGACACAGAGACTGATCGGGTGGCTCTTGGCTTCGTCACCAGCAAGTCTGATGCGGTACTCCTGAGGATCGAGTCTTCGAACACTCAGGATTATATGCAAATGGAAATCGTGAGTACGGTATCATAACAAGTGAAGTCTGTAGAAATCGATTTCAGGACTTAAGCGGAAGGCATTTCCTGTGCAAATTTGACTTAATCAGTGGGTCAAAGAATATAGGGTTTACGAAACGGAGGTCATGGTTTCGGTTCCCAGGTTCAGGTACAAGCTCAGTATTCGGTTTGATTGGTGATAGAGCATTTTCAAAGGTCTGCTTGGTTAGCTACCGTCAGTAATAAGAATGCATCACTTTTGAGATTACGACTGTATATGTGATATTTCCGTGACTTTATCATAGCGGCAAAATCATTTGTTCAGACACTACAGATTGATTGACAAACAATGTGTAAAAAGTCTATTCTTTTCTGAGCCTCAACCTTCAGCCTCATATTTACATATTTGACCATAATTTTGTTCATCAGATCAAAGGAAACCTTTTTATGGTTTACAACGTGGGTGCTGGTGACCATCCTTTGGGTGATGAGGCAGCCAGGGTCGATGACGGGGCTTACCACGTGGCCAGGTTCACTAGGAACGGGAGCAGGTCGACTTTGCAGTTGGATAACTATGCTGTCAATATACGACATCCTCAAGGTGAGTGATACTCGTATTTTTATTCCAAAAAAGAGGAGATTATCAGTAATACTGTATTTTGTGCCCCGATTTCAACACATATATATTGGGGCTTTACCTATGAAATTGGAGTTTTTTTCTTCGCCAATCATATGTACCAATTCCGGTGATTTTCAAAGCTATATCCAAATTAATTTTTTATTTTGAAAATGGAATATTATGAAATATTTTTAAATTTCTGAGCTAAGTCACATGATAAAAAAAATTTAACAGAGCTCTTTTCATGTGCTTCTCATAATCATTTCTTAGATTCCCTGAAACTTTTATAAAGCGGTTACTTATGTTTGTATGGAGAAAACAGTCTTAACCCACTAGTTTAATTCTTCATACAAAACGCCAATTTCATAGGTAAGGGCTTAATATTATACATACTAATAACACATAATAGACATTGCAGACAATCGAGTGACTGTAAATATATATTAAACTTTGTGTTAAAATTAAAAAGACGCAAGCTTACAGTCTCTATTTCTCTTCAAATTAAGAGCTAGGCTCTTATCGTTGGAGTCCTTTCCACACTTCTCTACGTTTCGCCTTTCATTTGACTTCCTGATGCGACGCATCATTACTTTTTCCTTTACTTACCATATATGTTCATCTAGGTCTTCCTATTCTCGTCCACTTTTCCTGCAATGATGTTCTTAATAAAGTTGTCGTGTCGTAGCAGATGCCCCATCATTTTGCCCTTTCTATTTTCAACGGTCTTCAAAAACACTCTCTTCTCATTAACCATCTGTAGAACCTTTTCATTGCTCTTTCTTTCCATCCAGCTTATTCTCTCCATTCTTCGTCAGCGCCACATTTCAAATAATAATAATAAATAAATATTTCGGAAACTTACACCAATCAAATAGTCCCAAACTAAGCAAAGCTTGTGCAATGGATACTAGAAACATACATAAATACTTAAATAAACATCCATGACTCGGGGATAAATGCTCTTATTTATCACACAAACATTTGCCCCTCGTTGATTTCGCTGACGGGGTCACTATGCTCTATATAAATCTAAATGATTCTAATCTTTCACTATAACGTTGTGTTATAGCCCACGTTTCACTTCCAAATAGAGCAATGCTCCAGATGTGCACTTTGACCAGACGTTTTCGAATCTGCCTTGGAATGAGAGATTTGAAAAGATATTTCTTAGTATTGAACGCTCAACAAATACAATAAAACACAACCCAATAAATTTAAATTCAACCCCAATAGAACGAGTACAACAATTTAGATATTTAGAAAGCGATTACCAATGACTCCAGATGACACCAGACATGTCATTAGAATAGCTTACAGTACCCTGTGTAAATATTTTTCGTTTTACTCTAGGCGGGCAGCAGTCGACGATCTTCAACAGCATGTCGATGGTGATTATCGGCGGCGGCGTGGGGGGCGGTGTGGGGGGCGCGGGAGGGGCGGGAGGGGCGGGAGGGGCGGGGGGGGCGCGCGCCTTCAGCGGCGTGGTGGCGGGGCTGGCCGTGGACGGGGCGCGGCCGCTGGACCTGGCGGCCGCCGCCGACCCGGCCGTCAGCGTGCGGGGGGACGCGCGCCGCGCCGCCATGCCGCTCGACCGCGACATCAACAGGATGCAGCAGGTCGGTGTTCGCCGATCTATACGGTCACTTTTTAATTCTTGGTACCTGGTGCATGTACGCATGATTACAAACGACTTTCCCAAAAGGAACAACTTCCAGCATGGTTCCATCTTGGGTCTTATCTTCGTTTAACATCAGGTGTGGTTGAGATCAACTGTTAACCTAAAGTTCATAAAAAAAATAAGGGGTTTCTTTGGGAAAGTTGTTTAAAATCAAGAGTCCACACATATATGTTGGCGTCAAGAACTCATTAAAATTTACCCTGTACAGAAGGAGTCAGCATACTATCTAGTTTTCGTACAAACTGCAATCGAGCACGTGTAAATAATTATGCGATATTTTGTGTATATTAGTAATAACACTGTAGATTGAAAATTTAGGAAACCCGTAATTTAGTCCTAAATCGGTCGTCTTGATTTCAAATGATTTACGGGACTTGTATATTTCGGAGGCACTATTTAGGCACGCGTAACCATCTCCGTGGCTCAATGTAAACAACATTGGGTTTACGATGTGTTAATAGCATTGTTGTGTTCCGGTTGTCAGAGATAAGATAGCGAGTCCCCCAAATGTGTTGGGGTTTCCGGGTCAGTACGCTTCGACCTCATCTTCACTTAACATCAGGTGTGATTGAGGTCAAGTACAAAACCGTTGTGCATAAAAAAAAGGCTCAGTTTTTTGAGATACAAATTACATAATCATAGGTACTCGTAAAGCATTCTGAGTTAGAGAAATGAGGATTCCTGCAAACCGTGACGCCAAAATCCTCAATAAAAATGTTGAATGTCTGTTAAACTTTTTAGTGGCACAATTTTTTTTTCCTTTGGACATTACTTGAACACAATATTTGCAAATACCTCATTTGTCATGTACTAATGATTAGCTGAGAGATACTCCAGTCACTTTACCATTTCTGCGTATTTAATTTTTCCATTTTGTAAACGTAATGTCCATCGTATTGTATATTCCAGACGCCACCATCAGGGTATGGTGGTCCGGGAGTGTTGGATGAACTGGTGTACTCCGGCGCAGGGTCAGGGTGTAGAGACGATGATGAAGATGCTTGTGTGCTCCCTGATGCAGGATCTGGAGATGATCTGATCACACCAGTCTACGTACCGTCAACGAGACGACCGCCTTCTAAAATTTACAAGGTATATATTTCTTCTGTGATAAAATTGAATGAACTAGTGGGTATCGTAAAATGCGGCTAAGGAATTTTATACTAAAAACGTCTTAACACGTTCCTGGAGATACCAGATAACAATCGGAAGTTTTAAATTGTTTTTTTTTATCGTCTGTCTGCAATTGAAACTACTGAAACCAAATGTTTAACGTGCCCTGCGAAACATGGGAACACATACCCTTCCAAAGACTGGCCGCGCACGACGTGCTAAACTTCGATAAACAAAAACGAACTGCGAATGCCTACGCTTGAGTATTTCATTTCACCATTATATCTTGTCTTGTGCTATAACATCGGTTTCAACTCATTCTCCATCTTTAAATTACAGGGTAATGCCAGTGGGAAGATCATAAAGCCGTGTGACGACGAAGACTGTATAGAAGGGTCCGGCTCTAACGCCGAAGATATCACTGAGCCAGAACATCCTATGACCACGTAAGACTAACACTCGTGATTTATATATTTACATATTTGGAGATTTGGTGATACACCATTAAGCATGATTATGGCCAAGGGACTACCGACACACTACTCATTTCTAAGATTTCGATGCCTGCTTTGACCGGAGGTTGATCATAGCACTTTGTTCACCAGAAAACGTGGTATGCTTGCGCCGCTCAGACTGCCGTGGGCTACCCCAGTACGACTTGGGTAGTTTGGTTTTGTTGCGTTTTCAAATAACATCAGCAGTCACCACATCTGGTGACTAGGAATGTCTGGATACTCAGGATCTGCTCACTTGAATAATAATTGGAAAAATTCTTTAGTGAGTTCTAGGTACCTGGGTATTGGCCACACCACAAAACAAAGAACTTGTGCTGACATGAATAGTATTTTATACCCCTCTTAGGAGGCATTCTTTTTAAATCTACAGGGTAACAAATTAAGGCATCTGTGGCTCCAGTATTGAGTTCGAAAGTATCAGCTTATGGGCCAGCATTTTCTATAACTGTACCAAATTAGAAATATTCACGTTAAGTGGTTTCTTATATAAAGGGCAATGACAGACGGACAGAAACCGATATGACTCCATAAGTGTTACAATTTCCAATTTTTGGCCCAAAACTCTAAAAAGTTCGTGAGGTTTCGTGTGTGATGAACACACGCTATTTTAATTCCCAATGTATTCAACAGATCCGGAGCATCCAGTACCCACAGCATGACGTCACCGACAGTGCCCATCACGCCAACAGAACACGTGGACAAATCGCTGGAAGGATCAACTACCAGTGACGTCACTAGAGGCACTACACACCTAGACAGGTCGACGCCGCCAGACCACGGAAACATACATGCAGCTACCGATAGTGATAAGTCCACTACTGCTGTTACTGATGGTAAGTCAGCCATTTTCAATAAAAAGAAAATAAAAGAGAACAATCAGGCCCTTAAGTTTTGCACAGTCGAGAATCATACAAAGTATACGTGGTGTTTGTCATCTAATTGTCGGTGTCGAAATGTGGAGTCAAAAAATCTCTAAGGTTTTTGGCGGGATCTCGGCGAGTGAAGTTGCATTTTTCTTTATAATTCTTATAATTTATGCATTCTAACTTTTGAAGCTTAATAATCGCAGAATATTGTGCAGCAAACGTTAGTGTTGGTGTACAGGTGAAAGAAAGTGTAAATTAAAGTGCGTAACGGAGCTTTTGGGTTCCCATAAGAAGCCGCCAAAATCTTTTGTAAAGCATTCTGCTACTTTACTGAAGAATGACTTGACCGTGACTAGATTATGTATACGCCAAGTATACGACGAATTACTTGTTTTGACCGAGACTGACTTATAAACTGAAGAAATCAGAGAAATAAAAATTTTCACTCGAAACTGGCAGTAATGTCCCTCGACAGTGAGGTTGACTGGTTGCCATCCTCAAAAATAATAAGAAGAAGATCTCTAAATCATCATCAGTCTTTATTTAACGCTCGTTGATTAACAATCTAACTGGAAAGTTCAGAAGCTTCAACGCTTGCCACTCTAAGAAGATAATTCTACGGGTCTTACGTGGATGATTGGCCATGATGATAAGAGTATTTCACAACTAATAATGATATAGAAAAAGTTAATAATATAGAAACCTTTTTTAAGAAGAGTAATCCTTAGAGTTTCTTGTTTATACTTCCCAGTAGAAAGTAGCCTTTGGAATAAGCGGTATCTAAATAAATTTAAAACCTGACCATATTAAATTCTGTGTTTCTACAGAATCTTATGACTTTGCTTAAGCAACTTATATCATATTGCTTTATCAGTGTTGCTGGTTGTGAATTATAATCTTCTACCATTACTATGATTACCATGAGAAGCCTGTCCATGTTACAATTAATTCAATATGTGATGCATTCCTGGGTAATTAATAAGTACGTTGCTTAACTTCGTTAATCGAAAACAAATGTATCTCTAGTGCTTCAATGCAATTTCATTGTGTACTTTTATGTCGCCGGTTAATATTGGGTCCTAAATTTTTTTATTGAGTTTTTTTTCTTCGTTAATCATATGTACCAATTCCTGCGATTTTCAACGCTATATCCAAATTTGTTTTTTATTTGGAAAATGGAATATTATTTCAAGGTTTCACATGAAATATTTTTTGATTTCTGGGCTAAATCACATAATAAAAACAAATTGAACAGAGCTCATTTCATGTGCTTCCCATAATCTTTCTTAGATACGCTGAAACTTTTATAAAGCGATTACTTTTAAAAATTAACGCTGCCTATACTTAACTTAATGTTATCCAATTATACACACAAAGTTTAGCTAAATTTGGATTTGCCATTCCCAAAAAAAAATAAAAAATGTTTGTATGGAGAAAATACTCTTAATGAAATTCTTCATACAAAACGCCAATTTCATAGGTAAGGACCTAATACTTACCTAATGAAAAACGAACGAACGTTAATGAATTATGAAATGTGTTTTCAGATCACACATACACTGGTCATCACACCCCATCAGTGACCGGCCACCATACACCAGACGATACAACACACACCACCGAAGAAGATACAAATCACATACCAGAGTACGAGATCGGTAGAGAGAACGAGATAGATCACACACCAACTTACGAGAGTGAGCAAGACAGAATACCGGGCAGAGTCCATACAGACTACAATGGATACGAGCATGAGATCACGACGAAGTGGTATCATCCGAAGACGACGGACAATAGGGTTGTGCCACCAGAATCAGAATTCTTTGCTACTATTGTAGGTAAGTGGACAGATTCTCAATAGCTAACTTCGCAAAGCTTTTATTTTAAGTAGATTGTTGGATATTGCCTAAGCGCAAATACCATATGAAAAGTTATAAAAAATTTTGTTAATATTTATTGTTTGCTCATTTTTTTTTATTTATCGATCAAAATACTTATAACAAAAATTACAAATCTTTGTATATCCATCTTACGGAAACCTCATCGGTTTATGTGTAGGATGATAATGACGTGTTTGGTGTAGTGGTTAAAAAATCTGTTGCTATAACAAAAGGTTGCGGGTTCGAATCCTGCGTATCATTTATTGCACACAAGAAAAAAAAACATACAGATACAACATAATAGAGACGACACAACAGGTTCTGCTTATTTCTACAATGAAATTTCTTCCAGGAGACCTATGAAAGAGAATGAATGTGCCAATATATTTATTATTATTATTATTTATGATGAGTTCACAATGCTATCTTGTTAGTATGCAATGTATTATATGACTTGGTTACAAAATGTGCTTTATATCGTTACTTCTCAAATTCAAAATTCAAAATTCAAAATTATTTATTTTGCCAGAATATAGGTACTCATAAAATTATATGACGATGATGATAACGAATTATATTGTCCTGGAGTTTCTTATATCTTTAGTTTGTAAGCATCCCAAGCAAACTTAATCGACGTTATTCTGTCATCAGAGACTTAAAGAAATTTCAATTTTCCAGGCATAGTGGCGTCGGTACTGATAGCGATAATTCTCATAGTGATTATCGTCCTCAAGTACATAGTATTCAAGCTGGACCCCTCGTACAAGGTGACGGAGGACAAGAGTTACCAGCAAGGCGCCAGCGCAGCACTCCTGGGCCATCAGGTGAATACGTCACAGATGGTAGTGCATATGGCTTCGGTATTGGTGTATTTCGACCAGCTCCCCAAAAGTATAAAATTGTATTAGTTATATACTTTATTAAAAAAAAAAGAACAACAATGATCCTGTGGGTTTCTTGCGCCGCTTCATTTCCCAGAGATGATTTCCCTTTCCGACGCGGTAGTAGCTTGGACATACCGACTGACAGATAAGTGCAATAAACCTTTATTATTTCCAGTAGATTTAAATTGACATTCATATTCATATTCATTTATTCATGCTTTCATGTGTACATTAGATCTTAAAAAAACAATAGTCCATACATGAGACCCTGTAAGGGCACGGCAGATTCTAAACTTAATCTAAAATAATTAATTGTATTTACTTCTCTAATTATCACAACACATTACTATGTTTATCTATTTATTGTTGGTTGTTAATATAAATATTTTAAATAATATGGATATACCTATGTAATTATAAATATTTTGAGGAGGGCTTTTCAAATTCAACAAATGATATCATGTATCTTACGTTGAAATAAATGCTTGAGGTTTGAAGTATGTGCACAATGTGAATAAATTGTACTTAGCAACGAGATTGCTACACAAACGCAATTCGTTTTCATATACATGATTGCACTTGGTTGAGTGCCAGTTAAAGCATTACGCAGATATCCTAAATCTTTAAAGATTTACGTAGTAGGTATGGTCTGAAATAAGAATTATATTATATTAGATTAATAAGTTTTTGTTTTACTGTTATTTTATTTTAAAGCTTTTTGCATGATGTGTTCACCTATAAAAGGTTGTACATTTAAATTTAATACCAGCTACATTAATTGTTAAATGGACTATGTACTAGTTTAACAACTGTTGGTGATCCTAAATAAATAAATAAATAAAAGAACATTATTTCAGATGTGGAAGTCGGGGGTTCGATCCCCAGCGGAGTTTATTAGTACTCCTGTCGCCGGTATTTTTTTTTAATATCTGTCATCATTATTCTGTACTACAAGTTGATGTTTCGATAGTATATTGTCAGATTGCGTATGAACCCATTGATAATAAGATATTCAATCAATCAATCAAATACTCTTTATTGCACAATTAACAAAAGCTACAAGAAGAATACATAAGATATTCATGTTAATAATCCAGTTCATTCGTAGCGCTCGTTTATTTGAATGCCTCTGGTAAATGAGGATACTGACTTAAAATACTGTTTCTTAGACCGTTTCAAAGTTTAAAAACCACATATCAATATGCCGATGAGTTTTTACCTTAAAGAAAATAATACATATTATATTAGGTTGGTAAGTGATATAGAAGGTATTGGCATAGGTAGTGAATTTTTTTTTTTTGGTTTCATTCTCTCCTTTAGGAGAAGGCCCATAACAGCCATGTCTTATTTCTCTTATTTCTTCTGTTTGTAAGTCAGTCTCAGTCAAAACAAGTAATTCGTCGTATACTTGGCGTATACAGAGTCTAGTCACGGTCAAGTCATTCTTCAGTAAAGTGGCAGAATGCTTTACAAAAGATTTTGGCGGCTTCTTGTGGGAACCCGAAAGCTCCGTTACGCACTTTAATTTATACTTCCCTTCACTTGTACACCATCACTAACGTTTGTTGCACAATATTCTGCCATTATTAAGCTTCAAAAGTTAGAATGCACAAATTATAAGATTTATAAAGAAAAATGCTACTTCACTCGCCGAGTTCCCGCCAAAAAGCCTGAATTTTTTTTTTCGAAACCATAATCGCATAAAGCTTTGTGTCATTTGACGTTCCCCATTGTAGCCTATTACACATAATTATATCATTAAATTAAATAAGTTCCAAATAGTTTTTACATGATAGGAACCCTACGAATCCGGTCGCATATCAATCTCCGGCCAGAGCGGGCGTTGATGATAGTTTGATTAACAAAAAAATTAAACTACTCCTATTTCACTTACCCAATATGTCCTATTTTTTCCTTACGGTTAAAAAAATCACCGGTATAAAATTGAAAAAGGGTCATTTCGAGATATTTTGCAACCACATTTAAATTAAATTTTTGCCTCCATATTCCAATATTGTGTCGTACCAAGAGGTTAAATTGAGAGCGGAAAGCAGAGAGACGTAGTCATTGCTTTACCTACAAGAACATAGCTCTTATATTGAAGAAGTAGAGTCCAATTAATGAGTACTTGAAGGTATATATTCTTCCTTCAGAGCAACTTCGTACTATAAGTTTACAAATTCCAATTGACAAAGTAAATTTATCGACCAATGTCGTTAAATCGACGGAAGAATTATTGTCAGGGTCTATACCATCCACCACCCACACCACTATCTAGGTATAATGGCCGAATGCGGGGGATGCATGAGTTGCTGGTCAGGGCTCTATTCGTGTATTATTATCAATCTCTTTTTCAATAGAAAATCCTTGTTGATTGGGTTACAGGCGCACTCGAGTTACCAAAGCGGCGCTTCCAGTGCGGCGGGGGTGGGGGTAGGGGCGGGGGCCGGGGCGGGGGCGGGCAACGGGCGGGGGCTGCAGCTGGCGCTCAACAGGAACGGCGCGCCGCCAGCGCAGCCCGTCAAGCGGGACGGCATCAAGGAGTGGTACGTGTAGGCGCTCATCGGACCGGATGTGGGAGGAGATACGGAGCGGCGAGCGGCACGGTGATCGATTCAGTGGGGATGGAGCTGGGTTAAAGTGAAAATTATTATCTTTATTGCTTTGTAGACAAAGAAGCATGTCATCTTTATCTTTCACGTAGCTCTATGTATAGCTCTATCCCTCTGAAGTGATCGCCAACGAATGAGATAGAACACGTTGCAGTGATGTAAACATGTACGCGGTGCGGTGATGCCGATCTAACTTCGTATTTACGAGTACCGGTTGCTTTCAAATTTGGCGACTTGTTTGGACAATTGTAAGTTACTTACCTTTATAACTATAAATAATGATAATAGCAAATATGCTTTTGGATATATACACAGCTACATCTAGTTCCACATTAAGCAACTAGGCTTGTATTAGGGATACTGGATGGTCAATAAACTACAAAAATATCTGTTGTTTTTGTAAATATATACATTATTATAAATGTAAACATTCAACTCTGATACATTGTCTGTGTTCATCATACAAACCCGCGACCTCTAGATATAGTGGTCAGGGTCTCTAACTACACCAAACAGGTCGTCTTGGAATAAACGAATCGATAACTAAAATAAGGCAGCAGAAATGCAGGACTGCTAAAAATCGTATCATTGTATTGCATCATATATGATCCGAGTATTAACAATGATCAGTCATTGTTAATTGATAATAATAATACAATGATTAAAACAATTATAAAATAAGGAACACCGCAAACCGTACTTGTTGCATATCGCTGTAGGCTGTAGTATTGTGACCGCTGTAAACCGCGCGACGGATGAACGCTTCCGCTGTGATGTGACTTGGGTGTTTGTGATTCGGACATATCAGCGTTGTAGCTCTTACATGAATGGTGGGATAGCTGCTGTGATCCCGCACTCCGCGCCAATTAGTGACAATACAAGCCATGACCTGCTCTCCAAAAATATTGTTGCAAACTAAAAAAACCGGCCAAGTGCGTGTCGGATTTTGTACATTTAAAGTTCCGTACCAAATGTAGGATATATTAAGTCGTCTGTGCAAGCTACGCGTTTGACTGCAAATTTAAGTTGTTTTGTGAATGGAAAATGAGGGAATTTAAAAGAAAAATTCAGATTTATCATTATAATTAGTATTTGTTGGTAAAATATACGTAATAATAAACGTTATCACCAAATTTCAAGATCATGTGTCAATGGGAAGTTAAAACATACTTCGGAATTAAGTTTGGAAAAAGCTGACTAAGGCATGAGGAGCCCTCATGCCTTTGTTTTCTAATATTTTAAAAAAATACAGTGTTTATGTACGTAGCAATCTCTAAACAATGAAACCCCTCATGTTCGGGTAAACAATTCTTATTTTCACGCTTCCCTTCACTTGTATTGGGAGCCGCCGATAAAATATTTAAAAAAATATTTTATACTTTACCTGGCTTTTGGTCCGCAAGATACAATTGGTGCAAATATGAAGACTGTAAATTCAAACAGTTAAGCGCTGAAGCTTTGTGACAGACGAGGGACGGATAGACGGACGGACAAAATCAAGAATTGATCCCTAGTATTAAGAACACAAACAGTCGATGATTCCTTATGTCGCGCCATTTGGCACGGAGTTACTGACTCATGGTACCGTGGAATCTCGAGTGGGAGCTGACAGTAAATTAGAAGTACCGACTGATACGCATGTGTTTGGTGTTTTGTAAATATTAATTATTACCGTAGCTATAAAGTCACTTGAAAGGTCGGATTGTGCAATTTTTAGGGAGTCGGAATATCTGTGAAACCGTTGTATACGGTATCCGGAATTGAATTTGCCACACACTGTGTGGAGTGAACTGTTTAGTTTTGTAGTTCTATTTGTTTTGTGTTGAGTTAATCGTATCGAATTGTGAATTTTGCTATACTAAAATGTTACATTGTATTCGCGAAGTACCTTTTCTATCTACATTGCCTTTGATAGTTTAACTTACAATAAGACTTAATGTAGATCGGTCGAAGACAGTTTTGTTGATCAGATTTTTAATTTTGACGAGCGATTTGTTTCTTCGCCGATTATAATAAGGTAGTCAAAATACGATTAGTATATCATTTGATTTAGTGGTGTTGCGTCAAAATTTAATATCTGATCGACGTTGATCGTAAATCTAAAATCTAACAATATAAGACATCGCGTTAATAAATTTGGGGCTGCCATCACGAAAATGAAGCATATCGTTCTATTGAAGACTATCTACAGTACTTTTACAATTTCAATATCTCTTTCCTATATTTCTTAGATCTTATACAATATTTTTAGATGAGACGCGGTGGGTAGTCAAATTAGGACTTGGACATAATCATGGGATTAAGGTCGAATCGCTTGGACTTAGATGCTCAGACGGATGTATATTTACGTAGGAAGCGTATCCAACGTATGAGCTTGTAGATTTGGTATGAAACACATAGAGGTTTTTAGTTATATCCTCATAAATTCCATTGCTCAATATTTTTTTTTGGTTTATTTAGAATCCAGTAGAGGCCTAATCATCAGATCTAGGAGAGAACGAATATCACAACATTTATAATTTCAACACGAAATCGAAGTATAGAGATACACTTAATTTTGAAAGATGCGTTTGACTAAAATATCATAATATGAATTTATCGATGGCTGAGACACGTGTTGCTTCAATTTGCGGTGAGTAATTATATCTAAACGTTGAAGTCACTATTCTTTGTTATTACGAAAGATTTATCATCTACTTAACTGAAATTTCTCATGCATGTTTAAATTGTCGATTGGCGTACCGCAAGGACCAACACTAGGTCCATTTGTAAAAATGAATGTTAAGGTAAAAATGAAATATCAGTTTAGTGATACGATGATATTAAGCCAGATATGTATGGAATCTCAAATATAAAAACATTGACTGATATGCCCATAGTCCCCACTGTAGATACTATTTTGCATGCAGTTTCCTCTTCAAATCATTGATATAAATAAACTGCTTATATTTTTACATTTAGAGAGTACATCCACCGTCCCGTTTTCCTCTTTCCGATTAAAAAAAACCTATATTTAGCTTTAAACTAAGATGAAGAAACATATTTATATAGATTGTTATGAAGCACAGGTTCTAGGTATTTGAAGTTGCATTTATTGTAAATAGTTAACAATTATTATAATGTAATTTAAGCGGTATTGTACGGTGTACATCACACTCGTTTTACGGCACAAAATGTTAGTACCAAAGATTTGTTTGTCGTCAATTTTTAGTAATAAATAACGGTTAACGTGTATAATAATTTGTACCGAGATTTGAAAACCTTTGAAAATAACGAAACAGATTTTCTATAGGCGTTGCACCGTTGTTCCTGTAATGTCATATTGTGTATTATGGTCCTTTCATTTAGTTACTTATTTGCAATTTTTTTTAATTTTCTGGAAATTTGTTCATGAACTCATTTGTTAGTTAAATTTTAAGATAACCTAGGTAATGTTTTTATATGATATAAGGTATTGTTAATTCAAATTTTGTTTTTTTAATAAAGTGACTTATGTGGAACAAGGTAGCCTGGTCTATTAGAAAACATCCTAAATGTGTTTCTTTTTTACGCCACGTTTAACTGAAGTTGTTGTACCCTCGACTTCTGTCGGACCAAGTTTTGTTTCGTGGAAAAGCGACAGTTTTTGAAAATAATAATATATTATGTAAAATACATCATATATTTGTTTTATTGTTACACTACTTTCTAGGTTTTCCCAATAATCAAAAAAAATGTATCGACATGAAATTGGAATTTTGTCTTAACCTTAATCTCACTCACTTGATGATAAGTGACGATGTGGTAGATGATGAAGTACGTAAACTTGATAAAAACTATTTATACTTAAGTGTTATATAACACTTTTTTTTTTTAATGATTGACTGGATTCGCGTTTGACCACAATCTCACCTGATGGAAAGTGACGATGTGGTCGGAGATGAAGCACGCGATCTCAGTAAATGCCTATTCACTTTGCTCTTGAAGATCCCAAGGTTGTAGGATTCAGGAAAGACAGACGCCGGAAGGGAGTTCCATGCCTTGGCTGTTCGGATGATGAATGAAGAATCGAACTTCTTAGTGCGAATGTTCGGTATATTAACTATATACGGGTGGAATCCCTCCCCACGCCTAGTGGTCCGAAGATGGAAGGGTGACGGTGGAATAAGATTATGTAATTCCAACGCACACTCCCCGAAATGTATCCTGTAAAAAACTGAGAGACAGGCGAGTTTGCGACGGTACTCAAGGCTCTGCAATTTAGAAGTGTAAGTGTAAATATAAAAATATTAATATAGAAACATAAGAACGATTTTTATTCTATGCCATGTATTTAATGAAATCACGATAGAGGAGAATGGAGAAATAAACCCCTACTGGAGTATTCTTCTTCTTCAATTTAAGAGCTATGCTCTTGTCGGTGGAGTAATCACCACGTCTCTACTATCCGCCCTCGTTTTAACCTCTTGGTACGACACGACATTCACCTTTTCTTTCACCTGGTCAAAGTAATTACGCCTAGGTCTTGCCCTTCCTCTCTTTCCCTCAATTATGTTCTTCAAAAAAATATCCTGTCATATCAAGTGACCTATCATCTTTCCTCTTCGGTTCTCAACTGTGGCTAACAGGCATCTCTTCTCCTTTACCATCATTTACTTCCTGGAGTATTACTCATTGCTCATTTTTTACTCATCTTCCAGACTGCGTTTGTGTAGTGATTAAAGCAGCCTTTTAGTTGCAGTTTCGGTACACTAACTTTAACTGCTTTGATGGTGGAAATTTCATAGTCAGTGATATTGGCTTTAAAGTAGGTTGATAAAACGCATACTTCCTCCAACCTCATTAAACTTTTTTTTTATGCACAACGGGTTAGCACTTGACCTCAATCACACCTGATGTTAAGTGAATATGAATGAGGCCGAATATGAAACACATTGTCGTTCGCCGCTGTTGATCTCGGTACCTGCCCATTCCATACGTATTTTGTAGGTAACTGTACCTACAATATCTGCCGTTTTAAGAATCTGCCATTAACAGAATTTGCCAATCTGCCATTTCAAAAAAGCTGCCATTGTATTTCGGCTGATCACATTACATATAATGTGATCAGCTGAAATACAACAATGCTATCAACGGTGCTTGGTAGCACAGTTAGGTAAGATGGTGGTAGTACCTCGGACATTTAAAAATGCTCTACCTAACCAAGCCGAGTACTCAATATCTACCCTGCTGGGAATCGAACTCGCAACCTCCGTTTTGTAAATCTTCTGTAGTCTACATTGAGCCACGGATGCGGTTGAAGGCGCCTATCGACTACCACGGAAAGTAACAATTCACACTACATTCACCATTAGCTTCTTAAAACTAGTGATAAACAATGATGTCAATACAAGAAATAAAGATAAACTTGCAGGTCACGTTGCCTCCGCAAAGTCAGTAATTCATTCAAAGGGCTACGTATACGCTTTTTTAATAAGGTTCCTGTTGATATACAAAATCTTCCTCTCAATAAATTTAAAGATACTATAAAACAAAAACTTATTAAGAAAGCATATCATAAAATATCAGATTATTTAGATGATAAACATTCATGGACATGAACAGCCCATTCGCGTAACCAGGCTATTTCACAATTAATAATGATATATTATAATATAAAATAATAATTCATAATTTTGTAACATAAAAACCTTTCTTTTTTTAAAGAGCAACCTCTCGAGTTTCTTGCTTGTTCTTCTCAGGGGAAAATTGGCTTTTGAACAAGCAGTAGCTTAAAAAAATACCTACAAAATAAAGCATTTTTTGATTTGGATTTTGATCTTACCCTGGTATCTATTTATTTGTGGTTGGCGTAGAACGTCGTTTTCTTCTATTCTCTGTCAGCCATTACCTCATCATTCACGGCCTTTACAATCCATTCATCTTTTACGTCACTCTCTTAGGCCCGTATTAATAAACCAATCTCAATACAAGTCTTGAGACTGTATCAACCGAGATGCGTTTTAAGCGTTGACGCTATCTCAGGCTCCGTGCTAATTTATAAACCAATGTTGAGGTCTACTCAGCTGAGATCACTTTTCAAGTATTCGCCCCAGCGGCGAATGAATGATGGAACGAATGGGTGATTTCGTTATGCCAACTATCAATTTAAATCATTAAAATTTATTAAATTTACGATCTAAAATATACAAATAGAGACTATTATTTTCCCATATTTCTTACATTTTTATTAAAGTTACTATAATATAACAACCATTTTGAAAATTACGGTGCGTCATGCACGGCGTCCTTTGCCTTTATAGGTCAAAAGTGTTACCCAGGCCAAAAATTCCTATTTGGGGTATATCGCGGTTACCTCTTTGACTTTCGAAATGGAAGAAGTTATTAATTTGACGCATTTTTTTATGTATATATGTTCCGCGTTATTTCCATCAGTTGATAACTGATTCTTTTTTTTATAAGGGTATGCCGCCAGGATTAGCCTACATAAATTCGGTGTAGATCTGATGATGCGCTACATATAGATAGGAAGTCGGTTGTTTTGTATTTTTTTTTGTGTTTGTTACGAAAATGTGTTGCCAACATCGACCTTTAATTAACCCGATACCCTTATTTTATTATAGAATTGTCAAAATTACTTTTTTTGGGTAAACAATATTGTCTTGTCTATAAAATAATATAATCGCAATTATATAACTCTCGCAATAATATTTCCCCCAAATCTATTTTCCAACGGACTCTCAAGTCACAGATATAGTGTACTTATTCTTGAGAACTTATCAAGAAAGATCCTGAGTCTTAAGTGAGTACTGCTTGAGAACTGAAACTTACGTGGTTTCAGTTCTCAAGTTAGGTTTATTAATCAATACGTTTACTTGAGACCGGTCACAACACTGTACTTAATCTTGAGAATGGTTTATTATTACGGGCCGTAGTAACATGCATTTCATCTCTCCTCATATCATGTCCATACCAAATCAAATGTTTTCTTTCAACTTTATTATTGTGTTCCGGTTGTCAGAGATAAGATAGCCAGTCCCCCAAATGTGTTGGGGTTTCCGGGTCAGTACGCTTCCACCTTCGACCTCATCTTCACTTAACATCAGGTATGATTGAGGTCAAGTACGAACCCGTAGTGCATAAAAAAAAAAAAAAAACTTTTCTATCAAAGGTGCCACTTTTAAACTCGCTCTTACATACTCATTCATTATTTTATCCACCCTCGTCACTCAAGTCATTGATGTTAACATTTTCACCTCTGCTTCATGCAATTTTCTATCATCCACTTTGTTCATGGTCCGACATTTTGATCCATATGCTGGACTACAACAGGTCTTACATACATTTTTTTGTGCACTTGACCTCTGTCAAGAGGAAGGCGGAAAGCAGGGAGATATGGAAAAATCTACACCGACAAGAGCATGGCTCTTAAATAAGATAATGATATTTTACCCTTAAACCTAATACATTATAATACTGAAATTGTTTTTCATAAACATGCTTGGAAATTTCAAATTCTTCAAGATTAATCGAAGGTACTGTACTGGACAACATGCAAGCAGCGGTCGGCAAAGTTGTTCTAAATTTCTTAATTGTTATCAGTCGTGTTTAGCGCCCGGATAAATTACTGTTAAAACTGATTTCAATTTTGTTACTTAAGCGTTTCAATTCAATTATTATTTTTAATTTAATAATGGAACCATTTATTTTACTCCGAAACATGTCAACCAAGGAGGTAATTAATAAAGGAGTAAAGTAAAAGGTTTTATTTAAAATAAAAAGCTGTTTGATAAAAAAAACAATATTTTATTAAAAACATTGTTTTAAGAGTATTGAGAACAATGGCCATAATTTTAAACAATTGGTCATATAAATTTGAATAGGTAGATAATTTAATAAAAATAAAAGAGCTCTTTTCTGGAGTGGAGATCTTGTCCAGCAGTGGACGTCTTTCGTCTTTCAAGTATATGTATAGTGTGGTGTAAATATACGAAATAATAATTACGTAATAGTATTATAGATATTACGTAATAATATGGATATATTGAGCCTGTGAATGTTTAATTTAAATATAATTTTCCAATATCAACGGGTTCGATACCTGGCTACGAATATTGATTTTTCAAAAATCCAATGAAGCAGTTTTAGTTTTCATCAAAAACGAGCCGGAGATTCCTTTGAGTACTTTTCGCTATTCCTCATAGTTACGGATTCGGCCATGCACGTCCACTTGAAAAATTCACCATATACAGGGTGAATATGTATAAACCGTCACCGGTATACCGGCTGAGTTTTTTTTACCGTAAGGAAAAAATATGGCATATTAGGTAAGTGAAATAGAAGGTGTTGGCATACTTTTTTTATTTTATTTTCCAAAGCCATCATCAAATAAATAGTTAATTTGGCGCCTATTCCACATAATTACATTTCCACATAATTGCCTGGAAGAGATCGCTGTTAGCGATAAGGCCGCCTTTTTGTGCGATTAATGATGTACGCTGTATTCTTCATGTAGCTTTTGTTAATTGTGCAATAAAGAGTATTTGATTGATTGATTGATTCTTTTTTTGTATGACTGAGTGAATTCGCGTTTGACCACAAACTCATCTGTAGGAAAGTGACGATGTGGTCGAAGATGAAGCACGCGATCCCAGTAAATGCCCATTCACTTTCACACACATCACATTTCACAAATGAAATAAATAAAGAAAATTTGGAGAAAATATGAGTTCGAAATAAATTTCGCATGACAGAAACCTTACGAATCACGGCAGTCGCATAATCAATCTACTACCGGCGCTACCTATGCCAATAACTTATAAGAATAAGAATCGTTTATTTGACCCATTTAGCGACACACATAATTATTATACATGTATAACGGTGAATAGCAAATTGACATAATGGAATTGGGACCGAGACAAAAGTAGGTATAATAATGTTTATTCAGAAAATGTTACATAGTTGAAACTAAATATGTCAGGCTATACTTAGTACCACTAATACAAAAGCCATAGCTGCCGAACTAGGTTTATGCAACCTGTATTTCAGCATACAATGCCCTTCCCCTGGAGATTAAACAGGATTAGCCTAGCTCACATAAAAATCGTTAACAAATCAAATCTTGTAATAAAGTTTTACTGATCTGTGTATGGGTGAATTTAAATCTAATATATATATATATATGTGTGTGTGTGAGTGCAGTGTGGGGGTGCATGTGTGCGTGCGTGCTTTTTAACCTCTATTTTATTATGGTAAGTAGTTTTTCAGTGTCATCATAACTGAGAGTTTTCAGCCAAGAATTCAACCTGTATTTGCATTCATATCTGTTTAGCGGATGTATATTCAACGATTTATCAATTTTGCAGTAGAGTAATGGTCCAAGAAATTTATAAAATTTATTAAAGGTATACAAAACAGTTTCATGTAATAGGATGAGTGAGTACTCCTATCTCATAGCACAGTTTACAAAAATAAAAGTAAAAAATAGGCACCTAGGTACCTAAGTAAAGTTTCACAAATAGACTAGTATTTAAAAATTAATTTTCGGTGTCGCAAAGTGGTGTCAAAGAAGTTTAATGTTTGTACGTCTCCAACACCCTTGAATTCCGTCGAAGGAGACGCTTTCAATAAAACACGGCCAGTCGCTAATACCATTTAATCGGGGAATGGTTTTTTTACAGCGGGGCTTATCCACCGGGCAAAGGAAACATTGCTACATACATCACACCCTCATCCTTAATTATGGTTATCTATGTATTTTAAATAAAAGGAAGGAACGTAATCGCCGACATTTTACTAAACCTAATTAACTTTTAAACTTATTTCGAACTTAATTATAATCCTTAACCAGCCCTAATTCAGTCTATTTCAAATCTATATCGACGAGCAGGCTTCAATGTATCCCTAGGTCTAAGAATCCGGCCTGGGATGTTCTCCGGTGGAACCTGATATGATGGTATCCTCCCCTCGTTAGAACTCGTTGGTGCCCTATTATTTCCTGGACTCGTTGACTCGGGTTCAGTACTTCTTTCTACAGCCCCAGCTGGTGTACTGGGTTTAGGCGGATGTAAATCACCTGCCTCTGACCGTCTATCTTTTATTTGATCTATGTGCCGATCAATTGGTGGACCATCTTCCCTACCTATAACGTAATTACGTGAACCTACCCTTGTCTCCACCCTACCCGGTAGCCATCTTATCCCTCCTGTATAACCTCGGGTCCATACTGTCTGTCCTACCTTAAACTCTCTATGCCTTCCGCCCGCATATTCTACCTGTTCACGTTGCCTCTTATGCACTTGATCCTCCACTTGTCTTTCTCCCCTTAGTAAATCTAGCCTCGATCGTAGGTTTCTTTTCTGTAGTAACATAGCTGGAGATACGCCTGTCGTACTATGTTCAACATTTCTATAGGCCATTAAATAGGCCTGCAAGGCTGCATCAATATCACATCCCTCTCGTAAGGCCTTCTTAATTGCTTGTTTACATAGTTTCACTGCTCCCTCTGCTGCTCCATTTGATGACGGATGATAAATAGGTGTAAATGTTACCTTCACACCATTGTCCTCCATGAACTTTGCGTATTCACTGCTGGTGAATGGAGGTCCGTTGTCCGAAACTACTTCCTTGGGCAACCCAAAGCGAGCAAATAACTCTCTTACTACTTTGATGACTGCATTCGCCGTTGTTCTGGACATTTGAAATACTTCTAACCATTTAGAGGTTGCATCAATCACCACCAAAAATGTAGTGCTATGAAAAGGACCGAGAAAATCAATATGAAGTCTTGTCCATGGTTCCGACACGAATGGCCAAGGTTTGGGTTGTGCCCGTGCAGGTGCTGCACTCTCGGTGGTACAAGCCACGCACTCCCTGCAGGTGCGTTCTATGTCTGCGTCGATACCCGACCACCAAAATATGCTGCGTGCTGTACTCTTCATTTTCACCATTCCCATATGTCCAATATGTAACTCTTTCAGTAAATATTCTTGTAATGTACTAGGAATTACCATTCTATATCCCCACATCACACAACCCATATCTAAATATAGTTCATTCCGTCTCCTAAAATATGGAATCATTTCCTCTGAATAATTATTAGGCCAGCCTGTTTGTAAATACAAAATAACCTTTTTTAAAACCTCATCTTTGCTTAAATGTTCCTGTACTGTTTTCCTGGTAATTGGTAAAAACTTTTGTATAAAATTAACATAGGTTTCTTCCATGACCTCCATTTTGGCCGGTCCTACCGGTAAGCGAGATAAAGCATCTGCTGCATTCTTTTCACTACATACATACTCAATATCGTAATCGTAACCCATTAGTAACACCGCCCATCGTTGGAGCCTGCTCGCTGCCATCACAGGTACACCCGCTTTGTTCCCAAAGATTGTAACTAGGGGTTTATGGTCTGTCCTTAACGTAAATTTCCTTCCATATAGGTATTGATGGAATTTCCTTATACCATAAATTATAGCGAGCGCCTCACGTTCTATTTGTGAGTACGCCTTTTCTGCACTGTTCAGTACACGCGATGCATAAGCTATGGGTTTTTCCCTCTCGGAAGTTATATGCGATATGACAGCCCCTACTCCACAGCTGCTGGCGTCTGTTGTTAAAATCAGAGGTAAATGCGGCGTATAATGAGCCAGAATATCACTGGACACTAATAAATCCTTTATTGTTTTAAATGCTTGATCGCAGCTTTCATTCCATACATATTTAACTCCTTTACGCAATAGAAGGTACAAGGGATACAATATAGTGCTAACATTAGCTACAAACTTGGCATAGTACATCACTAGCCCTAAAAATGATCGCAGTTCACTTACATTTGTAGGCACTGGCACCCTCCGTATAGCTTCTATCTTTTCCGGACATGTATGCACCCCTTCTTCACTTATCCTGAATCCTAAATATGTTACTGACTTCGCAAAGAATGTACATTTTTCTTTCTTAATTTTTAGACCATACTTTTGTAATCTTTTGAACACCTCATGCAGTGTGTGCAAATGGTCACTGTCATCAACCCCGGTTATAATCAAATCATCTAAGAAAACCCCCACCCTTGGCATGTCGGCAAACAATTCTTCGAGTTTTCTTTGAAAAATACCAGGGCTAGAAGACAAGCCAAAAATTAAACGATTGTATTTAAAAAGACCCTTATGTGTATTGATCACTGTGTACTTTTTGGCCTCCTCGTCTAACTCAAATTGTGCGTACGCTTGCGATAGATCTAACTTAGAAAATCTGTGCCCACCATGTAATTTAGTTAACAAGTCCTCCACACGCGGTAGTGGAAAACGGTCCACCTCTAAACATTTATTCAGAGTGATTTTAAAATCGCCACATACCCTGATACTGCCGTCCTTCTTCATAACAGGTACAATAGGTGTAGCCCAGTCTGAAGTACTCACTGGTGTAATCACACCGTCCCTCACCAACGAGTCCAGTGCCCGCTCCACTGGCTCACGCAAGGCATATGCTAGTGGTCGTGCCCGCATAAATACTGGACGCGAGCCAGGCCGCAAGTGGAACCCCACTGTTCCACCGGTGAACCTTCCCAGACTTTCTTCAAACACCTCACAATATCTGGAACTAAATTCATTAAAATTAAACTCCATCTTTGCGTTATTTATATGGTGACATGTAACCCTAGGTAATTCCACTCCCAGCTCACTTATCCACTCTCTACCTATAAGATTTACCTTAGCCGATTCTACAATATACAAATCTAATTTTTTTGACGTACTTTTATATGACACCAAGGGTTTAATTTTTCCTACTGGTTTTACCAACTCACCAGTATAATAACGTAAAATTAGATCACTCTTCCCTAACTTAAAATCGGATAACAATTGATCATAGCACTCTTTGCTAATACACGAAATAACGCTACCTGTATCTAACTCCATTGATAGGGTGGTATTACTGATACTAACCTTCACTGTATATGGACCGTATGAATTTACTTTGTTAGTGTCTATAGAAAAGTTGTTTACCTCATCACTGTCACCATCATAATTTTCCATGGAGTGTTCATTCTCTTCCACTACATGATATATGGGTGCTCGGCTTTGAATATTGGGACACATTTTTTTAAGATGGCCCTGCTTGTTGCAAACCCGACAGACATAAGCCTTAAATTTGCAAGTATTTGTCTCATGTCGGCCACCACACACTTCACACTCGGATTTAAGCTGACAGGCACCGAATTCCCCATGTTTTAGGTCATGCTTCCATCCGCTGCTCACTCTGTTTATGCTATTTGTACCACTGCCTGGTCCGCCTGATCCGGCCGGCTGTGTTTGACTCCACTGACGAGATGATGCCAGATTCCGACCACCAAAGCGCTTCCCCTTGTTACTTGTAACATTTTGCGCATGCCTCACGGTTGATGCCAACTGATGGACTGATGTTGACATCACCCCAGCCCTATTAGGAGAATTTTCTAATAATGCTGCATCTGTCTGAGCCGCCTCCATAGTCAATGCCAGTTTAAGTGCTCTATCAAATGTAATGTCTTCTTCAGTAAATAAGTGCTGTCGTATATTATCATTAGCTAAACCACACACAAATTGATCGCGCAAGTTTTCTTTTAAATTGCTCACTGTAAATTTACAATCCTTAGAAAGTCTCTTCAATTCCGCCACATAATCTGCTACCCCCTCGCCTTTCTTTTGCAAGCGCTGTCGAAATTTGAAACGCTCAGATAGCACGCTTGGTTGGGGTTGTAAATGGGCTTCCATAATGGCTATCAGGTCTTCGAACGTTTTTGTAGAAGGTTTATCTGGTGTGCAGAGGTTCACCATCAGTTCATATGTTTCACTGCCCACAACTGTGATCAATGTAGCTACTTTTACCGCTTCTTTGATATCATTCACTATAAAATATTGTTCTAGACGTTCTATATACGCCACCCAATTGTCCTTGTGTAGGTCAAACGACCCAATCTTTCCCACCGACATCTTTCTTGTTGTGATCGCACGCTTGGGAACAGATACCTGCTGTCTATTTGTTTCCTCACACGTGTGTATTGTTCCACTCGTCGCCAATTTAATGTTTGTACGTCTCCAACACCCTTGAATTCCGTCGAAGGAGACGCTTTCAATAAAACACGGCCAGTCGCTAATACCATTTAATCGGGGAATGGTTTTTTTACAGCGGGGCTTATCCACCGGGCAAAGGAAACATTGCTACATACATCACACTACTCAGCATAAGTTGCAGTCTAGAAATTAGACTACAACGCTGGTTTTCATTAGAGCCTAAGGTGAAACACGGACGCCGATGGAACAATGATGGTAAGTAACTTCTATTTCACTTACCTAATATTCCCTATTTTTTTCCTTACGGTAAAAAACTCATCCGGTATAATATGGTAAGAATTTTCTAAAAATAGTTTGCCCCTGGCGAAAAATGTAGAAGTTATTCATTGATTTTTTTAGAAAATATTTTCAAGAGTTCTGAGTATTTATTTATTAGGATCACCTACAGCACATACATTTTACATTGGTGAAAATAATTATAACAAAGTAGTGTTCTAAGTGCGAATAACAGGGTGAACACAGCATTCACAAGACTAATAGCTACATAATGACATAAAATTATTAATACGCGAGACATGTCGACAATGGCGAGTATTATCTGCGAGGCAATGAACTTCACATTAGTAACAAGTAGAACGACATTGGAACCTTCAAGAAACGAGCCAACACCTTCCTCAAAGGCCGGCAACGCATCTGTGACCCTTTTGGTGTTGCGGGTGTCCATGGGCGGCGGTGATTGCTTTCCATCAGGTGACCCGCATGCGCGTTTGCCGCCCTCTCATAAAAAAAAAAAACTTAATATCGTCCATTTTTTAACTAAATACTTATTCTTAAATCAAGCTAATTATTTGTTAGAAAACATCTTTGTTCCATCACTGAAGTGCGACATTTGCAAAAAAATAAGAACTTTAAGATTATTAGAAAAAAAATCGTTTTGCTTTCCCAACTATGACAGTCAAAAATCAATCAAAAATGTTTTATTTCGCAAGTTATAAGAATAACATTTGAAATCGTCATGACATACAGTTATCGCTCATTCACTAGGCAGTCTCCCCAGAGAAGATCGAGCAAGAAAATCAGGTGTTGCTCTTTTTAAATAAGTTAATACAAATAGAATTTGCAATAATTGTAAAATTTATAATTCGACAAAGAAAAATAATAATAAGACTAAAATATACTGGATATTGCCGAGCGGTTTATGTCCACGCATTCTTATCATCCAGATAGTCAGAAATTTTATAACAGCCTTTGGCGCATAGTTCCGTTTAATGGTTGTTTTAAATTTATTTAAAGGCAAATTTTGAATGTCTACCGGAACCTTAATTAAAAAAGAACATTGTCCCTTGAATGACTTAGTGACTTTGTGTAAGCTACTGCTATGAACAGCAAGTTTATTTTTATATCTTGTACTAACATTGTGTTTTTCACAATTTTTCCTAAACAAATGCAGATTCTTTCTTACGTACATTAAGTTTTCGTAAATATATTGCTAAGCTAAGTAACTTTAATATTGCTTTCCAATTGGTTCAAGGGTCGTGTATTAAACTGAAATGTCAACAATAACGATGTATAATGGCGTAAATTGTCTTATGATTACGTAAACAGTTGCACGAACCATTTTATGATGGCCGTGAATCTATCTCTGGTAATTTTCTTCGTTCGTTAGAACCAACCGTCAGTCTGCCAGCGTCAATCCATCAAAAATGACTAAAACTATCTCGTTATTAGTTAGTTTGTACACTGCTTGTCTAGTTACAAGCGAGAATCCACTACTAATGACAACCGGTGAATCGGATCAGATAACAAAAACAGCTGAATGCGTTTTAAAACTCTCCGCGAAATATTTCGTCGAGAAGAAGGCCCTAAGCGGCAGCATCGTGATCATCAACATTAACTCTTATGTATCAACAACACAGGGCCTCTTATTGCAAACTATACATGGAGGTACCAGGTATTCCATTATGGTGAAAGATTCCTTTTACCACCACGCGAACGCCTCCCATTTTCCGGAGAAGGCGAAAAATTATATGTTGATTTTAGAGGAGAAAAGCGAACTGAGGAGAAATATATTACAACTGAACAAACTACCGACTTGGAATCCATTAGCGAAGGCCATAGTGTTTTACCAATTGCAAAATGATGAAAATGCCGAAAATATTTCTATTCATTTTATTAACGAACTCCTCGAGTATAAACTTATGACAAGTATAATATTTATCCATTCATCTATCAACGAAGAAGTCGTTGCATATTCGTGGACTCCATACAGCGAAACTAACTGCGGCGGCAAATGTGAATCAATATACATACTAGACAGATGTAAAGACAATCATATACTTCAAATGGAGCATCAAAGAGAAATCTTCCCTGTTAACATGAAAGGCTGTCCTTTAGTTGCTTACGCCATAGTTTCTGAGCCTTATGTATTACCGCCTGTTGCAAGATTGACAAATACAACCTACCCCGACGCTTACGAATTCCATAGAGGCGGTGAAATAAGTCTTGTTAAAATCATAAGCCAATTTACAAACATGACTTTGATCATACGGACGCCAGAGACAGCTGAGAGTTGGGGGATCGTTTACCCAAACGGGACAGCGACCGGAGCGTATGGTGTGTTAAGAAATGATGAAGCTGACCTAGTTATAGGGAACATAGAGGTCACAAGAATACTTCGAAAATGGTTCGATCCGACAGTAAGCTATACACAAGACGAAATGACCTGGTGTGTCCCAAAAGCCGGACAAGCGTCCACTTGGAACAATTTGGTCATTATCTTTCAGTGGTCAACTTGGGTCGTAACATTAATTAGCCTTATCGTAATGGGCTGTATATTCCACTATTTATACTACAAAGAGTGCGGTGGTAGAATAACAAAATGGCCGACGAATTCTTTGCTAATGACATTCAGTATGTTACTCGGGTGGGGCGCGTCATTCCAACCGAAAAGCTCTACGTTCCGCATCCTAATCTTCGGGTGGCTTTGCTTTAGTATTAACATGAGTATCTCGTACGAGTCGTTCTTGAGAAGTTTCCTAATGCACCCGCGATTTGATAAGCAGATAAACACCGAGGCGGATCTCATACAGTCTAGCATTCCTTTGGGAGGCAGGGAGATTTACCGACCCTATTTTCAGACTAATAACGCAAGCTCGTTTTATTTGTATCGCAAATACGAGTCGACGTCTTTCGCTGAGGGGATAAAGCGGACAGCTTTGGGTAGGAATTTCGCCGTAGTTTCGTCGAGGCGTCAAGCCGAGTATCAAGATCAGAAATTAGGTAAAGGGGCCCCTTTGGTTTACTGCTTCCCCGAAAGGAATAACCTTTACAAATATGGTGTTGTTCTTTTAGCTAGAAAGTGGTTTCCGATGTTGCCGAAATTTAACAATATAATTCGGAGCGTTTCGGAGAATGGCTTGATTGAAAAATGGAGCGAGGAATTATTGTTTGCCAAAGTTAGTGGCACAGGCACTAGTGTTATACTGCCTTTGACAATCTCGCATTTGTTAGGCGCTTTCATATTCATTAGTTTTATGTATATAGTGAGCATATTAGTGTTTATTGCAGAGTTATCTTGTAATTGTTATCAGATTAGAATGAAGACTTGGATATCCGTTCATAAACCGACCAATAAAACAACACCGATATAATCACTCTCACATTTCCACACATCAGCTATCCTATTTAATAGTCGTTAATTAATAACTAAGCCGTCAATAGTCGATGCTGTGCAAATTATTAATAAATTTTCAAGAAAAGAGTAAAAGAGCAATTATTTGTCTTTATGATTTCTCCTCAGTATTATAGTAATTATTTAATTATTTATCATAATACGAGTATTGATAATGTATATACTTGTTTATACTTCGTACTATATATATATGTATATTGGATATTATTATTTTTTAATAATTTTTAATTGTTGTGTACACTATTTTCTGCCCAATCTAATAAACACTATGTATCTCTAAGGTTTGCTGGTAGAAAACTCTATCGGAGTTAAGCTCGCCTTTGTACATTTTATACACAATACAATGACAGACGACCGATTGGTGTAGTGGATAGTGACCCTATCAGCGAAACCAATGGTTGCGGGTTCGAATCCCGCGAGGGGTAAATGTTTGTGTGATGAATACGAACATTTATTCCCGAGTCTTGGAAATGTTTGTTTGATGAATACGAACATTTATTCCCGAGTCTTGGATGTTTATATGTATAAATATTTATGTATGTTTATCCGTTATCTAGTATCCATAGCACAAGCATTGCTTAGTTTGGGACTAGATGATTGGTGTAAGTGTCCGAAATATTTATTTATTTATTTAATGCATATTTCTGTAACAATTTTGTGTACAATAAAAATATTAAGATATTAAGAAAATTATTTTCACATTGCCAGTATCACTTAAAAAAATAAATGATAATTAGCATATAATGTACATCATGTCAATATTAAAACTATCATTCTTACACTCATGAATAAGCATGCAGTTTACAATCACTGAAAAACTACTTACCATAATAAAATAGAGGTTAAAAAGCACGCACGCACACATGCACCCCCACACTGCACTCACACACACACATATATATATATATATTAGATTTAAATTCACCCATACACAGATCAGTAAAACTTTATTACAAGATTTGATTTGTTAACGATTTTTATGTGAGCTAGGCTAATCCTGTTTAATCTCCAGGGGAAGGGCATTGTATGCTGAAATACAGGTTGCATAAACCTAGTTCGGCAGCTATGGCTTTTGTATTAGTGGTACTAAGTATAGCCTGACATATTTAGTTTCAACTATGTAACATTTTCTGAATAAACATTATTATTATTATTATTATATTATAATTAAAAATTCTATGTGTAGGTACGTAAACAGTTAAATAAACAAACAATAAATCCTGATAATAATACTAAATATAGTCTTATATTTGTGCGTATTACTTACTTTAGTAACTTATTAGTAATCTGTGGTATTACATAATAATAGAGAGGCTTCCTAGAATAAATATACCTGTGCCAGGAAACCTGGCACTTCCATTGCAAATAGGTTTTAATGCATTCGTAGAAGTAAGCATTAGCTACAAGGACAGCTTTACAATAAATACTTATTTTTAAAAACTGATACTTTTCGAAAAATATGAATAACTTTTATGTGTGTGTATGTATGTGTGTGCAGTAGGTATTTACCCGACATGTACTTGCTACTCAATTTAAAGCTTAAGATTAGTTTCAATTGCCATTAATTATAGATCTCACTTCGGCACAATTAATGTAATATCAGATAATAATGAGACGAATGTTTATTAGAGCACGTTCACATTGAAGGTGATTGAATTATTTTTAATAAGGTAGATATTCTTCTTTAGCAAAAATGTTCTTTTTTTGCAGACATGAGATAAGATGGTGGTTATCTAACCAGGCGGACATTTAAAATGCCATACCACAAACCAAACCGAGTACTAAACATGTACCCCGCTGGGGATCGAACCCGCGACCTCCGAATCCTAAACCCAATGTTGTTTACATTGAGCCACGGTGGTGGTTAAATATCCCTCTGCTATTAATACTCCCTATCAATATATCAACTCTAAATATTTCTTTCAGACAATGAAATGTCGAGTGCGCGAAAATCGAGGTCTGCGACTACACCAAACAAATAATCCTGTAGCTTTTGCGGCACTCTTTTCTCACAGATGATTTCCCTTTCCGAAGCGGTAGAATTGACCGAACGGTTGGTGTAGTGGATAGTGACCCTGTCAGCGAAACCAACGGTTACCGGTTCGAATCCCGCGAGGGGTAAATGTTTGTGTGTTGAATATGAATATTTATTCCAGAGTCATGGATGTTTATTTTATTTTATTTATTTATTTATCATTTATTGCACACAAGAAAAAAACATACAGATACAACATAATAGAGACGACACAACAGGTTCTGCTTATTTCTACAATGAAATTTCTTCCAGCAGATATATATTTATGTATGTTTATCACTTATATAGTATCCATAGTACAAGCTTTGCTTAGTTTGGGGCCAGCTGATTGGTATAACTGTCCAAAATATAATGTAATAATTTATCAACCGCATTTATAATTTAATTAGATTAGATTGTGATTGGTCCGATAGTAGGTACAATATTTAAAAAACGCTATTATTATTCCCAGAAGATTTAAATTGACATTCAATAAATTAATTTTTACCCTCTAATTGTTTGCTATTCTTGTGAGATAAGAAAGAGTGGATCTTCCTGGCACAGACATTTTCAAGCTTAAAAGGAGGAACCCACATATTATTATGTAGGTACCCTATCTTAGCTGAAGCAAATAAATTATTTTATATCTTTACCCGACTGCTCAAGAAATAAGGTAATGTTTTTCGAGTGTATGTACGTAAGTATGTATATAAGTATGTATGTCCGTTCCTTTGGCGCATTCTGTAGGCAAAAAGCGTTTCGACAGATTTCGAAGTGCAAGGTGTCGTTAGATTCGTCTTGATACCTGGAGTGTCATAAGATATATTTTATGATAAATTATTCAACATGGCGTCCGCAAAATACAAAATGATGATGTCGAGTTTTTAGGTTTTTAAATACTTAAATATTGGGTCTTTACCTATAAAATTGGAGATTTTTCTCCTTCGTTAATCATATGTACCAATTCCTGCGATTTTCGAAGCTATATCCAAATTTGTTTTTTATTTGGAAAATGGAATATAATATCAAGGTTTCACATGAAATATTTTTTAATTTCTGAGCTAAATCACATAATAAAAAAAATTTGAACATCGCTCTTTTCATGTGCTTCCCATAATTCATTCCTTAGATTCGCTGAAACATTTATAAAGCGGTTACTTTTAAATATTAACGCTGCCTATACTTAACTTAATGTTATCCGATAATACACACAAAGTTTTGCAAAATTTGGATTTGCCGTTCCTAAAAAAATCTCAAAAAAGTTTGTATGGAGAAAACAGTCTTAATGAAATTTTTCATACAAAACGCAAATTTCATAGGTGAGGACCTAATAGTTATGTATATCATGTATCTCACGTTGAAATTAATACTCGTAGTTTTGAAGTTTGATATCGCTTACATCGCCAATCTAAAATAAATACTCTACGAACGTTCTTGTATTAGTAAATTATTATTTACTTAAAATTTAGTTTACTCAGCAATGTCCTTAGGTACACCACCTAATACTAGATAATTACTACTTAAGCATACGTAAGTGTTAAACCACCATGTTGACTGGTACTCAGCATTAGGCCACATTTGCGAACACGATCAAATACCATGAGAACTTTACTGGTTGAGAATAAAGTTGAAAATCGCTGTGCTGATGGGAGGATAGATGAAAATGGTTGGGGCGGTTAAGGCATTAATGACATGCTCAATGTGAGCACGTCATTTGCTGCTTATCATGCGTTAGATGTACAGCATTAATTGGGGGGATAAATTCAGACGGTAGGAACATCACTTATGCTTCGGTATATGTATACATACGTTTATTTTCTGGCAGGCTACTGTTCAAATCTTTACAGGTTCTCTCCATAGCGTGCCTATACATTTATCAAGTATACATATTTTTTAAATAAAACAGTCAACTATTTATAAAAATATATTTTTTTTATATGAGAGGGCGGCAAACGAGCTTGCGGGTCACCTGATGGAAAGCAATCACCGCCGCCCGCAACACCAAAAGGGTCACAGATGCGTTGCCGGCCTTTGAGGAAGGTGTAGGCTCGTTTCTTGAAGGTTCCAATGTCGTACTCGTTCGGGAATACCGCTGCAGGAACTCCCTTCCACAGGGTGATCGTACGTGGTAGGGAGTTTCTTGAGAAACGTACAGTGGTAGACTTAAGAATAAGAATAAGAATCGTTTATTTGACCCATTTAGCGACACACATATTATTATAACATGAAATGTGAAAATATACACAGTGAAATTGGGGCCGAGTGAGATAAGAGTAGTATGTACACAAAACAATTGTGATGTTATAGAATAGGTACCTACTCCTATCTCATAATGCAGTTTACAAAGTGCAATAAAAATACTTAATCAATGTTTCACTTATAGACTAAAGTCCTTAAAAATTTAATTTTCGGTGTCGCAAAGTGGTATCAAAGAAGGTCTCCTACTCAGCATAAGTTGCAGTCTAGAAGTTAGATTACAACGCTGGTTTTCAGTGGAGCCTAAGGTGAAAGGGTGTTATTACAGCTTACACGAATTCTTAGATGACAAGTCCATATAATTGTATTGTAACCAATTGTAACGTACCTATTAATCACATATGTAATGTATTTTATTTGACATAAAGAATTGTATTAATAAGTTAAGTAAAGTTTTTTAAATTGTAACTGCTAAAATATTGTAATGCCTTTTACGGCGGAACATAGCGCTCTAAGGATTTTGTAAGACCAAATGCTATCTGTGATCCACAATAAATGTACTTTGACTTGACTTGAAAACACGGACGCCGATCGGACACTGACGGTAAGTTTAAACAGTTTTTTTAAATTATATACTAGATTATTTATTTTTAACCGACTTCAAAAAAGGAGGAGGTTCTGTATTCGGAGCGTATTTTTTTTTGTATGTTCACCGATATCTCCGAGATTTGGCGGTTGATTCACATGGTTCTTTTATACACACGTGCTGGGTGATTTTAATCGATACGTTCGATGGGAGGACTTCCACTCATCCAGGTGATGTGGATGGAATTTTAATTTTCGGCGAGAAGTGTAAAGTTTAAATTGAGCAGCTGGTATTAGCTCGAACAGAATATATATTTGTATTCCAGATCAATTCTTGATAGAGAGAGGCTTATTTGGTGGTTTGGCATTTTAAATATCCACCCACCGTCTATTTTAAGTTTGCCGCCAAACAGCGATGTTAATAGCATTGTTGTGTTCCGGATGTCAGAGATAAAGTAGCCAGTCCCCCAAATAAGATGGGGTTTCCGGGTCAATACGCTTCCACATTCGGCCTCATTTTCACTTAACATCAGGTGTGATTGATGTCAAGTGCTAACCAGTAGCGAATAAAAAGCAACAACAACAAATTACAAGATTAATTGTAATTACATGGCCATGAAAGATGTTGGACTTCCATAATAAAGGTGGTTTAGAATGGTTTACTTTGTATTTTTTTTTATGCACGACAGGTTCGTACTTGACCTCAATCACACCTGATGTTAAGTGAAGATGAGGTCGAAGGTGGAAGCGTACTGACCCGGAAACTCCAATACATTTGGGGAACTGGCTATTTTATCTGTGACAACCGGAACACAACAATGCTATTAACATTGCTCCTTGGCGGCAGATTTAGATAAGATGGTGGTAGCTAGCCAGGCGGACATTTAAAATACCCTACCACCAACCAAACCGAGTACTTAAACATGTACCCCGCTGGGGATCGAACCCGCGACCTCCGAATCGTAAACCCAATGTTGTTTACATTGAGCCACGGAGGCGGTTAGATGTTGAGGCGGTTGTATGGGTAATCGGAAATTGTTATCTAATTCGACAATTGTGGGGAAAGTTGTACGTAATCAAGAGTGACGTCACCAGTTTATAAGAATTACACAAATTCAAATTCAGTATGTTTAGTAACGATCTGCCTTCCAAAATACACTCCATCGTATTTATAATAACAAGGACATCCTATAACAACATATGAAGCAATGTCTCACTCCTTAGAAATTCGTTTATGGGCTACACGTAGCCCTTTGAGGGTAGTTACTGAAAATGGAACGCCATATTTCGCCGCGCTAATATCAAAGTATAATTATTCCCAGTAATACAATTTCTTAGTCGCTTGACTTTCTAAGAAAGAACTTTGTCAGACGTGCTGAAACTCTATGACGACCTGTTTGGTGTAGTGGTTAGAATCGCTGACTGCTATACCAAAAGTAGCGGGTTCGAAACCGGCAACGGGCATTATGATGACCGATTGGTGTAGTGGATAGTGACCCTATCAGCGAAACCAACGGTTGCGGGTTCTAATCCCGCGAGGGGTAAATGTTTGAGTGATGAATACGAACATATTTATTCCCGAGTCTTGGATGTTTATATAAATATTTCTGTATGTTTATCCGTTATCTAGTATCCATAGCACAAGCTTTGCTTAGTTTGGGGACTAGATGATTGGTGTAAGTGTCCGAAATATTTATTTATGTTTGTATGATGAATACTGGCAAGAGTACCAGAGTTATGGATGTTTCATTAATAATATTGTTTAATTTTTTTATTTCACAACGGATTAGAACCTGACCTCAATTACAGCTGATGTTAAGTGAAGATGAGGCCGAAGGTGAAGCGCATTGACCCGGAAGGCCAACTTATTTGGCGGACTGGCTATCTTCTCTCTGACAACCGGAACACAACAATGCTATTACCATTGCTGTTTTACAGTTTAGGCCCGTATTACAGATCGTTGCTCAAAGAGAGATCTGCGCTTGAGCATAGTTAGAAAGAGATGCCGCTATATAAGTTACAGAAAGCTGTCTCTTTTTAACTGTCCTCAAGCGGAGACAACTTGAGTAACATTCTAAAATATAATATGATAGATAAGATCGTGGTAGCTAGCCAGGCGGACATTCAAAATACCCTACCACCAACCAATATGCATTTATTTCAATGCCGTCGTTTTTCGTTGGGGGTCGATAAACCACTAGTGGGCTCTTATCCAAGGACTGACCGCGTTTGAGAAAGCGAATGGCGAATGCGATATTACTGATGATTGTGATGATTCTAGAGATATAATAATAAGAAATATTTCGGACACTTACACCAATCATGTAGTCCCAAACTAAGCAAAGCTTGTGCTATGGATGCTAGATAATGGATAAGTCTTTTTTTATTTGTTTTATTATTCGTTATAGGATTTTTTCTTTTGCACACAATTTACTGCTAAACTCCAAATTTACTAGGTTTCCTATTTCAATGCTCAGGTTGGCTGGAAGAGATCTCTTAAAGAGATAAGTCCACCTTTGTACGTGACCTATTGTTTGTACTCTGTTATTGTAATATTTTGGTGCAATAAAGAATAAATAAACATACATAAATATTGATATACTCATCCATGACTCGGGAATAAATGTTCATATTCGTCACACAAACATTTACCCCTCGCGGGATTCGAACCCACAAAGATTGTTGAAGAGAAAGATGTCTAACGTACGTACAACGCTGCATAATATTTTAATGTGTAATATTTTACGATATTACGTTCCAAGCCCATTGGTGTCTACTTGTTATGGAGTTTATTGAAGGATTACTTTCGTTAATTAATTAGATCGGTTTAATTAATGGTTGCAGTTAATTTACTTAATTAGATAATTAAATGGATTTGCGTTTATTCGGTATGAAAATTGGGTATTTGAGTAACCATGATTGAAAACTGCTTTCAGAAATATCGTCATGTATCCAACTACTTATTAAAAAGCTTCTTTAACTGAGGTTGTCTGGAAGAAATTGCTATCAGCGATAAGACCGCCTTTGTACATTTTATCATTTATTTTAAATGTAGTTTGTATTTTATTTTTGTGTAAAGTATCTAATTTATTAATGTTAGTAATATTTGAAAAACTCTTTCAAAAACCACGCCACGGTAACTGTAATAGAGCTCTTAACTCTCTGAGCGCATAAGATAGTAGCACATTCGAGCTAATGATAGAGGGGGACAGAGATAGGAGCTGCAGAATGTAGTTAGTACACACAAGCTAATGAAGATAAGTTCGCGCTAATGAGAGACCACACAACACGCGACTCTCTTGACAACTGAATTTGGGGGCCCGGTAGCAATGATTGGCTAAGTGCGATTAATCACAGTTAACTAAGCCGAGATGTTAAAAACATTTATTAATTATTTATTTATTATTATTATTACGATACATTATCATTACAGTAGAAACCAATGCAATAATGTACGAACCAACTAAATAGTATAATAGTTAATATATAAAACAATAAAATTATAATTTAGGCATACTAATCTTTAGCTACTTATATAACATACAAGATATAGAGGGACTTTTGTGAATTCACTTAGAGGACATGAGATTTATTTTTTATCATTTTCTAGCTCTTCCTTCGGGATCGATTCCTGCTAGAGGTGAAACTTTGTGTGATGAATACGAATATTCATTTCCAAGTCACGAATGCTTATACAGCGTGGGGAAAAAAAAATGGGGCTTCTATGAAGTATTTGTAATTTCTTGGAAGTGGTTCCAGCCATCTAAACCCCGTAAATTCTGCACAATAATATAAATATTTTTATATACCTATCAATTCAGTCGTGGCTAGTTTGGAACTACATTATTTATATATGTCGTATTTATACATATAAGGACGTGTATGTGTCATCATAACTAAAGCACACCAATATGATGAACCAATTGGGTTCTACAATATAATACAAAATTATATTCTTATCGCACACCAACAGTCGTCTTAGATATCTATCACACAGGATATTTCTGTAGCAAACACTCGTATGAAAGTGCCACTAGTGACCCTCTATGCCGACTTCGCTAATAGAAAATAATAGCTAACAGAGTTGATTACCATTACCATTAATACCATTAATTATTTATTTAATATTAAGATGAGTTATGGCAATGGTCTATCTCTCACTATGAGCCTCATAAAAAGCTCAACGTAACCTCACGATGTTTTCCTTCACCGTTTACGAGCAGTCGGATAAATGCACATAAGTAATAAATTTAAAAACTCATTGGTACATGGCCTACCTGGGAATCGAACCCGGACTTTCCACATTGGGAGACACGTCTTAACCGCTGACTCACCGACGTTCGACATGGAATAGTAAAATAATCAAAATGTGTTAATCTGTGTTAAAGCCATAGTTGGTGCCACCGATCTACAACAACAATTAATCTCAAGTTAGCGTTTGAACCTGACACGTACCTAACAAAGGGACTGGCGTTCATTTATAATGGTAAGGCAGGTTTTCAAAATTTTATATTGTTTTAAAAGCAGTGTCGTTTGAAGGCATAGGAAATTAAATGTGTGCAGTCCGGGACTTCGCTTAGCAGGTTAACGAGCCGACATATTTTTCGTCCGCTCAAACGCGTGTCATTTTATGCACGACTAGACATGCTGATTTGGGCAATTCATTTGTGTAGTAGGTCTGTAGTTGATTTGAAATATAGTTAGAAAAAGCATTATAGGCGTAAATATTTGTGTGATAAATATAAACATTATAGATGTTTATGGGAATAGTCCCAAGTCAAGGATGTTTATACTAATATTTATGCATGTTTATCCGTTATCCAGTAAACGAAAAGGCTTCGCACATAGCTCTATTTTAGGAGAAACATGTGCCAGAAATTCTAGAATTCTTTTGTTTATCTGAAATCCAAGGTATACACCATCTTATCTAAATCTGCCGCCAAACAGCAATGTTAATAGGATTGTTGTGTTCCGGTTGTCAGAGATAAGATAGCCAGTCCCCCAAATGTGTTGGGGTTTCCGGGTCAGTACGCTTCCACCTTCGACCTCATCTTCACTTAACATCAGGTGTGATTGAGGTCAAGTACGAACCCGTCGTGCCTAAAAAAAATATAAATATAATCATACATGCGTACAAAATAAATATCTATAAATAAAGTAGATATACAGAATAAATCTGTGCTTAAAGATTACTTCAAGACAACCTGTGTCCTCTGTCAGACAAAACCTCTCAGTGTCCTCGTAGGACAAATTTTGAAGAAATTCTTATAGTAGCTCCACTATTACAATACTGTGGTAGCTCCTTATTATGATTGTAGGTAAGGTGGTACATAGCCGATTTTCGCATTTAATCTTCAAACTTCAAACTTCAAGCATTTATTTCAAAGATATATGATATCATTTGTTGAAAGTCAATTTAATGGTGCTCCCACATTGCCGTTAGAAAATGTTTAATAACGTTAGTAAGCATAGCAAACATTTAATCACAAATGTTAAAATAAATTTTCATGTTAGAAAATGTTTAGTAATGTTAGTAAACATTTTATAACAAAACAAATTATAACAAAATAAAACATGTGTTATCTTTTGTTTGTAAACATTTTATGTGATGGCGGGATAGGCGGTGCGGTGCGGTGGGGGGTTAGAGTACGCAGGTCATCAATCAAAAATTAAAAAATACATGTTTGGTTTGTTAATTATTAAAAAAATTATTAGTAAGGTAAGGTAGGTACCTACCTAAAGTATGATTAGATTAGATCATATTAAAAGTAAATAAAAAAATAATTAAAAATGTTGTTTGACTTACCTGTATGTATTCCTTTAAAACCTCATTGAGAGCCTCGCACACTTCTGGTACGATAATAGATATCACTTGGTCTGACAACTTGAACACATTTCCAAGACTTTTATAACTGCTACCAGTTGCCAAAAATCTTAACGTTACCGCAAGTCTTTCCGTCACACTTACAGATTTTCTAAATTTAGTGTCTCGTTTGGCTATTTTTGCCCCAATTAAATTTTGTAGATATTCAAATTCGGAACTGTTCATTCTTATAAAATCTTTTAAGCAACCGTCAATACCCAAATCCTTGAGATAGTCTGTGGCACTATATTTTCCTCTAGCTTTTAGCGTTTGGCGCATCCAATAAGAGCGCTTTTTCTTCTTTTTTAAACAAAAAATAAAAGCTATTCCAATGAGCAAATCTTCTTCCATTTTCGTGTAGACGTCCTCGGCCCTCAGAAGGCGAAACCAAACTGCGAGCCAATACTAGATGTTATAAAATGTTTAAACATTTTCCATCAATGTAGGAGCACTTATAACATGTAACAGTTTCTAACAAAATGCAACAATTGTTAACATTTGTTAGTAAATGTTTTGGTGTTATAAAATGTTTACAAACATTTTCTAACGGCAATGTGGGAGCACCATAAGTCTACTGGAAATAAAAAAAAAGCTTATTGCATTTATCTGTCAGTCGGTATGTCCAAGCTACTACCGCTTCGGAAAGGGAAATCATCTGTGGGAAAAGAAGCGGCGTAAGAAACCCACAGGATCATTGTTGTCCTTTTTTTAAAAAAAATAAAGTATATAACTAATACAATTTTATAATTTTGGGGAGCTGGTCGAAGTACACCAAGCGTGTTTGTCATTCAGGTAGTCACTAATTTTATAATAACCCTTTTTTGCTAATGTTATTTTGACATAATCTTTAAATTTTTTCTGTGTTGGATTAATGATATTCTCAGGTATAAGATTATGAAAGCGTACACAGTGTCCCACAAATGATGCATTAACTTTGCTTAGTCTGAACATATTAAATTATGCTTGTCACTATTTTTCGGGAACGCAGTCGCACGCAAATCTATTAGAAGTGATCCTAGGAATACGTAAAATCTAGATGAAATTGCATGTTTTGTTCCTCAATCCTTTCATCTAACGTGCTTTATGGAATTAATTAATTTTTACAGTACACTAAGACTCTAACGATTAAAACAAGACCATTAGCAGACCTGTCCTATGGATAGATTTTATATTATAGTGCTTGGACAATTGTAAGATATTTTGTATATTACCTGTTAAAGTGTAAAGTAAAATACCAACTTGAGATATGCTATCTTTCTTGAGCTACAGGTAGTTTTAATAAAAAAATTTTAAAAAAAATCTTTAAAATAAAACCTGGCGGTCAAGGTCAGTATAATGGGCGGGGGTAGGTAGCAGACCATCCCTAGTTTCTACCCTAGGCGTATGTACAGCTCCCTACCAAACACCCTGTAGGTATATAAGAACTTACTTTGGTGTTTTAATAACTATGAGTATATGAGTCATTTACTTATCTTCCCTAAATAATTCCAGTAATAGCTTGGTCATGAACTTATAACCAGGGCCTTTACTGATGTAGATATATTGTATGTATTCCTAACTCAACCCTGATATACTCCGTTGCCATGTGAAATGTAAAGGGAACGTCTGTCTGTCAGAGACCACCTACCGCGAGACAGGCCGACACTTCCATTCATCTTTATTCACTGTACACTCGACCGAGGAATGCTCTGCTCATTTTGTGTGATGTAAATTACTGGCTATTCGTATACATATCAAATGTCTGTCTGTTCAACTCTATCACTATGTAGCTATTAGTTGTAGAAACCGTGGACGCTTGTGATGTTGAATTTACATAACAGTCTTTCATCTTCGACATCTCAGCAGCTGAATGTCCACTGCTTACTCAATATGAGGCATATGCTTATCACTTATGGATTCTATCTAGTTGGAGCAGGTCTACGTTTCAGCCTATCTTGGTGCTTAGTTGGCCACGGAGCAGCTGTTGAGGATTAAATTTCTAGAGTGGAATTTAACCGCCTCCGTGGCTCAATGTAAACAACATTAGGTTTACGATTCGGAGGCCCCGGGTTCGATCCCCTGCGGGGTACATGTTTAAGTACTCGGTTTGGTTGGTGGTAGGGCATTTTAAATGTCGCCCTGGCTAGCTACCACCATCTTATCTAAATCTGCCGCCAAGCAGGAATGTTAATAGCATTGTTGTGTTCCGGTTGTCAGAGATAAGATAGCCAGTCCCCCAAATGTGTTGGGGTTTCCGGGTCAGTACGCTTTCACTTTCGACCTCATCTTCACTTAACATCAGGTGTGATTGAGGTCAAGTACGAACCCGTCGTGCATAAAAAAAACACAAGAAAATAGGCAAAGCAGAGAATTTATAGAAGAACAAATTTTTCTTTGAACTTTACTTTCAACGAAAATTTCGGATCAACAAAGTCAGATATAGTAACACATAAATACCTACATACATATGCTCACGCCTGTTTCCCGTTGGGGTAGGCAGCGACTATTGATTTCCACTTGCAACGATCCTGACATAATACTTTTCCTTCTTCAACTCTCATTAATTGCTTCATACACGCTCGTCGGTTAGGGGTTGAGCGCACCTGACCTTTTGTGAGTACGTCAGTCACTTGATTGACGTACATCCTTCTTGGTCGATCTTTACCGACACTTCCAATCACGTCTTCATTACTTAGTCAGGTCAAAAGTTTTGTGTAATAGGCCCCAGGGGTTAATTCTCGGACTCTCGAGATGCAAAGTAATTTTTCATATTTTCGAAACATTCGATATCCGCGGCTTGAACTAATTAAAAAATGAATGGAATAAAATAGAATATAATATGATTTATTTACTCTTGAATAGGGTAAATTACATATGGTTGTTATTACAAGAAGATCCCCTAATTCAGTCATTACAATGACCTGCGAATATTGGAAAATATTAAAGTTTCATACAAATAAAATTAGCTTGCATACAATGCTTGATTTTTCATCTTGACTCTGGCAGTTCTCACGAAATATTGTGCATATGAGATACATCTTCCGTGGCTTTTAACCGCTTCCGTGGCTCAATGTAAACAACATTGGGATTACGATTCGGAGGTCGCGGGTTCGATCCCCAGCGGGGTACATGTTTAAGTACTCGGTTTGGTTGGTGGTACGGCTTCACTTAACATCAGGTGTGATTCACGAACCCGTCGTGCATAAAAAAAAAACATCTTGAGTGTGAGAAAATCTCAAGCGTGCAAAACCACACTTTTCCCAACACACAAAATATCAAACAAGTTCAAGCAACGCATCACTTCCCGTCGACTGTACTTACATTAACAACATCCACCAACTCTAACGCCATCAAACAAAGTTCACTTTCCTAGACAAATCCTCTCGGTAATTTAAATCCACATCACTTCACAGTGGAGACTACGTTAGGAGCAGAATGAAAAATGGTCCGCACTGATAATGCGGTTGATGTTTTGCAGAACCCTGAAAGGTCTCGGTTGTCACGAATTTTGTTCTTGATAAATATGTCCCGGGGCTAATTTATTGGATAACAAATTGCTCAATGTAACATACTGTGCCTGTTGGTTACATGTGAAATTATTTGCTTGGCTATATTTACCTTCTATTTATATTGATCCTTACCTATGAAATTGGCAATTCGTATGAAGAATTTCATTAAGACTGTTTTCTCTATACAAACATTTTTGATTTTTTTTGGGAACGGCAATTCCAAATTTAGCTAAACTTTTGTGTGTATTATCGGATAACATTAAGTTAAGTATAGGCAGCGTTAATTTTTAAAAGTAACCGCTTTGTCAAAGTTTCAGCGAATCTAAGGAATGATTATGGGAAGCACACGAAAAGAGCTCTGCAAACTCTGCAGACTCTTTTGCAAAAATTATTTTCTTGTAGCAATTATTATTATTAAATTCTTTATTGCACACAAAAATAAAATACACTTGTCAATATATAAATAAATAAAATACAATCAAAGTCAAATAAAATAAAAAACAAAAAAAAAATACAAAAAATACAAAAAAAAAAAAATTGTCATTGGATGCAATTTAACGTCATCCTGAGCTCAAATACTATATATACCGGATGAGTTTTTTTACCGTAACAAAAAAAATAGGGCATATTAGGTAAGTGAAATAGAAGTTATTCGCATAGGTAGTAAATTTTTTTTTCTTTTCAAAAACGCACGCGCCGTCCTGAGATTGAATATGCTACTGGCGTGATTATCATGGTTCCAGTCATGCCAAATTTATTTGGAACTCATGTTTTCTCCAAGTTTTCTTTATTTAATTAATTTAAGACGACCGGTTGGTGTAGTGGATAGTGACCCTGTCAGCGAAACCAACGGTTGCGGGTTCGAATCCCGCGAGGGGTAAATGTTTGTGTGATGAATACTAACATTTATTCCCGAGTCATGGATGTTTATATAAATATTTATGTATGTTTATCCGTTATCTAGTATCAATAGCACAAGCTTTGCTTAGTTTGGGACTCTAGATGATTGGTGTAAGTGTACGAAATATTTATTATTTATATTAAAAAAAAATTATGTAATTATGTGAAATAGGCTGCAAACGCGCGTTGACGTGACCGTCAAATGACACAATTAATGTTGTATTCTATGATAGTTTTGAAAAAAAAAACTACCTATGCCAATACCTTCTATTTCACTTCCCAAATATGCCCTAGTTTTTCCTTACTTTAAAAAACTCACCCGTATATGAAGATATGTTTTTTTTTGTTATGCACAACGGGTTAGTACTTGACCTCAATCACTCATTCATCAATCAATCAATCATAAGATGTTATGTCTCACTTTCGCTTGAAGTAGTTTGTAGTGGTAGAGCCACGCTGTAAGCTATTAGCTTGCAGCATGAATGGGCCGGCTCGACCGGGGAAGTACCACCCTCTCGCAGAAGACCGACGTCTGGGGTGGACACCTTCCTCAAAGGCCGGCAACGCATCTGTGACCCTTTTGGTGTTGCGGGTGTCCATGGGCGGCGGTGATTGCTTTCCATCAGGTGACCCGCATGCTCGTTTGCCGCCCTCTCATATAAAAAAAAAAAAGTAAGAGTCTCATCAGCTCCGATCGATGACGCAGATTAAACTACAACGGACACATATTCAGTTTTAGCTACAGACGCCAAATCATCGATAGAACATCTTTACAGCGGTCGTGAATAGCGCCACTTTGGCTTTCCTGTATTATTCATCGGATCGCATTATCATAAGTTCAGCGCTGTTAAAGCTGGGAGCAGATGCTTGGCTGTGAAAATAGTTTGGCGTAAATTTTTCTATTTTATGCCTTTTGCATCCAATGTGAGTTTGGCATGGGAGGATTATTCATAATGTTTGTGTATATACAGACGACCGATTAGTGTAGTGGATAGTGAACCTGTTAGCTAAATTAAAGGTACCTGGTTCGAATCCCGCAAAGGGGTATATGTTTGTGTGATGAATAAGAACATTTCCAACAACATACATAATATATTACTCTCTAGTCATTATTTTCACTACCTTATCACCGCAACTTGGCACGAATCTGCTCAACCAATCAAAGCAAAGTAGACGTAAACTTTTATTTTATATTAAAGTTTTTGCATGATGTGTTCACCTATAAAAGGTTGTACATTTAAATTTAATACAAGCTACCTTAATTGTTAATGGACTATGTACTGATGTAACAAATTGTTGGTGATCCTAAATAAATAAAATTGGGTGCTCCGGGTTCGATGCCCAGGCACTAATGTAGGTACCAAGGAGTTATTAAATTTAATTTAATTACTTATGTACATTCATCCGGCTGTTCTTAAACGGTGAAGGAAAACATCGCGAGGAAACCTGCATGCCTCAGAAATAAAGCCCGCATTGGGTCTGCGTGGTGGACTATGGCCCATACTCCCTCAATACGAGGTAAAGTCTATTTCCCTGCAGTAGTTTACGGGGAATGAAGATGTAGAATTTCCTGTATTTCTTTCTAAATCTCTTATAGCCTAAAGGGCCTGACCAATTTTGGAGTACAAGGTGTCCTCAGATTCTATGACACTTTATGGTAAAAAAATCAACACGGAACCTATCAAATACAAAATGGCGTCTGTCTCCAAGCTCCTTTTTTATGCAGTCGGATTTTTTACTTCTCCAATACTTAAGTTGTTATATTAATATCTGTTATTGTGAATTAATCTACATCCAGATGATAGTCAGTAACAGTCTTTATTTTTGGAAACACCGGCTTGACTACACCATGTGTGATCCCAACCTAAACAATCGGCCCGCCTCATTGTAAATTTTACAGTTTGCGACGGTTTCGAGCTGTAAAATTTTACGACCACGGCTAGGGACTCAATGTGATACGACCGAGTTTTATATGACAGGGTTTGACTGGAAGTATCCATATTCGAGTGGTTATGGAAATATATTGGGTTCGAAAACTTTTGGGATTCTATGTAGAGTATGTGAATTCTTGTAACGATAGCTAGATAAGGGTGAATTGGGCAGAAACCGTATTGGTTGTAAGTAAGTGACTACACAAGCACATACACTACAGGAAGTACCGCCTCCGTGGCTCAATGTAAACAACATTGGGTTTAGGATTCGGAGGTCGCGGGTTCGATCCCCAGCGGGGTACATGTTTAAGTACTCGGTTTGGTTGGTGGTAGGGCATTTTAAAAAGGTCCGCCTGGCTAGCTACCACCATCTTATCTAAATCGTTAATAGCATTGTTGTGTTCCGGTTGTCAGAGATAAGATAGCCAGTCCCCCAAATGTGTTGGAATTTACGGGTCCGTACGTTCCACCCTCGACCTCATCTTCACTTAACATCAGGTGTGATTGAGCACAAGTACGAACCCGTCGTGCATAAAAAAAAAAAAAGAATAAGCAGCTGATGATCTTCATCTTCATCTTCAAATTAAGAGCTATGCTCTTGTCGGTGGAGTTATGTCTCTCTGCTTTCCACCCTCTATTTAACCTCTTGGTACGACCCTACATTTAATTTTTAGACATAGACATAGACATATATTTATGTGACACCACACTATAGTAACCACAATATTAATAAAAACAAGAAAATTATCACAATATACAGAAACAGATTTTGAAATGCGGTGAGTGCAGTGTGATGTCAAAAATGGACTGCATCTCAGCGTATGCTGTAGCAATTGTTACAGCGCTGGTTTTCAGAGGAGCCCAACATCAAGAGCCTCCGACGCGATGCGGAAAGTTGTACTGGTCGTGCAAATCCATCCACATAACTAAATAAAACATTATTTAATATATATACTGAATATTTTTCATGAATATTGATATTCTTTCTTTCACATAATTTAATGTGAAAATTTTCTTTCACATAGTCAAAGTAATTGTGCCTAGGTCTCCCCTTCTTCTTCTTTCTTTTAATCTTTCCCTCAATTATGTTCTTCAAAAAATTATCGTGTCGAATCCAGTGACCTATCTTTCCTCTTCGGTTCTCAACTGTGACCAATAGGCACCTCTTCTCCTTTACCATCCTCAACACCTATTCATTTGTTCTTTTCTCTGTCCAGGTTATTCTCTCCATTCGTCTCCAACACCACATCTCGAATACCTCTAACATTTCCCTATCCCTTTGTGTTAATGTCCATGTCTCACAGCCGTATAAAGCTGTACTCCATACGCTTTCTAGCTTATTTTAGCTTTAAACTGATGTTTTTTGTTATTAAAAGCCCATTTTGCCATCGCTATCCTTATAACTAAGTCTGGAGTATACCTCGAGTCATTTGTGTTCAAACTTTCTAGATCTTTAAACGAATGATGCTCATAACACTAACATTTTTAATACTTATAACCAGCTGGCAAATATTCTATTAATCATCAACAGCCTAACACGTCTCAACTGTTGCACAGCCTTCTTTTACCTGAAGAGGGTATGGCCCATAATACATCATACGGGCCTAGAGCGGATTTGTGGTAGACTACTGGTCATCTGACAATTGATGTTTTTAAGCAACTGACTTGGCTTAACGACTGCCTTTAATTAAAAAAAAAACGGCAACGACTATTACCCTGCCTACCGAAGCACGGAAAGTTACGTATTAAAATGCTATTGGAAGGTGAACCGGGGATATTGTTTCAAGCACTGAATTTTTCCCTTGTTCCTTGTAGATAACCAAGTTTGATAACTGGTATTCTAGTATTAATGTTTGGAACACCCGAACGTTAATGTTTTATTTGATGCATACGGGTAGATACTTGACCTCAATCACACCTGATGTTAAGTGAAGATGAGGTCGAAGGTGGAAGCGTACTGACTCGGAAACCCCAACACATTTGGGGGACTGGCTATTTTATCTCTGACAACCGGAACACAACAATGCTACTAACATTACTGCTTGGCGGCAGATTTAGATAAGTTGGTGGTAGCTATCATTTAAAATGCCCTACCACCAACCAAACCGAGTACTTAAACATGTCCGCTGGGGATCGAACCCGCGACCTCCTAATCGTAAACCTAATGTTGTGTACATTGAGCCACCCAAGGTTTCAAAATAAGGTCAAGAAACTTACAAAATAAAGCATTTTTGACTATTATATTGACCTCAATTGGGATAAAGGTAATTTATCTATGTATTAGGTATTAGAATCCAAACAGGCTTTGTTTTCTGTTTTGCTGGGACACAGTAAACGGAAAAGAAAGTATTAGTGTTACAATTTGTGATTCGGTTTAAACAAAGGAAAAATTTAATTAGATTAAAAATTGCCATCCTGTGGCTGATGTGATGATGATACATAAATATATAATGTCACGACCTTTATCCCAAATGGGGTGGTCAGAGATATCCCAAACAATAGTGTGTGGGTGTTCCAAACATTAAAGTTTAATGATTGAAACAATGTCCAGGGTTCACCTTATGGAATATACAGAAATGCACACGTGACAGGGGATGAGCCCATCGCCGTAGAAACGTGAAAACTATAAATTTTTTCGCTTGAAAGTCCCTTGGTCTCCTTTTACGACACCCACGGGAAGAGATGGGTTGGTTAATCATCAAATTCAGTCAGAAATTTATAAAACTATAAATACTATTTGAAAAGTCAACAGAGTATATACAGGCGATATTTGGAACTATTCAACGGAATCAGAGACGAGAATTTTGGCGAAAAAAAACGCAACCAAACACAAAGGCTTTGTTTTCTGGTATGCTGGGAGGCGTACGCGGGAGAAATCTATTTTTCTATGCTAACTTTATGGTATGGCGCAAGTCACGATCGACGTAACCATTAGTGTTGACGACACTCGCCCAAACACAAAGATAGGTGCCGAGTACGGCGGGGACGAAGAGGCACGACGATACGAGCGGCGCGCAGGACACACACACAATGCTCACTCGAAAAAGCGAAGCCGGGCACTAACACGAGTATGGAACTTGCTAACTATGTCTTGTCTTTCGACGATCTCGGATCTCTCTCGTACCGACTTGTTTTTTACTTTCAGTACTTTATTGTTCGATATGGTCATGGTAATTCATCATTCAGAGACAAATTCAATATATTAGTTTTTTTTTATGCACGACGGGTTCGTATTTGACCTGAATCACACCTGATGTTAAGTGTAGATGAGGTCGATGAGGTCGAAGGCGGAAGCGTACTGACCTCGAAACCCCAACACATTATAAGGTTGTATGTTGCATTTCCGCCACAGCTTGTCACTTACACCATTCGCAGAACATCAATTTCATGAATCAAAAGCCGTCACCGCCGCCACCGCCCCCGGTTCATTTTCAAGCTTGTGTTTTTTAGTAATATAGCACATGTCTTCCCTTTGTCTCTTTGTCCTCAGAAAACAATTCTACACATATAAAAAAAATCTTTACTTGTTACTGTACAACTGCGCGTACTGTTGGTTTTGTAAAGATAATTTTATTGCCTCTCTGTTGCCTATCAGTATTTCACAGTGTTCATATGAATTCATCATCATCATATTAGAAAGAGCGACCAGTTGGAAGAAACTTCCTACCACGTACGACCACCCTGTGGAACGGACTTCCTGCAGGGGTATTCCCGAACGAGTACGACATTGGAACCTTCAAGAAACGAGCCTACACCTTCCTCAAAGGCCGGCAACGCATCTGTGACCCTTTTGGTGTAGCGGGTGTCCATGGGCGGCGGTGATTGCTTTCCAACAGGTAAAAAAAAAACCTCCATCCAGCGACTTCCCGTGACGCTCATAAAGTGGTTCGTCCTCTTTGTGGGCGGAGGTCATAGGTCACAGTGCCAACCCGTTGTGCATAAAAAAATATTGTTTTTATTATTATAACGTACCTTACCAGCCCAATAGGCATATTGTCGCCTTAAATTTGGAATCAAAAGACCTAAGTTTGGAAACATGTCATGTTTCCATGACGTGTTATGGGTGGATATCGTAGCGGTAAGATTCCGTGCGGTTTGCAGCACGTGCGTCCTAATTACTGTTTAGTTATAGACAGATGTCTTTTATTGCGGATCTGTATGTTATTAATAAACCTTTCGCATATGGAAATGGGTTGTAATTGTCGATTACAGATTGTTAGTCTCGTTTGGTAACCGGTACTCACAGACCCACTAGACTGGTTGGTCTGTCCCGTTAATTGTTGCGGAGTTTCTTGTCGCTTCTTCTCCCTAACCATAACATCTTGTGAAGCGATGTAGTTTTTTAAAAAACAACATGTTAGATAGATAGATAGATAAGCATTTATTTACATCCATGTACACATACATAACAAATTTTACATATGAAAAATACAACTAAAACAATAAAACACAAGTACAGAAACAACAAATATTATGTGTGTGCCGCAGTATACAAAAAGGCTACAGCTCACTGTATGTTGACTTTCAATAACTGATATTTTTGTATCCTACATTGAATAAAATATTTTTGATTTTGATTTTAATAGAGTTTACACCAGAAGCACTCGTGGCGTAGTGACATTTGCAATTAGTTTTCGATTAGAGTCGGGCAACAAGCGCGACCTGAAAAACATCTTCATGGTATTACTATTACAGCTGAAGAAAAAAATTTTGATACTTGAATATTTTGACATTGGAAATGTCTCGCTGCAGTGTATTCTCCGATTTCACGAAAAAGTGCGATCCCCTTATATATCAAAGAGTTATGAAGATATTATATTCAAAAAGGCTGAAAAGAAGCGTATTCAAGAGAGCTGTAAGATGCAAAAAGAGTTATTCGATAAAGTCAAAAACGAAAAAGTTATGGCCGAAATAATGAAAAAGAAAATCTATTTATTCGGAATCTTTGATTTTGGTGTTCGATATTTCGGAAACGACGAATGATATCAAAAAAATTTGAGACAACTTCCATTGGACAATTTAGTCAGCTACAATTTGAGCCTAAAATAAAGACTGTAGGTTTGCCCTGTAGTCTAACCTTTTTGAAAGAAGTCAAAAAGTCGGACCGACATTTTTTACATGACATTTATGACTTCATGTTTCGCAGAGTTCGTTATCGGTGTTTGAATTATCGGGATCAAAATGAAAATATTTTTATTTCATAGGATAAAATTATCACTTGAAAACGTCATTATTAATATTTATATTAGATTTAAATTTACTGAGGATTTATGTTTGAGACGGTCGACATTATTTTTTTCGAAATCCGTAGATTCATTCGCAATGTGCTCGATAGTCGTGTGAGGTACGAAATCTGTGAATTTACTGTTTTAACGACAATTTGTTATTTACTTATTTACTGCCCAAGGAAGGAGGGTAATGTTTTTCGAGTGTATGTATTTATACCTATATTTTGTACCTATATGTAATGTATACCTCTTTTCAAATAGATAAGTTACACATAGCTATCTAATAAATCAGAATTATAAATAAATACCCTTGTATAATAAAAATAAAATACACACAGCGCTATCTAGTTCCACACTAACCCTCTTATTCATAAAAATTTACAAACGCTTTATAAGCCTGTTTTAGTTAAAGTATGTTTTGACACTTTCTTTCATTACAACGTTTCCTTATGAACGACAGAGACAAAACCCACTATAACTAAAACCGGCTTATAAAGCGTTTGTAATTTTTTATGAATAAGACGGTAAGCAACTAGGCCTGTTTTATGGATACCCAGATGGTTGATATACTACACAGATCCATTTTTTGTAACAAACTAGGACATATTAATGAAAAAACCCATATCTCGAATAACACATGGCTGCATACTACAAACATTATGCCCCTAACGGGATTCGAACCCGCGACCTTTGGCATAGCAGTCAGAGTTTCTGACCACTACACCAAACATATCGTCAAATAACATGAAACTCTTCTAAAACAACATTGTGAAAAAATAAATATAAGTTTTTATACCCCTGAAAATAGGAAAATATCTCTCAAAAATGGCGTTTAATTTAAACTCGGCATGTGGTGGACGCACGGACATGTGACGGTCGCTAGTGTTACCAACTTTGCGAAGTAAAAAGTAAAAAAAATGGCGCGCGCAGAAACGTAAAACTCGCCCCGATGGTCAGCGGATCGCAAACGGTAAATAGCACAGAGGTGGGAATAGGCAATAATACGTGAAACATATATACATACATAACCTTTATCCCAAATAGTTTTAAGCTTACTACCTACTACTACTATTTAGTAAGCTTACTATTTATGAATTCTATTTTATATTATACATATTTGCGGCATTGCTTTGCGGCGGTTAGGGGTGTTCTTAGGGCGTTAGCACCCGTTTAGCCGCCAGCAGGTAGAACAAAAAAGGAATACCAATTTGATTTGGATATAGTGGATTTATTGTATATTCAGCTCACTCCTCTGCACCCCTCGGCAAATCTCCCCGTACGGTCACTGGCCTGAAGGTCTTGGAGCTGCAGTGGACGTAGCCCTCGAGTCCTCTCGTAGACGACACGACGAGGTCAAGGCTGGATCAGTGGTTTTTGGGGGAGGGTAGATCTACCCCGAATGTCTCCCAGGTGCAGACCTGGATGTCGACGCCGACAAGTAGTCACTCAGGACCTTGATCCCTAGAGGGATCTTCCGTAGTTTACTTAAGAGGGTTCAGGTGGCAACCGAAGCAGTGTTCTCCCGGTAGCAAGGTCGCGGTCAAACAGAGGACGATTCGGGTTCCCCCACTCTAATTAGAAATCGTCTTAACGAAGTCATCGCAACCGGACAGATTAGCGTACCGCAACACCGTGGCGAGACCATTTTGAAATAAAATAATAATTTGAGGTTTCCGTAGGAAACTTTTATTATAAAGATGAAGTAGTGTGTGAATAATAAGTGGATTAAAATGTAAAAGCGTAACGGGGCTAGACGCAACGTTACAGGTTAGCTGCGGTTTCACACACTGCAGGTACGGTGCAGTACGCTACTGTGGCTTATGCTGAGTGGTACCTTTTTTGAGAACCAATATTCCTGTGTTTAGTTACCAACTTTTGTACTAACTTTTACTATTAATGTTATCAAAATAAATAACTTTCTTTCATTCTTTCTTTCAAATGGGGTGGTCAGAGATATCCCAAACGATAGTGTTTGGGTCTTCCAAACACAAAAGTTTAATGATTGTAACCTGCAAATCCCTAAGTTGCCTTTTACGATACCCACGGGAAGAGAGGGGTTTGTTCTATTCTATTTGAGTGCCGAAACCACAGAGCACATAATAACAATATTGTACCTAATACTTTATTCCTAGAATGTAATAGGAACCTTAACTATATTCACTCCTTCGTCACTTTCCATCAGGTGAGATTGTGGCCAAACGCGAATCCAGTTTTTAATAAAAAAAAAAAAAAAAAAAAAAACTCCAAACTATAGTTATAGGTCACTGTACGTGACCTAATTGTAATCATTGTAATATGATCATTATTATTATTTATGAAGCCATTAAATGGGATGTAAAATTTCTTAATAAAGACAGCATCGAATCGGATTTCGTGCTTTTCATTTCGTTATACACACAGCGCCATCTAGGTCCACAGTAAGCATCAAGGCCTGTGTTATGGATACCAGATGCTTGATAAACTACACAAATACATTTTTTTTGTAAATAAATACATGTATAAAAGAAAAACATCCATAACTCGGGAACACATGTCTGTATTCATCATACAAACATATGCCCCTAGCGGGATTCGAACCCGCGACCTTTCGGTGCAGTAGCAGAGTTTCTAACCATTACACCACATTAATAGATGACATCGTGTTTCACCCTCTAAACCTAAGACGATTGCTATGATTTTTTTAATATGTTAAGGCATGATAAAGCGATTTACACGTTTTGGTTTCAAAGTCACATCATCTACACTTTTATGATCAGGGCCCCAGTAAATCGTGTGAGGTATTTTACGTTCTCCACACGTACTATAATCAATTCTGCGTCAATAATCTTTGCCCATTGAACGCTCAGCTTATGCACGGCTGTAAAATTTAACAGTTCACAATAAAGTGTGGCTAAGTCCGCGAGAGACAATAACTCGGCGCGCATGTGGTGCCCAAGGTACCAGGGCAGGATAACCATTAGAGAGGTTTTCATTGGGGCGCTAAAGCCCACTCTAGTTTAGGAGTTGGACCTTTTAATGGTAAAGCTTTAACATACTGTTTTGTTAGAGATTGGACTACATTAAAACTTAATCAGATATTATGAATAAGCTACTTTTGTAACATAACTTTGCAATGGTGCAGTTTGGAGTCTGTAATCACGAAACTCGCTATAGTTTCTCCAGGTTCTACAGCCGCTTTACATGCAGGCTAATGGCGCTACACCGCTGCATTTTGGTATGGTTATATGTATTTTTAATGTCTAGTTTTTTGGTGAAAAGTCGCCTTTATACTTATCGTACAATTAGGGCCATCTCGATCCCGAATGGCGCAGGGTAGTGGATAGGAGAGTAAGCGGATGTCGAGGAACAGCGTAAAGCTGACCGCGACCCTAAACGCGACGAGCTGAATACCCGTTCACCCGCTGCCATTAATTATCACTACGTGGAAGGTGTGCTTGCGTGAATACATGGCAAGGAGTTTACCGCAAAGATCAGCTGTGTTAGCCATCTTCGAGCGCAACAATACCAAACCGATTAGGAGTCGAAGTTGTCGCCATGGCCGAAATCGGTTGGAAGCATCATCATTTTTTTATGCACAACGGGCTGGTTATTGACCTCAATCACACCTGATGTTAAGTGAACATGAGGCCGAAGGTGATAGCGTACTGACCCGGAAACCCCATCTTATTTGGGGGACTGGCTATCTTATCTCTGACAACCGGAACACAACAATGCTATTAACATTGCTGTTTGGCGGCAGATTTAGATAAGATGGTGGTAGCTAGCCAGGCGGACATTTAATATGCCCTACTACCAACCAAAACGAGTACTAAATATAATATGGATCGAACCCGCAAGCTCCGAAACGTAAACCCAATGTTGTTTTCATTGAGCCAGAGGCGGTTAACGGATCATCATCATCACACTGAAGACTGGGAAGAGAGAGAATTTACCCCTTAACTAGCTATCTTCGATATACTCTTGACCGTTATCTCCTTTCCATTCCTTCCTCTTCCTTCCATTATATTTCCTCTCTTCCATCTTTCTTTCTTTAGACTGGTTTCATTCTAAGGTGTCTGTAGCCCACCGTAGAGTTACCTCTATTAACCATGGCAATAACCTGTCAGTTACTAGTAAAGTGGCGGTTTTTTCAAAGTGATTTTCCGATTGGCGAGTTTGATGGTTTCCTTTGAGTTGGTGTATTTTGTGGCGATATTCAGAGCGAATGCTTTACGGTCCTGTTATGCAAATAATGGACCGAGTATTGTCATTCTAGAGCTCTTCTAATGTTTAGAGATTGTTTTATGCACAACGGCTAGCCGTGCTAACACTTGACCTCAAGTACACCTGATATTAAGTGAAGATGAGGCCGAACGTGAAAGAGCGCTCACCCAGAACTACTTACTTATTTTGGGGATTAGCTATCTTATCCAATGGTCTGAACACAACGATTCTATTAATATTGGTGTACGACGGCAGAATTAGATAATTTTACTTATCTCATGTTTTTACTCGTGCTCACTCGTGCTTAGTCGTGCTTACTCGTGCTTACTTGTGCTTACTCGTGCTCAATCGTGCTTACTCGTGCTTACTCGTGCTTACTCGTGTTTACTCGTGCTTACTCGTGCTCACTCGTGCTTACTCATGCTTACTTATTATCGGTTCACAGGTTTAGTCGTGAAACTGTAACAAACAAACAGATAGAGACAGATGCTTTCACATTTATAATATAGTATGGACTAGTTTGGTATCCAAACACATTTGACAGTAGTTTCGGTCTATTTTAAAGTTAGTTATTGCTCTAGTGACGGACAGCAGGAAATTAATTAAGCATGCCAGTGTACGTTGAGACGGACTCTAGCATTTAATGTTTCGGGGAGCTATTTATTGGGAAAGTTTTAGTATACGCTGTTCGTTAGTTCGCTTCGTGCCGTTCGTATGTGACTACCTATTTAGTGCTAATACAAGACTAAGTCACTTTTATTCGTTTTAAGGCAAAGGGACCTAAGCCCATACAACCATGTCTTATTTCTTCAGTTTAGTGAAGCCAGTCTCAGTCAAAACAAGTCATTTGTCGTATACATGGCGTATACAGAGTCTAATCACGGTCAAGTCATTCTTCCGGAAAGTACCAGAATGCGTTACGAAAGATTTTGCCGGATTATTGTGGGAACGTTACATACGCACTATAATTTACACTTCCCTTCACTTGTACACCATCACTGACTTTTGCTGCACAATATGCGTGTGCTTAACAAAAATTCTACACAACATGCACATTTTTTTGATTATTTTTATGTGATATTTAGTTGGAAATCCAGCACGGTGCGGTTCAGTAGACATTTCCTTCCACGTACCGTTACTTTTTGGAATAAGCTCCCAGCGGATGTCTTTCCGAACCGATACGATCTGGGAACCTTCAAGAAGCGAGCATATTCCTTCCTTAAAGGCCGGCAACGCCACTGCGGATCTTCCGTTTCCGTAGATGGTTATGGGCAGCGGTGACACTTACCATCAGGTGCGCCTCTTGCTCGTTTGCCCACCTCTTCAATAAAAAAAAAAAAAAAAAAATATTCATTGACTTTTCGAGCTACCCGCTGCTCAATTTGACCGATACACTTCTCGCCGAAAATTAAATTTCCATCCACATCACCTGGATGAGTGGAAGTCTACCACTGTACGTTTCTCAAGAAACTTCTTACCACGTACGACCACCCTGTGGAACGGACTTCCGGCAGCGGTATTCCCGAACGAGTACGACATTGGAACCTTCAAGAAACGAGCCTAAACCTTCCTCAAAGGCCGGCAACGCATCTGTGACCCTTTTGGTGTTGCGGGTGTCCATGGGCGGCGGTGATTGCTTTCCATCAGGTGACCCGCATGCTCGTTTGCCGCCCTCTCATATAAAAAAAAATCTTATTTATTATTTATTGTAATATTATTTATTTTTATTTAGTTTGACTTTTGCTATGTACTTTTTATTTTTACCTCTAGATTGTATAATGATTATTATTTAATAGTGACTTTCCACCGAATTATTTTAAAAGAATTGTAATCGAAAATGAGAATCTGTGATTGGCATAACTTCGGCTTATAGATTTTGTGTAATATAATGATGTTTTTATCGTTTAAAAGGGTCTTCAATGGTGTGTGGTTTCGGCACGTTAAAAAAATATAACCAACCAGTAACTTCGGTCGTAAAAGGCGACTAGGGGACTTTACACCAAAAACATTTATCACCACCTGTGTGCATTTCTGTATATTTCATAAGGTTAACCGTTAATGTTGTTGCAAACATTAAACTCTATGCTTGGAATATGCAAACACTACTGTTTGGGTTAATACTGACCACCCATTTGGGATAAAGATCGTGACATTTACGTATGTATAATTTTTTATTTTTTTTAATGATATTGTTCGCATTATGAATGAATAGTCGAACCGATTAGTGCGAATGTTCGGTATGTTAAATACATACGGGTGGAATGGAATACCCCCCTACGTCTCGTAGTCCGAAGATGAAATAGCGATGGTGGAATAAGGTCATGCAATTCCAACGCACAGAACTGCATCCTGTAACACTGAGATACAGGCGACCACTCAAATACAGAAAATATAACACAAGTACCCACCTACTTTCTTATAGGTATTTGATCTGTGGCATTGTCAACAATTCACCCATAACATATGAGAACTTACGTATGCGCATGTGGCCACAATATGCATCTGAGATTCAAAATAATTACATATAAATCATTTGGTGACTTCTATGAAACGCCGGAGCAGTAAAATCGGTTTATGCGTTCCCTCATTAAAGATCGCAAAGAAAAAATAAAAGATAACATAACATACATCACATACGATGCCAGGGTTCCGTAGTTTTATAAGAACAATAATCCATAAGATAATAAATCTGTTTCTTTTGCCATATTTTGAGATCAACTCTCACTCTCAATATATTGGGTCTTTACCTATGAAATTGGAGTTTTTTTTTTTTCTTCGTTAATTATTACTTGATAACGTCACTCTTAAATTTAAATTTGCTGCTGATTCACAAAGCTGACTCCCCAGAGAAGAACAAGCTAGAAACTCAAGGGTTGCTCTTTTTAAACAGATTATGGGTTACAATTTGTGATTTGACAATTAGAGGAAATAGTGAATCAAACTGCTATGGGAGGTAGCTTGACTAATGTCCTATATATAAAAAATATGAAAAAAATAAAACGCACATGACCATAAAAAAAGGGATGTCCGAAAAACGGGAAAAATCATCAAATTTTATTAAGTTTCCAGCTCTAATTATTGCGTTTTGGGTTTCTTTGTACATTTTTCGTACCAATTTTAATTATTAGAGGTTGCTTCGACAGATTGTTAACATTTTTCAAAAAATAATATCTACACTTGGAGTACAGATCACTTAATTTAATTGTTTTTTTCTGAACCGAAACAATTTCTTGGATTTTCAACCAGCTGTGGTATAAAAAAAATGTATGGGGCTTGTTCGGCAAACTACTCCAAAAAGTTGCCCATTTAATGCGGATATATGAATAAGACAGCTATGTCCATACTTGCTTATCATCCAAATACTTTGACTTTGACTTTGACTTTGACTTTGACTTTGACTTTGATATGCCTGTTGCCACAGTTGAGAACCGGAGAGGAAATATTTTTTTGAAGTACATAATTTAAGGAAAAGTGGAATGGGAAGACCTAGGCGCATTTACTTTGACCAAGTGAAAGGAAATCATGTCGTATCAAGATGTTAAATCAAGGGTGGTAATGAGAGATAAATAGATAGATAAAAAGTTAATTGTATAAACTGGCACACATATAAGAAAGAAACATAAATACTACATTAACAAATAAGAAACAAACATTCATGAAAACAACAAGAGACATATACAATTTTTAACAAATATACCATAACAATTAAAATTTTCCCAATACCTTCAACTTACTGCCGATTCATTATATGTGGGCATGTGTGCAACAGTCATGCAACAAGGTCATAGCTCAGTGCATTAAAAATGCTCAATAAACGAGCAAGCACTGATTTTCAGCTATGACCCAGGAGGCGCGCAGGAGCAAGCATAAAAATGAAAAAAGAAAAGAAAACTAAGAGTGGAACATATGCAAATGGACGATGTGGTGTAGTGGTGCGTTGACTTGAGCAATAGTGTATCCCATACATGATTGCTCAAGTCAAACGCAAGAATTAAGATGCGGTCGTTACTCCACCGACAAGAGCATAGCTCTTTAATTAAAGAAGAAGAAGTTATTATTTATTCTTATCCAATCCAAACGGACATAATAGAGGTGACGAAATCGCATTCTTATATCTCATTATGATATCATCGCTGTTTCATTATGAATGGAACCCTAGAGACGACAGCTCTTTCCCATAAGTTAATTTGTCACACGACGAAACTATTATGGCGTCAATTTAATGGAATTATTTACGTAACTTCTAAATAGAGTAATCAGTGTATTGAACGAGTCGTGCGACAAAGAACGGACGCCATCTTTACGCAATTAGCCAATTATTTATTATCTTGTGTCAATTAATAATAAAATCAACAATTAATGTTGTATACGCTCAATTCTACCTATGGTTTGAATGGAAGAAATTCTTTTATTGGATAAGGCTGTTTACATAAGTAGCAATTTCATTTATAGGTTTCATAAAATGTATAACACTGAACCTTTATAGGATCACTTTGTCTGTCTGTACAACAATCTTTTTAGTATTATAAAAACCTGTTTTTAAAAGAGCAACCCCTCGAGTTTCTTGCTTGTTCTTTTCAGGGAAAAATGGAATTTTGAACTAGCAGTAGCATAAAAAATGTAAAATTAACTATTTTAAGTGTACGCTGCGTACCTAAAAAATAATGCATTTTTGAATTTGACAATAACTATAAGAGAAAAGAAAGAAGGCTTCCTTCTTCTTGCTAAGCTGTGGTAACGGTATACGCATTTCTTAAGCTCGATTTATTCCATTCCCAATTCAAGGTACAGGTTACTGGGGGACACCAAGAGGTCGCTAAGAGGGTGCTAAGGGGGCGCTAAAATGGAAACCCATTCCGGACGAGAGCACCGTCGCGGTTTGAGGAGAATTGTAGACAAGGAGCTTGTAGTACATTAATTCATTATGATAGGTTAAATTCTTATAATATTTTTGCCCGGAATATTGTCCATAACAAGCAAGATGTCATATCCACTCAACCATCCGCAGTTACACTTGTAACCAAAAAAAAAAGACCAGTCTACTGCCCGCGGTTACAACAGTAACCAAAGCGCGCTACCTTCATGCGATTCAAAACAATTCCTCCATTATCTTTAGTTGAAACTGTTTGGGGAAAAAAAGTATTCGGCTGTTCTCATAGATCAAAAAAATGTCAAAGTCAGTTCGTACAGTTATCTGTAGGGAATAGTGTACAACTTTATGTCGTAAGTAATATAATGTTATTACATATTTCTGGGATTAATATATATCAAAATGATCGTGAGGATTAGTACTTCACGATTATGCATAATTATTTTAGCGATTATTATTATTTATTTATTAGCGATATTTCGAGTTTAAATTCAATATCAATTTTCACGATTTATTTCATGTCTGAGTAATAATACGTAGTTTTAGCGTCTTGTAGATAATTTTACGTTTAGTACTATATTAATTCTGAGGTTTTGCCTAACGAATAATAATAGTAAATATAAATTATATTTAATTATTCATACACTTTTCAAATAAATTTTCGTCCTTCAGCGAGTTGAAAGCCGTTGTTTCGATATATTTTGCTACAAAAATTAACTAAATACAGACATCTTGGTGTCATTACAGAGAAAAATTAGTCTAGATTTATATAGAATTTACTAAATTCGTTATTATTCACAATATTTTTACTAATAGCAGTGTTAGAGAAAGTTGCAGATGTTTTTAACGATATCGTAGTTATACGCAGTTTTTAGTATTACAAAAACCTGTTTTTCTGTATTGTCTTTTATATTGTTTTAATCTGTAATCATTCACCTACATATTTATTTTGTCGCTATAGTTGTTGTAATTTACTAGGTATATAGGTTTTAATTAGTAAAGGTACCGTGTGTGCTTCACAAAAGTATGATCGGGGACCGGACAGTAGACTGGAATTTGACCGAGCGGGCCAGACGGTTGAGTGGATAAGTTTCGGAGATTGAATGACTTAATTAAGGTCGTATTAATAAATCGATCTTATTATAGATGTGGCTGAGACGCCATATCTATAATAAGATAGTCTCAATACTATTTTTTTTTGATACTGTTTTAATATGCGACAGATTCTCAAGCTTAAACATTACGTCATCATCTTGAGAATGGTTTATTAATACCGGTCACTATATCACATCATCATCAACAGCCTTAAACGTCCCTACTTAATGTTGGGGTACAGTCTCCACTCACGGGGATAGGGCATGTGCGGATTGGTAGGTTTGTATCAGACTAGTCAGTATTCTTAAGCTGCCCCTGAAGGCCACGGAATTGGCTTAAGGACTGCTATCAATTAGATAGGAACCGGGACCGACAATTTAACGTGCCTTACGAAGCACGGACACACTCGTATTAAATATGCCACTAGTAGTCACCTATCCAAGGACTAGCCATGCTTAACTTAAACGAAAACGAATAGCGATTGCGAAACCGCCACAAGACCCTTAGTCGAATTTAGAAGGTGTAGAGGTTTTTAAAATTTCATTGAAACATAATTGTAAATAATAAAAATGATTTATTACTTTGCTCTGTAACTGTAAATATTTTAAGGAGCAGTAATTTTGTAATTTTAACTTTAAAATTTAATTTATATTTTGCAGACGCCATGTTAGATTTCTCACAGTAAAATGTATCCCAAGATACTCCAGGTATCAAGATGAACACAACGACACCATGCACTTCGAAATCGGTCAAGCCGTAAGCTACAAGTTGTTGTGCCAAACGAACGGACATAATGTACACTCGAAAAACATTACCCTCCGTTCTTGGACAGTCGCGTAAAGACCAGTTTTAAAAACAGCAACACTTCACGATATTATATCCTGTGTACCATCAAAATCAAGATTTAGCTTTGCTTTACCAATTTTACATATCTCTTGCTCTGTAAGTAGTCACTTACTTCCCTGAATGCCGGGGTGTATGGATATCATTACAGCATAGGTTTCAAAACCTATCGTGTAATGTTAGCATTACAGCATAGGTTTTGGAATTTGAAAAAAGAAGTGTCAGACTCATACTGGAAGAAGAATATTTTTAAAAAGTTAATTATTTTTTTCTCGGTATCGATTATTTACTCGAATCGGAATCGAGACAATTTATATTAGAATTTATGAAGATTTTATTTTAAATATCGAACTATTTGTTTCGCAGTCACATCGTATGTTAGTTGAAATCGATTTAAAAATCAAACTGGCCAGCACGATTTGACGCGCTTGCGTGCCATAATTTTAATTAAATACACATGTTTCTCTTTAATAAATGTTCATAGAAACCTGCTTTCTTGTTTTTACTTACCTCACAATCGATATGTAAAGCAGAGTGTTTATCTCGGGTGTAAGCATCAATTGCATACTCGGGCTAATTAGCGCCCTCGCTGCGCTCGGGCGCCAAAAACTTCGTATGCAATTGATGTCATACAGCCCTTGGTTAACAATCTACTATTAAATGTAAATGTTCGTTCGTTGTAATGTTCTATCACAAAAGTAACAATACTATTTAGACACGTTTTTTTTATGGTTAACTGGATAGGCATTTGACCACAATCTCACCTGATGGGAAGTGACGATGTGGCCAAAGATGAAGCAGGCGATCTCAGTAGATGCCTATTCACCCTGCTCTTGAAGATCCCAAGGTTGTAGGATTCAGGAGAGACTGACGCCGGAAGGGAGTTCCATGCCTTGGCTGTTCGCATTATGAATGAAGAACTTGTTGCACACATGCCCACATATAATGAATCGCCAGTAAGTCTTGAAGGTATTGGGAAAATTTTAATGTTATTAAAATTAAAATAAATTAAAAATGTTTATTCATTTCAAGACCTTACTTTTAAATGCACGTGGTTGAGACTACCTAGTAAGTATTAGAATACTTGTGTCAGGGAGTCTCGCTCCCCCCCCCGACGTGTCGCCACCTTGCCGTGGTGGGGGGGCTTGCGCGCCTCTATGACGCCCAGGGCTACGCCGGATAGGGCTTCCCATACCGGACAGGCCTGGGTCGAGAGGCCAGACCAAGAGCGACACACCCCGGCCGATATGGCCGGGCAAGAGGGTTTCTCCGCGTGTCCCTCTGTTTGCAGAGGGCACTGCGGATGTCAAAGGTGTGGCCCGGGACGTTCGGTCCCTGGGGCGGTGTTGGTCTCGGTCCCCAGTCTGCTGCGGTCCCGTGGCAGTCTTGGCGGCCTTGCAGTTTTGAGAGGAAGAAAACCTCGAGAAAAAATCACCCCGTTCCTTCTAGTGGCTTCGCAGCGCTAGGGGAGTTGCCGACGGGTTATTCGGCCTAAACTGCGCGCCGGCAGCCCCGGCCCATTAAAAAAGATGACAATGAGTACTGGTAAAAAGAAATTACCCCAGGGGGGTACCCGAAAGGGAGAATCCCCTCCTGCACTTACATGTGCAGGCCGTCCCATGTATTCTGGGGGGGACATATCCGTACTTAAGGCAAAAACAAAAACAACGACCCAGGCTAGTTCAAAGGACTCCGATTCCTCTGACGTGGTGGTATTCGTGGAGATGGAGACTGCGGACGAGTCTGACGGTAGTCGGATGTCCGTCGCGTCCCACCTCCCTTCCGAAAAGGGAAGGAAGAGACCGGGAGGAAAAAAAGCGTCGTCTCAGCGAGACCAGCGCTGCGTCGCTCTCTAGCGACAGCGAGAGGGAAAGCGGCGGGGGAAAGGGGAAACCCAACCCCTCGGTGCCGAGAGGCCGTGGTCGCCCGCCGACCACCGGCCAGTACGTGGGCCTAGCAAAGGCAAAGGAGGCCCTAAATGAGGCCAAACGCCAGGCGCTGCTTCTCCAAGCGGAGGAGGAGGTGGCTGGCCTGGCCCGTAGGGTCCTCCCTAAAAGAGGAGCCCAACCAGCCGCGAAAGCGACTGACACGGACGGGAAATGCTCCGCCCACGAGCTGGGCAAGACGGTTGAGGCAGGGCTGGCCGTCATAACCGCTGTCGCGGCTAGGTCTCGCAACCTCAAGGGTACCTTCCAAAGGGCCTTGAAGGACGCAACGGCGTCGATTGGCGATGCCGTAAGTGCCCTTTCGGAGCGCAGCGTCTCCGATGAGACAGCCCGCCTCCACGCCGATAACGCGCGGCTGCGGGCCGAGGTGGCGGAGCTCCGCAAGGAGTTGTCGGAGATGCGGACTTGCCTGCAACAGGCCCAACAGAGGGAGTCTGTGGCCCCGGTGACCGATAGAGCGCCACCTGGGCCTGCCCAGGTCGACCCGGAGGAGCTGATGCGGTCCGTTATGGTCCAAGTCGGCTCCATGGTCAGCGCCCGGTTTGAGGCCTTGGAGGAGCGGCTCCTGCCAGAACGGCGCCTCCGCCCACCACTGGCCGCGGATACGAGGAGGCAGAGCACTTACGGGACTGCTCCAGCGTCCCCGACGATTAGCACGCCCATGCCCAGGAGGACGCCGGTTAACGCCACCGCCGCTTTGCCGGATGCGGGTTCTACCCCGAAAAGGGGCAAGACAGCCCAAAAGCGAGGCAAGAAGAAGGGCCGAGCAGCGACGAACCCGTCAGCTGAAGCTGCCCCTCGCGAAGCCCGCCCACTGCCGCCGGCCCCACGGTCTATGGACCAAGCCTGGGCTACGGTGGTCAAGGGAGGCAGGAAGGCAGCCAACAAGGCAGCTGCGCCACCAAGCGCCGCAAAAAAGAAGAGGCCGCGCCCGGTCAGGCTCAGGACACCACGCTCGTCCGCTGTGGTCCTTACCCTGCAGCCGGAAGCGGAGGAGAGGGGCGCGACCTACGCCGACGTCCTCAGGGAGGCCCAGAGGAAGGTCAATCTGACCACCCTGGGAATCCCGGCGATCAGCATGCGACGGACGGCCACTGGTGCGCGGATCCTGGAGGTGCCAGGGGCGGCCAGTGGTGATAAAGCGGACGCTTTAGCCTCCAAATTAAGAGAGGCTCTCAGTGCGGACTGCGTCCAAATTACCAGGCCTGTGAGGTGCGCGGATATGCGCATCTCAGGCCTGGATGACGCGGCCACAACTGAAGACGTGGTAGCTGCTGTGGCTGGCGCTGGCGACTGTCCGATCGCGTCGGTCCGAGCCGGCGAAATCCGTCAGGGCTTTATGGGCCTCGGCTCGGTGCTGGTGCGCTGCCCGATTGCGGCGGCGAAAAAAGTAAAGACAGCCGGCCGCCTACTCATCGGGTGGGTGTCCGCGCAAGTGAGGGTGCTCGAGCCAAGGCCCCTCAGGTGCTTCCGGTGCCTGGAGGTTGGCCATGTTAGGGAGCAGTGCTCTGCCGAGGTCGACCGCAGCGATCAGTGCTTCCGCTGTGGTCGGCCTGGACACAAGGCCGGGGAGTGCAGCGCGACACCGCACTGCACCGTGTGTGAGGCGGCTGGAAGACCAGCCGATCACAGGCTGGGTGGCAAGTCCTGTGCCGCCCCAAGGCGGAACAAGAGCCGGAGGAAAGGCGGTGATGGCCCTAAGGCCCGCTCGCAGCCGATCTGTCCGTCCACCAGCGCCGCAGCTCGGGCTGAAGCAGTCGAGGCCCCTATGGACACTGCCGCTTAGGTGGCTATCCAGAGGCCGGGGGCGAAATGGTTGAGTGAGTGGTGCAACCCTCCTCTTCCGACACGCCGCAGGAGCACCGGGTGCAGGCGGCCGGCCTTTCAAGGCCGCAGCCTCCCCTCCTTTTCGGTGGGCTGAGGCGACGGACGCTGGGACGTCCGTTGCCCAACTTAACGGTCCCCAAGTGTGAAGGCGCGCCATATGTCCCGGCGCGCCTCCAAAGCTGGCCAGAAGGCTACCTCGCCTTCCTCGGATGGGTCCGAACCCGGACAACCGCTGGCAGAGCTGCAGATGAGGTTTTCGCTCCTGGGCTCTGTCGCCACGGCGGCGAGAGGGACGTCAAGGGGTTTTAGTCGGTAGGTCGGCGTGATGCCGGAGTCCGACATACCCCGCCCTTCATCCCATGTGGGGGGCGGGGACGCATGAGCGTTTCCCCTTGTAAAAAAAAAAAAAAAAAAGGGAGTCTCGCTCCTCCATAACAACATATTGTTGAATAAACTTAAGAATAAGTAAATAAACTTAAATAACAATTACAAAAGAAATGAAATGAGTAGCAATAATCTATCTATTGCTATGATTGTTGTAGGTATGTGTGTGTGTGTGTGTGTGTGTGTGTGTGTGTGTGTGTGTTTGTGTGTGTGTGTGTGTTTGTGTGTTTGTGTGTTTGTGTGTGTGTGTGTGTGTGTGTGTGTGTGTGTGTGTGTGTGTGTGTGTGTGTGTGTGTGTGTGTGTGTGTGTATGTGTATGTGTGTGTGCGTGTGTGTGTGTGTGTGCGTGCGTGAGTGTGTTTGCGTGTGAACATGCGGAATTCTATAAGCGTGTAAGTATTCAATATATTGAGAGTAATAAATTCTCGGTCGGTTATGGTATATTTGTTTACATCTGTTTGTATTTGTTAAAAATTGTATGTCTCCTGTTGTTTTCTTATTTGTTCACGTTTCTCTCTTGTATGGGTGCCAGTTTATGCAATAAACTTTTTATCTATCTAAGAATCGAACCGCTTAGTGCGAATGTTCGGTATGTTAACTACATACGTAAACAAACAGCATTGAAGAAATCGAAAATAATTCTCGCATCAACATTTCCATGTAGTTTTGTATAACAGAAGTCGTAACAGTTACCATTTCCATTTTGTTACGTCCTCGTGTATTGGCGATGAGACTTTCTCATATAAAAGGATTAGTTTCGGCTAGTTCCCAATTCACGCCACTGTGATGGGATTTTCCGGAGCGAATTTTATTCTAACGATCACTCCGCATTCGGTTTGTGTCACCGAAGCGGTAGGATTGGTTCCTGTAAATCTATACGCCATTAATAAAAACGCGTCAACTGCAAATTGAACTGGCGTGTTGCTAGTTCCTATTAGGTCAATGTGTGCGCTTCTACAACAAGGTTCCCATGGATATACGGAATCTTCCACTTAATAAATTTAAACTTATTATAAAACAAAAATTATGTAAAAAGGGATATTACAAAATTTCAGACTATATTAATGAAAGTAATCCATGGGATTAAACGGCTCCTCTACACGATATATAAAATTGTTGTAACCTTTCTTGATTGTACATGATTTATTGAAAAGAGACAAACCCTCTGAGTTTCTCGCTAGCTCTTCTCAGTAGTGGTCGCGTTCCGAGCTAGTGGTAGTTTAAAAAACAAATGACGTTCATAAGTGCATATTGTATTGCCTACATGAATAAATGATTTTCATTTCATTTCATTTCATTTCATATTATTGTACATTGCAGTGCTTTTACGTTTAATCGATAAATATATTGGGTATTTACCTATGAAAGTTTTTTTTCTTCGTTAATCATATGTAACAATTCCTGCGATTTTCAAAGCTATATCCAAATTTGTTTTTTATTTGGATTAAATGGTTTCAAGATTTCACATGAAATATTTTTTAATTTCTGTGCTAAATCACATAATAAAAAAAAATTTGAACAGAGCTCTTTTCGTGTGCTTCCCATAATCATTTCTTAGATTTGCCGTTCCCAAAAAAAAAACAAAAGTGTTTGTATGGAGAAAACAGTCTTAATTAAATTCTTCATACAAAACGCCAATTTCATAGGTAAAGATCTATTATTACAGATACTATGTCGGAAGATGGAGTTTCCGGGTCAGCACGCTTCCACCTTCGGCCTCATCTTCACTTAACTCAGGTGTGATTGAGGTCAAGTGATCGCCAGTTGTGCCACAAAAAAAAAGTTTGCGCCAACTAAATATATATAAAATATATGTAAAAGAAACTGTTTTTAATTTTAAAGTAAGTTTTTATCACTACCCAGATATTTAAAGACTGAATTTTAAATTTCATCTTGTTTATTTTTTTGCAATTAAATCTAATAGACCGATTACCAACCGACAAACCATTAATTAATACGTAAAAAATTGGTCGGCTAATACTAAAAATTCATATTACTAACCAACTAACCAGGCTGATTGATGGTTAAGAAAGAAAAATTACTAACCGACCAATCAGTTGGACAGAGTGGTTAGTCGGCTAGTAACAGAAGATTTCCTGCATATGGTTCTCAGTCATACCTATTCAATTGTTTAGATAGATAGATAGATAGATCGTTTATTTGTATCTCCAGTCACACACATACCATAAGTTCCAAAGCAATTGGATAAACATATTTTATAACAATTCATAAAAGTAACATCAGGATACACTAGAGTATGTGTGTGCTACAGCCGTACAAATGGGTCATAGCTCAGTGTATATAATTGCTCAGAGAGCAAAACACTGATTTTCAGCTATTACCCACGAGGAGACACTGGTACAAAAGAGAACAACCAGACAAGCATTTAAATTACGGAGATATCAAAAACACGTCTTAACAGCTTAGCTACCAGTACCCTCCTTACAGTTTAGGAATTTATAAAAATATTATTTATACATTGCTCATAGGACCGACGGCCGTTGGGGCGGCAAGGTTCTCGAGTGGCGACCACGCACCGGAAGACACAGCGTGAGCCAACCCCCGAGTACATCGACGACTTGGTAAAGATCACGGGAAGCCGCAGGGCCGAACGTTGTGGAGACTTCAAAGTACACATTTAGAAAACATTTCTAGATCTCCAGAAAATAAATGTTCCGAAACAGGATCGCGACGCGGTCGCTACTGCTATTAGCTGTTAGACTGTTTTGTTTTGTCGACACTATAATTATTAATTAACTATGCTTTACATTATAACATATATATTTTTATGTTATAAATTATCCAACTATGATATATACTGTTCTTGAGCCCCACAACTTAGAAACACTACGTCTCTTTATATTCACTCGCACCTACTATCATTCATCAATCACTATTTCAAGAGTCTGAAAATTGCTATTTACTTATTACTTACTGTTTCCTCTGGTTTAGGTTCCAAGTTGCTCTGCTCCTTAGGGGATAGCTGAAAATCAGTGTTTTGCTCAATGAGCAATCTAATACACTGAGCTATGACCCATTTGTACTGCTGCAGCACACACATGCGTTAGTGTTAAAATATTATGTTATTGTTGTTGATGTGTTACCTTATCTGTGTATCAATATGTATAGGCTAAATGTACGTGTGTGACTGTGGAAACAAATAAAGGCTTTATCTATCTATCTATTTTTGGGGGAGGCGTTTGTCCAGCAGTTTACTTTAAGGCTAATGATGATGATGATTATTAAATACAAATATCTCGGTCTCCTGGCTCCTGGACTATGTGAAGATGGTTTGACAAGCACGAGTCCCGTTTGTCGCGCGGTGTCATCCTCAGGACGCGTTTAAATTTTACATTTTTCATATGAAAACCCGCTGCGAAGCTTCGGATATATATTTGATTTCTCAAATTGAATTTCACTATTCTGAAATATGGCTTTCTTCATATGCAGATAATATTTTAGGACAGTTTTGCGACCGTTTTACTACTGATTACTTTTCCGATGTAAAATCCTAGCTTTCAGGTCAGAACAAGTTAAAAAAAAATCCAGACTACGATCATAATAAATCAGTCAGAGGTCGCGTAAGAAAAGATACCTTTTTTTTTGTTATGCACAACGGGTTAGCACTTGACCTTAATCACACCTGATGTTAAGTGAAAATGAGACCGAAGGTGGAAGCGTACTGACCCGGAAACTCCATCTTATTTGGGGGGACTGGCTATTTTATCTCTGGCAATCGGAACACAACAATGCTATTAACATTGCTGTTTGGTGGCAGGTTTAGATAAGATGGTCTACCACCAACCAAACCGAGTACTAAACGTGCCCCGCTAAGTAACGAACAAACGACCTTCGATTCGTAATCCCTATGTTGTTTTTAGCCACGGAGGCGGTCAAATATACTTTCATGAGACTCAGATAAAACTAATACTCCCTTTTTTCTTTAACTGATATATAATTTATATCCATAATTATTATGTAGCGAACATCATGGTAACAAGGTACAGAGCTTATCGTCTACAACTTCTCATTTCAAAATTCGCAACCAGAATGACGCAATCGACGGACCAACTCGAGTCCCTCGTCACCAATCCCCACCTAAATTGACGAACGCTGTTATTAATGGAATCTATCGGCCAATCACGTACAAGTGGCTATGTTGCTAATACAAAATTAATTGAAATATCGATAGAACAAACAGAAGTATTAAAAATATTTTAAAATTATTGACAATCATTATATTACTATCACAAAGTGATATCTACATCCGACTACAGGGAGGTTTAACCGCCTCCGTGGCTCAATGTAAACAACATTGGGTTTACGATTCGGAGGTCGCGGGTTCGATCCCCAGCGGGGTACATGTTTAAATACTCGATTTCGTTGGTGGTAGGGCATTTTAAATGTCCGCCTGGCTCAGCTATCACCATCTTATCTAAATCTGCCGCCAAGCATCAATGTTAACAGCATTGTTGTGTTCCGGTTGTCAGAGATAAGATAGCCAGTCCCCCAAATGTGTTGGGGTTTCCGGGTCATTATACGCTTCCATCGTCGACCTCATCTTCACTTAACATCAGGTGTGATTGAGGTCAAGTTCCAATCCGTTGTGCATTAAAAAAAAGACTTTGGCCGAAGTCAATTAACTTAATAAAATCGTAGTCAGGACATTATAACCATTTTTCTTTTCGTAATTACATAAAAATAACATTAAGAATTTATGAGAATTAACGGGTTTCGAACCCGCAACTGTTTTTTGTCGAAAGTAGTGTCACAACCCTATTCAGAATTCATTGAAGAAAGTCGCACTGTATTTTACGTTATATTTTTTAAATATTAAGCAACTAACATACCTGCGTCCTCGCGAAAAATATTAAATGTTGAAGAATATTTTGCAGACAAGTTGGTGTTCAATTATGCATCGATTATAATGGATACCTTTTCTGTTAATAGATAAACGATCCATCCATTTAAATAAGAAATGTAGTCGAATATTCGAAAAGAACATTTAAATGTATCACAAAATCGTGAACATCTGATAATGAAAAAGGAAAGAATTAGGTGCTCATTTTATTGGTAGCATGCGAAATGAAAATCGGCGTGACATATAAATAAATAAATAAATATTTCGGACACGTACACCAATCATCTAGTCCCAAACTAAGCAAAGCTTGTACTATGGAGACTAGATAACGGATAAACATACATAAATATTTATATAAACATCCAAGACTCGGGAATAAATATTCGTATTCATCACCAAAGATTTACCCCTCGTGGGATTCGAACCCGCACCTTTGGTTTCGCTGATAGGGTCAGTATCCACTACACCAAACGGTCGTCAAATATGCTGGTGCGGCATAAACACGCGCCTTGCCATTCACTGCACGCTAAGGTGTCAGTCATAGACTTCTTTGTGGCGAGCTCGGAGTGAGCAAAACGCAGTTTACGCGAACACATAACCCTCTTTTTTGGATCTGTCGGGAAAAAAGAATATACGCGACGAAGGAGCTTTTAATTAAAATAGTCACTTTATTGAAAATTGAAATCGGGCAATTGTTTTAGTAACTTAAGTCACATAATTGTACTTAATAACAACAACATTACTTCAAGCATAATTGAGAAGAACGGGAATTTAAGTATTTTTAGAGACTACTTTGCAATTATTTTCTATCGGGTGAAGTTTATATATTCATGTTTTGGAAACGGCCACTAGGTCAGAAATACGATCAATAATGATTACTAATTTTTCAGTAATGATAATTTTTACACAAAACGAACCTCATTCGGTTCAATTTAGATATTTCAGCCTCTTAAGAGTACTAACTTAATATTGTTAAAATCTAAACTAACTTTTGTAACTACTTTTAAGGCAAATAAACTTCAAACTTCAAACTTCAAGCATTCATTTCAAGATAAGATACATGATATAATTTGTTGAAATTTAAATCTATTGGAAATAAAAATAGAGTTAAGCATTTTTCGGTCAGTCAGTATGTCCAAGCTATTACCGCTTCGGAAAGGGAAATCATCTGTGGGAAAAGAAGCGGCGCAAGAAACCCACAGGATCATTTTTCTTTTCTTTTTTTTATATAAATGAAAGTATACAACTAATACAATTTTATAATTTTTGGGAGCTGGGCGAAGTATAGCAAGCGTTTTTGTCATTCAGGTAGTCACTAAAATAAAGACATATCTATCAATTTTATTATTCTGTAAGTTGGTTAACAAAAGAAGATGGTATGCACTCAGTCAGTTATCGAACAAAACCGACAAGCAGACAGAATGTTACGACAATGAGAGATCGCATTTCTCATCTCCATCGTTTCAGAAAAAGAATGGGTTTCCTCATTTATCAAATTTAAAAGAAAATGAAATAAAAAGGACAAGTACGATTTCAACTCGCACACTGAGGGACCCGTATCTGTTATTTACCATTCAAAACTAAATTTATACTGATGAAATAGAATTTCGATAGGTCCTGATTTTTCTATATGTATATAGGGCGAATTTTATTTCATGTGTCTGTAGTAATATGACGACCTGTTCGGTGTAGTGGTTAGCAACTCTGACCACTATACTAAAAATTGCGGGTTCGAATCCCGCTGGGGGCATATGTTTGTGTGATGAATACGGACATGTGTACCCGAGTTATGGATGCTTTCATTTATAATAACTATTTATTTACAAAAAAAATCACACTACTATACCAGTGTACATCATCATATCAAGTGCACTTGCACTCGGTAGTGGACTCGCACCACGTCGAGTGTACATAAATTACATGCAAGTTAAGGGAAAAACTGATTCCACAGAGCCCAGCACCCCTGAAAGAACATACCCAAGAGGAACATTCATCCCAACGGAGTGAAGATGGATCCTTTTTTTTTTTTTTTTTTTTTTTTTTTTTTTTTTTTTGATCATAATCTCTCAGCAATATTTTCGACCAAATCTCTCAAATAGTTGCTGATCTGCGGCGGGAGAAGTTACGAGCCGACTATACGCACGAATCGCTGACCGTCGTGACCTCGATAGCAACAGCGCGCGGCACGAGGCGCCGACGCAAGCATATTGGGCGGCCAAGCGACACCGATAGCATCGCGGCTCCGTTTTCAATCACTTCTGGTTCTAATATCGACCATTAGACACATCATTTAGTCTTAAGCTTTAATTGTAAAACTTTTATTAAATTAGTTCGAAATAATTTTGTTTTCTTTTTTTGGAATCTACTGCTGCAGCCTTCGTAATTTATTTATGTAGTATATCAACCATCTGGTATCCACAACACAAGCCTATATTTACTTACTGTTTAACTAGATGGCGCTGTGTGTATGTGTAAGTATATTTATTTATTATTATTTATTTATGTAATTCCCATTAACAGGTGACGCTACTTTTGATTACGAATAACTTTCCTTAAGGAACCATAGGCGAATTTTCAAAAAAAAATCGATTACCCATACGAACTTAACCTTTGTAAGTCTAGCAATTACAGCTGAATTTGGCTATGGTTGCTAGCGGAAAGTTGTTTAGACCTAAAAAAACAGGGATTGTACGAATCAAATTTCATTCTTTTTTTTTTTTTTTTTTTTTTATTGAAGAGGTGGGCAAACGAGCAAGAGGCGCACCTGATGGTAAGTGTCACCGCTGCCCGTAACCATCTACGGAAACGGAAGATCCGCAGTGGCGTTGCCGGCCTTTAAGGAAGGAATATGCTCGCTTCTTGAAGGTTCCCAGATCGTATCGGTTCGGAAAGACATCCGCTGGGAGCTTATTCCAAAAAGTAACGGTACGTGGAAGGAAATGTCTACTGAACCGCACCGTGGTGGATTTCCAACTGTCTAGGTGGTGTTGGTGGAATTTAAGTGTATGCCTAGTAGTGCGATGATGGAACTCAGCAGCAGGAATCAAACCGAACAATTCCTCGGAACACTCGCCATGGTAAATCCGATAGAAAACAGCAAGAGATGCTACGACCCTTCGTAAGGAAAGCGAATCAAGGCGATTCTGTATAGTAAAACTCCAAGGTATGCAAACCAATAATTCTTTTGCATAATCTACGTTATTGTCAATACGATATAATATTTCTCATTTTTTTTTTACTAAGTATTAGGAAAGCTTTACAAAATAATACGAGCCTACATCTTCCTCAAAGGCCGGCAACGCATCTGTGACCCTTTTGGTGTTGCGGGTGTCCATGGGCGGCGGTGACTACTTTCCATCAGGTGGCCCGCATTCTCGTTTGCCGCCCTCTAATAAAAAAAAAAAAATAACCTTGTAATTTTTTATAGCTTTTTTAACCATTTTAAATTTTAAATCTATGTTACCCCCTATCTAAACGGCCTGACTATTTTGAAGTGCAATGTGTCGTTCGATTGGTCTTGATCTGTAGTGGTTATAGGATACATTTCATGGTAAAAAATCCAAGTCTTGGTTTGTAAACTTAAATAGTTATTTATCTAGATAAGTAATAAATATCCTTAGGCATACACACAGCGCTATCTAGTTCCACAGTAAGCAACTATAGGCTTGTGTTGTGGATACCAGATGGTTGATATACTACATAAATACGTTCGCGTTCGAGCAATTTATCAATTGAGACCTGCAGTGTCACTTAGTGACCGATTGAAAGAGTATAATATTCTAACCTTTTCGTCACAGTGCATTTTTGAAAATCTAATATATGTAAAAAAAAATATAGCATCATTTAGGAAAAATAGTGATAAACATGATGTCAATACAAGAAATAAAGACAAACTTGCAGGTCACATAAGTCGCCTCCACAAAGTCAGTAATTCATTCAAAGGGTTATGTATACGCTTTTTCAATAAAGTTCCTGTTCACATAAAAAATCTTCCTTTCAATAAATTTAAAGATACTATAAACAGAAACTTATTAAGAAAGCATATTATAAAATATCAGATTATTTAGATGATAAACAATCATGGACATAACCAGCCCGTTCGCATAACCAGGCTATTTCACAATTAATAATGAAATATTATAATATAAAATAATAATTTTGTAATATAAAAATCTTGTTTTAAAAAGAGCGACCTCTCGAGTATCTTGCTTGTTCTTCTCAGGGGAAAATTGCCTTTTGAACAAGCAGTAGCTTTAAAAATGTAAAATCTGACCATTATAAGTGTACCCTGTGTACCTACCTACAAAATAAAGCATTTTTTGATTTTGATACATTTTTTTTATATACAAATACTTATTATAAATGAAAACATTCATAATTCGGGTACACATGTCCGTATTCATCACACAAACTTATGCCCGGGATTCGAACCCGCGACCATTTGGTATAGTGGGCAGAGTTTTTTTTATTTTTTTTTTATTTATGCACGATGGGTTCGTACTTGACCTCAATCACACCTGATGTTAAGTGAAGATGAGGTCGAAGGTGGAAACTACACCAAACAGGTCGTCAAATGAACGATAAATAAACTTTATTTGGACTAACAGTTTCTTCCACTATTTTAATTTCCTATGTCATATAATTTTTTAAATAATAGTGGACGGACAGACAGAAAGTGGTAACGTTCCCGTGTAATAATTTTCGAGCTTAAGACTTCATGAGCATTCATTTTGAACCCTAAAAACACCATGCGCCACGTGTACCAGTCCCCACGTGCATCTATCATTACACTCAGAGCATCTCTGACAGATTTCACTATCAATCTTCAACAAGGCATGTGGATTTAGATGTACGTAAGGTAACACAGCTGAACAGCTTTAGGTGCTGTTTGGATATTTCAACGTAGCTCCATACCTCTTAGTAGCAGTCGAATCGGGAATGAAAGAAATCAGTACAACTACGGTCACTGACATAACCCAGTGAATTAATAACTTGAAAGGGCACATTAGGGCCGGCGCTGACTGACGTCGCGGAACGGCGTAGCGCGGCAAAGGATTTTTTTTATGTACAACGGGTTAGCACTTGACCTCAATCACAGATGAGGCAGAAGGTGGTAGTGTACTGACCCGGAAACCCCAACACATTTGGGGGACTGGCTATCGAAAGTTTTTGGTATCGAAAGCGGGGATCGAAAGTTGTTTGTGTCGTTATGATTGACTTATTTAGGCCCGTATTTCACAATGTTGCTCAAGATTAGATCATCCGCTTACATAAAGCGGAGATCTCTGCTTGAGTAATATTCTGTAATAAAAACCTTAGTATTAATAGCAGTTCTTGCGAATCATGAAGAGAAACAAATACGAATTGCTAAGTTGTAAAAAATTTGCAATCATAATAATTCTTCGATAAGAAGTGACCCATGCGTCTCGCGGGATGCGATTGTTGTAACATGAATTCTAAATTCATCAAAATAAGGTTAAAAAGAACTTGATCAGAAATTAACCGCCTCCGTGGCTCAATGTAAACAACATTGGGTTTACGATTCGGAGGTCGCGGGTTCAATCCCCAGCGGGGTACATATTTAGTACTCGATTTGGTTGGTGGTGGGGCATATTAAAAGTCCGCCTGGCTAGCTACCACCATCTTAACTAAATCTGCCACCAATCAGCAATGTTAATAGCATTGTTGTTTTCCGGTTGTCAGAGATAAGATAAGATAGTCAGAGATAAGATGTGTTGGAGTTTCAGGGTCAGTACGCTATCTTATTACTGTCTGCAAATTTTCTTTTCTGTTGTGCAATAAAGTGTATTTGTATATTGAATAAACAGTTGAAATTGTTTGATTTACTCAGTAAATATTACGTAAAATCGTTATTTTCGGGTCATGATATGATAACATCTTTCAGTCATCATCATCAGCCCCACTGCAGGGATATAGTCCACCACGCTGGCCCAATGCGGGTTGGGGACTTCACATGCCTTTGATTTTTTTTTGTCTGGCATGCAGGTTTCACCATTAAAAGGCAGTCGGATATTTATCCGACTGCGCATTTGCACATAAGTAATTAAATAAAATTTAAAAACTCATTCATACATGTATCAATTGGAATGAGGCCATGGCCTGCCTGGGAATCGAATCCGGATCTCCCAAATTGGGAGACCGCGTCTTAACCGCTGAGCCACCGACCGCCTCACCGACCGCATATCTTACGGTAACGGATGATATCTTAGTCTGTCGGGAGTTTTATAAATTTTCAATTAATATCTTATTGAGTCAGGTAATGTGTTTTACAGTTTATGCCCTACCGCATAAATTATGTAGTGGCTGCATAGTGGTGAATGTGAGCGAACTTTGTTGAAAGTACAGAACTTTACGCGAGTCGGGATCAAAGTGCAAATTTTAATGAACCCCCAAGCTATTGTGTAGTACCTATCGGTCTACCAGCCATTAGTATAATATTCAAATGGATTTTTATGTGTTTCCATTCATAAAAATTTAAGCAATAAAAATTTAATTTGCTTCGAATGAAATAGATTTAAATTAAAGAGAGAATTACATGACCTATTTGTACTCTGTTATATGTATTTTTTTTGGTGCAATAAAGAATGTGATAATAATAACCTTTTTTTTATGCACAACGTGTTCGCACTTGACCTCAATCACACCTGATGTTAAGTGAAGATGACGCCGAAGGTGGTAGCGTACTGACCCGGGAATCCCATTTTATTTGGTGGACTGGCTTATCTGATCTCTGGCAACCGGAACACAACAACGCTATTAACATTGCTGTTTGGCGGCAGAATCTTTTTTATTTCCTTTTTGGAGAACTAACAACAAGAATCAAGAATCTTAATTAATCTTAAGTTTATTCGGTCCAATTGCACCCTAATTGGATAAGTAATTTTCTTTTTCTAGTATAGAATTATCATCATCAGCCGAAATACGTCCACAATGAGGGCGCCACTGGACGGAACAAACTTTCTTAATGAAATAAAAAGTTTAAGACATCAAATTCTATAAAAAATATCGCAAATATCCGTAAATTTTCTTATATTTGATAATTGTACTACACAATATGGGCAGTTCAAATAGGTAACGTGCCAAAGTAACACCTGTGTAAAATGTAATTAAATACTACGAAGTCGGTGACCATCAGACTGACAAGTTGGTTATATAAATAAATAAATATCCTTAGACCTATACACAGCGCCATCTAGTTCCACAGTAAGCAACTATAGGCTTGTGTTGTGGATACCAGATGGTTGATATACTACGTAAATACATTTTTTTTGTAAATAAATACTTTTATAAATGAAAACATCCATAACTCGGGTACACATGTCCGTATTCATCACACGAACATATGTCCCTAGCGGGATTCGAACCCGCAACCTTTTGGTATAGTGGTCAGAGTTGGTAACCACTACACCAAACAGGTCGTCAGGTTATATGTCAAGTTAATATTGTCACTTCTCCTACGAAATCCCAAAAATAGCACATATTTGTTTTTGCCAGTACGACAATCTACTGTTATAAACTTTTTTTATATGCACAACCGGTTAGCACTTGACCTCAATCACATCTGATGTTAAGTGAAGGGAGGCCGAAGGTGGAAGCGTACTGACTCGGACACCTCATCCTATTTGGAGGACTGGCTATCTTATCTCTGACAACCGGAACACAACAATACTATTAACAGTGCTGTTTAGCGGCAGACTTAGATGGTGGTAGCTAGCAAGGCGGACATTTCAAATACCCTACCATCAATCAAATCGGGAACAAAACAAAACCTGTTGGGGATCGAACCCGCGACCTCGGATTCGTAAAGCCAATGCTGTTCAAATTGGGATATGGAGGCAGTTAAAACACCTTTATAGTATCTCTATGGATGGATACCTAAACTAACTCAGCTGTACCAGTTCATACAACACTACATCAGTTAACACTATATACGAGCTGAAAGTTTTATCAGCCGATATTTCAATCAATTCGAGCTATTAAGAATATTTTTCAAATTCAAATTTAAAATAAAACATCTGCAACTCTGACCACTATACCAAAAGGTTGCGGGTTCGAATCCCGCTAGGGGCATATGTTTGTGTGATGAATACGGGCATGTGTAACCGAGTTATGGATGTTTTCATTTATAATAAGTATTTATTTAGAAAAAAAAGTGTTTATGTAGTATATCAACCATCTGGTATCCACAACACAAGCCTATAGTTGCTTACTGTGGAACTAGATGACGCTGTGTGTATGTCTAAGGATATTTATTATTATTATTATTATGCACGTCGAAATCAATCTAGCCGTTGGGGCTACAGGATGCGCCAAAGGAACGGACATATACGTATTCATACTTACATTTGACGACCGGTTGGTGTAGTCGATAGTGACCCTGTCAGTGAAACCAACGGTTGCAGGTCGAATCCTGCAACGGGTAAGTGTTTGTCTGATGAATTCGAACATTTATTCCCGAGTCATGGATATTTATATAAATATTTATGTATGTATATCCGTTATCTAGTATCCATATTACAAGCTTTGCTTAGTTTGGGATTAGAGTGTCCGAAATATTAAAATACATACACTCGAAAAACATTACCCTCCTTTCTTGGGCAGTCGGGTAAAGGTTACTTTAGATTTTTTTCTTCAATTCTGTAAATTATAATAACATTTGGGAAAAACTCCTCATATCTTGTTGATTACTACGTATTGTTTACTCAAATTCACGGTGTTTTGATGTGCAGAGACCTTACAAGGTAGATAAATAATATTTATGAGAATTTGTTATTTGCAAAATAAAATATAACCTTATTCGCTGAAAATAGTGATAGGCACAATGTTAATACAAGGAATAAGAACCAGTTATCTGTTTATGTTAGCCGACTTCACAAAGTTAGTAAATCCTTCAAAGGGCAATGTATACGCTTTTATAATAAGGTTCCAGTAGACATTCTAAATTTGCCTTTAAATAAATTTAAAGCAATCATAAAACAAAAATTATTATCAAAAGGCTATTATAATAAGCAAGCATGGACATAGCTGTCTTATTATTCATATAATTATCCAATCAGAAATTGTAACCCGTAATCTTTTTAAAATAGTTTCTTCCTCGTTCTTCTCTGGGGAGTCAGCTTTGTGAATGAGCAGTAAATTTAAATGTAATATTAATAGTGACGTTTTCAAGTGATAATTTTATCCTATAAAATAAATATGTTGATTTGATTTGATAAGTAATACCTATTATAAGATTCCATAGAAATCATTGTGATAAAAACAATTTTTACGTGAGAAATCTTATCTTATATCTTGGTGGAAAAGTTGGTTTTTGTAGTATTATCTATTACTCTACCTCAAAGTGTCACGAGTAATTGCTACATAGGTCGTTTTACAAGCTGTAATTTTAACATTGGCGGATGGCTTTTAATAGAGTCGACTTTATTTTGAAAATAGATAGTAAAATTAATTAGATGTATGAACTTCCAAAGCAAATTTTTTAGCTGTAGGGTCACATAGGGTCACAATCTTTTTTTTTATGCACAACGGGTTCGTACTTGACCTCGTTAAGTGAAGATGAGGTCGAAGGTGGAAGCGTACTAACCCGGAAACCCCAACACATTTGGGGGACTGGCTATCTTATCTATGACAACTGGAATACAGCAATGCTATTAACATTGCTGTTTCGCGGCAGATTTAGATAAGATGGTGGTGGCTAGCCAGGCGGACATTTAAAATGCTTAAAAAATAATAATTAAAATTAAATCAAATCAAATCAAAAATTTATGTTTTATTTCGTAAGTTATAAGAATAACATTTAAAATCGTCATGACAAACAGTTATCGCTCATTCACTAGGCGACTGTCTAGAGAGACTTCTAGACTTAAACTGGGGAGACTTCCCCAAAGAAGAACGAGCAAGAGACTCAGAGGTTGCTCTTTTTAAATAAGTCAATACAAATACAATTTGAAATAATTGTTAAATTTATGATTCGACAAAGAATAATAAGAATAAAATATACTGGATATTGCCGAGCGGTTCATGTCCACGCATTCTTATCATCCAGATAGTCAGAAATTTTATAATAGCCTTTGGCACATAGTTTCCGTTTAATGGTTGTTTTAAATTTTTTTAAAGGCAAATTTGGAATGTCTACTGGAACCTTATTATAAAAGCGTATACATTGCCCTTTGAAGGATTTACTAACTTTGTGAAGTCGGCTAACATAAACAGATAACTGGTTCTTATTCTATAAAACACAAGTACAGAAACAACAAATATTATGTACTGGTATTCTGCTGAAACCTGAGGGTTGGTCTGGGACAAATGGAATTTTGAAATGTGTTTAGTGTTATCATATTAAAACTAACGTTATTAGTAAACGAATATTGTTTAAGATTATTCCCGTATTGGATTCAATTAATAAAATATACCTAATTAAGTTAATGAACCAATTATTATTATTATAGAATTAAGCGTCTTGACTCTTGCCATATTCGTGGTTGTGAGATTTGATAATTATCGTATCCATTATTTTCTTTGTTTGGTGTCACATATATTGTATATGTATATATAATAATTTATCACTATATATGTAGGTATATTTTACACTATTGCATGTAAGTTGATGCTCATATCTAACGTATGTATGTTTATATCTATTGTTTGGTATCTATTATTTTATATATATATTTTTTTAAATCCCTGGTGCACAAACCTACTTGCTTTTATCCCGTTCTACTTTTTTCTCTACCCAAAGGTTGTCTGGTAGAAATCACTTAATAGCGATAAGACCGCCTTTATTTTATTTTTTTGAAGCTATATTTAAACAGTGTATTGTAGAATTTTGTGCAATAAAGTGTACTTGATTGATTGATTGATAGAATAAATTGATAATTAATGAAAAATTAAGAAATAATTGCAATTTTCGTTTTCATATTCTATATACGTTATAATTAAATTCAACTTTCAGAATTATACAGAAATGCACACGTTACACGTTTATTTGTTACTGTTTTTAAGTATTACATTAGCGGCACGGTGCACGACATAACAATCGTGTCGGGAGGTATAAAGATTACAACTCAAGTAACCAATTACTAGACATTCCCACAGTTTTTGCCACTTGATGTACTTATTACGATAAGATTATAGCTAACCGATTTAACCACAAAATCAAGCTTAAGCATCACGTTATGTTCTTACAATAATACGTTCAGCATTATTATGAAATTGTATGGATGTCGGATGGGAACGAATAGAATAAAATTTGTTTGCTTTTGAATGGTATACAGTGAACAATATGTCTCACGGATACCCATCAGGTTAAAGGGCAAAATTTATAAATCAAACTTCAAACTTCAAGCATTTATTTCAACGTAAGATACATTTTTTTTTATATGAGAGGGCGGCAAACGAGCATGCGGGTCACCTGATGGAAAGCAATCACCGCCGCCCATGCGGACACCCGGAATACCAAAAGGGTCACAGATGCGTTACCGGCCTTGTTGATACATGATATCATTTGTTGAATGTCAATTTAAATCTATTGGAAATAAAAAAGGTTTATTGCATTTATCTGTCAGTCGGTATGTCCAAGCTATGTTTGTATGATGAATACGGACATGTGTACCCGAGTTATGGATGTTTTCATTTATAATAAGTATTTATTTACAAAAAAAAAGTATTTATGTAGTATATCAATCATCTGGTATCCACAACATAAGCCTATAGTTACTTACTATGGAACTAGATAGCACTGTGTGTATGTCTAAGGATATTTATTTATTTATTTATTTATACATTATACATTTTATAATTTTTGGGAGCTGGGCGAAGTATACCAAGCGTTTTTGTCATTCAAGTAGTCACTAATTTGTCATAACCTTTTTTTGTAAATGTGGTTTTGACATGCTTTTTAAATTGTCACGCAACGAGCTATGGTGAGGCGTACTCTGCGCTAGCCGGTGGGTGGTCTCCACTTGAAAAGTTTAATGACCCTCCGGCTATCAGTTCTTCGAGATATATGTCCTACCTATATGTGGGACATAGGTGGGTAGTGATACACATGATGTCAGTAGGTACAAGAAATGAAGATAAACTTGCAGGTCACACAAGTCGCCTCCGCGACGCCAGTAATTAATTCAAAGGGTATATTATGTATAAGCTATTTCAATAAGGTTCCTGTTGATATACTAAATCTTCCATTCAATAAATAATACCCAATCCTGTGGTGACTCATTCACTCACTGCATGTGAGGCTGTGGAACTCCCTACCGCACGACGTAGACGTGCGATAGTGCGTCGACCGCCATCTTCAAAAAGCGTCTGAGAAAGCACTATTTGACCTTGGCTTTTAACTAAAAGTCCTGGATTGCATGCATTAGAAATATTTTTTTTTTTCGTATGCATAATAATATTATGTAGGTTTATATTATGACAGACTTGTATGTTTAGTGTATGTATTATATTATGTAAGTATATATTTATTTGTTAAAAAGATACAGACATTTCTCATTTGTTTTTGTAATTAAAACTTACGTACGTATTTTATTTAATATTAGATAGATAGATAGATAGATAAAGCATTTATTTACGCCACTGCGTTCACACAATTACACAATTTTTAAATTACAAAGAAATATACATACAAATAAACGTAAAGACTAGAAAAAACAAAGAGCGAGTGTGTGCCGCAGTAGCACAAATGGGTTATAACTCAGTGTGGCATATCACTCAAAGAGCGAAACACTGGTTTTCAGTTACAACCCCTACAAGTACGAGTGCATAAAAGTACGTGCATGTTCCCGTGCATTAAATTTAATGTTATTATATTTGAAGTATTATTATTACAGTCTTTTGATTTTAAGTTGATTATTGTCACTTTTTTTCTCAGTGCACGTATGTATGTCTATCCTATCGAACCTGTTTTCCTTCACATTTGCAGTGTCTTGCTGGAAGAAATGTCTTTTTAGAGATAAGCTAGTGCCTTTTGTACATCCTGTATCTAGTATGTTTTTGACTTTTATGTGTACTCGTGTGCAATAAATTATAAATAATTAAATAAATTTAAAGATACTATACAACAGAAACTTATTAATAAAGCATTATTATAAAATATCAGACTATTTAGATGATAATCATTCCCGGACATAACTAGCTAGTTTCCATGCCCGGTTATAACACAATTAATAATGTGATATTATTGTAATATAAAAACCTGTTTTTAAAAGAGCAACCCTTCGAGTTTCTTGCTTGTTCTTCTCAGGGGAAAATTGCCTTTTGATGAAGCAGTAACTTAAACAATGTAAATCCTGACTATTTTGCACCTACAAAATAAAGCATTTTTGACTTTGACTACCACTACAACCACATCTATGACTACAACTTACTAGTCATAAATTGCCAATAATTAAACTGGCTATTTTACTTGACAATCATGCGTCTGCATTCTGAATACGAATTGAATTATAGAATTTATGCTAGTTTAAAATTTCGTAGGGCTGCCACATAGGAAACATGATTTTTTTTTTTTTTTTATATGAGAGGGCGGCAAACGAGCATGCGGGTCACCTGATAAGCAATCACCGCCGCCCATGGACACTCGCAACACCAAAAGGGTCACAGATGCGTTGCCGGCCTTTGAGGAAGATGTAGGCTCGTTTCTTGAAGGTTCCAATGTCGTACTCGTTCGGGAATACCGCTGCCGGAAGTCCGTTTATTTTAATTAATTTATTATACAAAGTGTAGTTTCGGCATCTGAACAACAACCCCGACAACATCTAAATGTATAAGGATAAAATGATTATTATCGTTCTGCCCCCCGGAGCATTACATCATTTGTCGCGCGTGACGTATAAAAGTGAGAGCGGGATAGTTGTATATTTCGTCCAAGCGAATGAGCAGGACAAAATGATTATGTCGCGCGACAGGACCAGTTGTGTCTAGTAATCTGTAAAACTGCCCTTTTTAGAAATAGCATTTTTGCGATGGCTCCAATGACACTTGTACGCTACAGGACCTCTGCCACAGACATTTATTCCCACTTGGTCGGATTCCCAAAAGGACGGATTCTCATTTCGCCGGAATACTGTTAACAAGAAAAACAGTTACAAGAAAAAAATTTTACAATACTGTACGCGTGGCCACATTCTTGAAATTTGATATTTTTGCTATCGACTCGCTAAGAAGAAGTAGTCTTTCATATGAAAAACTAGCTAACCGCACGCGGCTTTGCCTGCGTAGAACTACTTTATCACGGAAATTTGTTTATCCCGCGGGAACTACTCACTTTATTTGGATAAAAACATCCTATGTCTCAATCCAGGGTATATTCTGCCTATATACCAAATTTCATCAAAATCCGTCCATTCCGTTTTGCCGTGATTGAGCAAAAAAACAAATAAACAAACATCCAAACTTTCGCATTTATAATATTAGTACCGCACTAAAATCGGGTCACGCCTTAAAATGTGTATGTAAATGTATGTATCTGTCTGCATACATGGGGAGGGGGGATGTATAGCTTTTTTTTATGTTTGACTGGATTCGCGTTTGATCACAATCTCACCTGACGGAAAGTGACGATGTGGTCGAAGATGAAGCACGCGGTCCCAGTAAATGCCTATTCACTCTGCTCTTGAAGATCCCAAGCTGCATTCATATTCAGGTGTGTGTGTGTGTGCTAGTGCGAGTGATTCCTGGGATTTTTCCGGACAAAGACACACATACACACAACACGGTCAAGTACACAACACCCATCGTTATACGTCGGGGGTTAACTGCTCTGCGCGTTACAAAGCAAATGTAATAACGAAACATAACACAGCTTTTGTATCAAAGGGTTTGTCTTTTTCTCCAATTTATACAATTCGCTGTTTTTCACTTTCTGTTAATACAATGAGAGAAGGGTTGCGATCTTTTTTGACGTCAAGTTAGTGGATTGTTATACAGAATAGAAAGTAAATAATTGCATCCGGTTATGCGACATCGAAATTCCACTTTTCTTCCAACTAGTATTTAGGCTGGGAATATACCCACATCAGGGGCTCCATTACATAATTTCATCGTTATCGTCATCGATTACGTTCTGACATGTGATTGGTTGGACCATCGCTCGCTCGGCAATTTGACGGTTTCTTATTGGTCAACGTAATCGACAACCATACCGATGAAGTTACGTAATCTAAGGCCAAATTCGAATCGAGAAGTTCAAGATCGATCAAGAAAAAATCATGTGCCAAAATATTGATAAAAATTTAAAAAGAATTGCACTTGTTTGTCGTGTGAATCACTATAAATTACACTGAGAAAAAATCGTAGGTCTGTTAAAAGGCCAGGTCTTTAAATCGTTCTTCTGTAAAATAATCGGAGTTACTTCACATGAACAGCCAAGCTGAGCAAGGCTCAATGTAGCATGATGACCTGCGCCGTGAAAAACAACGGCGATTTAAATTTTAGTGATGGATCTTCGATTATATCGAATCGAACAAGCTAGGGATTCCAGTTCCGTTTCCGTTCAGATCCAGTTAATATATCGAACGTTCGCACTAAGAAGTTCGACTCTTCATTCCTAATCCGAACAGCCAAGGCATAGAACTCCTTTCCGGCGTCAGTCCTTCCTGAATCCAACAACTTTGAGATCTTTAAGAGCCGAGTGAATAGACATTTACTGGGATCGCATACTTCATCATCGACCAAATCGTCACTTTCCATCAGGTGAGATTGTGGTCAAACGCGTCTCCAGTTAGTCATAAAAAAAGCATTTACAAAATCATCACCCATCTAGTAACTTTTTACTGAAGCGCGCCATAATCCTAAACCGTAATTCTTTCGATGACTTTAATTCAAATTTAGAACTCGGTGTGCAAAGATTAATTTGAATGTCTTTCGACCAGTGCCTACAAATTTAGTGGTCAAACGTTTTGGTCTTATTCTGATGGTCAACCTCTGCAAACAAAAAAAAAATACAACTTTACTACATTATGGAGAGCAGTGTGCTTCTTTCCGATCGCCATATTGAAAAGTTAGGAGCAAATTACAGCCTAATTGGAAGAAAAAGATTTTAATTTCTTGGAAAAACCAACAGTGTATAAAAAATGTCACTTAAACTAAAAAAAATCTGAAAGCCTTGATGACCCTGATGTAATCGTTTTATAATTAAACGATAAATAACAATTTTACTTGGCGTACAGGGAATGGCTGGAAATATGAATGAAATAACAAACAACGTTCCTTGCATCGCGTTTAAAAACAACAGGGTACATCAGCAGTAGATTGTTTCTTGAAAAAACATCTACTTAATGTGTTCCTTGCCGATGTTACGTTGGCACAAAACAGGTCCAAATCAAACTCGTTACAAAGTAAATAATTTTTTTTATTCGCTCACTGCACAAACGCACTCTTCCTGTGTTGGAAGAGCTCGAAGGGAGATCCAAAAGCGGATTGAACCTAAGGACCTTGAGGTTCTCAGAAAGATCTTTGACACATATTCTGGGCAGTCGATAGCATTTGACGTTACTATGCCTCACGGAAGCGAGTTGAACGACGTATTTTTTCAATATGATATAGATATTGATATTGTGTTTTATAAATTTGTGGTATCATTAAATTATATTTCTGTCGTTATTTTAAAATAATTTGAACTACCATGACAAAAAAAGCTTTCACCTGTGGTGATAAAGAGGCAGAGAGCTAGGAAATATGGGAGAACGAAACAGGGACTTACTTGATATCCTCGTTCAGATCGTATCGATGGCTGGTTTCACTTTTCTTCACCACAGTAATATAAATTGTATGAGTGCACCCTTTTTATTGGTTATTTGGAAATTAATCTTAAAACAATACTGGATATGAATTTAATACGTGGCCGAGGTCGAACCGGGACGAGAGTCAGCGAGCGAGTGAATTTTTCTATAGCAGCGCGTCCTGTTCTGTCCTGTTTCGTAGGTGATAGGAAGGAAAAGGACAAAATATACATAAACTAAATGGGAACTTAAGTTGACTGAGTGGAAGGGTGAATGAAGTAGATACATAGATAATACATAAGCACTTCTAAATTATACACGATTAAAAACGGCGTTAACATTGCCGCCCGGGCTGAAGGGATGCCTTCAGAGGCTCTTTCAATCCTAATGAAATATAACAATAATAATCTAATACCTAAAGAATTAAAAAAAAATTAAAAAAAAAAAATGAAAAGTGAACTATTTCATAAAGGTGTACTTATTACATATAAATGTTTATTGTAGCGGCAGAGGGCAAAGCCGCACGACAGGTCTAATATAACTTCCTGTTTTAGTTTTGACCTTTACAGTGCGTACAATTCCATCTTTTCCGGGATAGAGTTCCTCGACTAAGCCGAGGGGCCAACTCAAAGGTGGAGATTTATCTTCCCGTAGCACTACAATGCAATCCTTCATAATAGGGTTTGACGGAGTATTCCATTTAGGCCTGCTTTGAAGCGACGACAAGTACTCCACATTCCACCTACGCCAATATGACTGCACCAGCTTGCTCAATAATTCATAACGGTTTAACCTATTATCTGGTGAGTCACTGAAGTCCTGTGTTGGTAAATATTTCAGCGGGGTAATATTCAAAAAGTTAGATGGCGTTAATGCTGTGAGATCGGAAGGATCTGCGCTTAATACACATAGAGGACGGCTGTTCATAAGACCTTCTATTTGAATTAATACCGTGTTTAGCTCTTCATACGTTAAGATTTGATTACCTACCACCTTCTGCAAATGTGTTTTTACCGATTTTATGTTACTCTCCCATACTCCCCCAAAATGGGGGGCGTATGGCGGGGTTCTCTTAAACTGAATTCGGAGATCAGATAAATGCTGATCTATGTATTTATTATGATTTTTGGAAGATAATAGCGCGTAAAGCTCCTCTAGTTTCCTCTTCGCACCAATAAAATTCGAACCACCGTCACTGACTATCATAGAAACAGGACCTCGTCTACTAATAAAGCGTTTGAAAGCGTTTAGAAACATTTCGGAGCTTAAATCCGATACCAACTCCAAGTGGAGAGCCTTCGTGGTCAGACATATAAATAAACATAAGTAAGCTTTGACAGTTTTTACTCCACGGCGACGATATGGGGTTACGAAGAATGGACCGCCATAGTCTACTCCCGTGAAGACGAAGCTTTTGACATCACTTACGCGGAACGATGGTAAATCTCCCATTAACGGAAAAGTATTTTTTGGTCTTAATTTAAAACATACATTGCACACTTGTACTCGTTTGCGTATCATATTTCTCGCGGCCAGAATCCAGTAATTCTGACGTAATAAAGCTAATAACAAACTGGGTCCCGCATGTAAATTAATTACATGAAAATAGTCAACGATTAATTGAACAATGCAATCTTTTGCGGGTAAAACTATAGGGTGTTTCTGAGAGAAGTTTAGTTGTGAATGACTCAAACGTCCTCCCACTCTTATAATATCATTCTCATCGACAAAAGCATTTAACTTTTGTAAAGGACAGTCACGAAAATTAGTAAAATGTTTCTTTTGCACACATCGAATGATATAATTTTCTGCATAATTTAAGTCATGAACGGATAACGGGCCTCTAGACTTTAAAATTCGGACAAAGCGTAAAACATATGTAACAGTGTGCAGAAATTTTGTCCATTTGGACATGCGGGTTGCCAATTCATATAATACGTGATTAGTATCTTGAGACTGAATTGGGAGGGATATTGTTTTAGATTCGGGCAGACCTTCTTCTACGACAGCCCCTTTAAAGGGCGCTATTGGCCACTTAGTGTGAGGCCATTGTAGCCAAGACGGGCCATGAAACCAAAGGTTATTATTTATGAGTTTGCTAGGCGTTACAGGCCTTGAAATAATATCCGCAGGGTTCTGCGACCCGGCTACATGAAACCAGTGCTTTGCTGCCAAATTTTCATTTATAGCGGCGATTCTATTCGCAACAAAAGTATTAAATCTAAATGGGGGAGCGTTAATCCAAGAAAGGGTTACGGTCGAGTCCGAAAAAGCAATAATTTCATTAAGTAGAATGCGATTACATACAGATGCACGGACTGCAGCAATTAAATTGGATAGTAATAACGCAGCGCAAAGTTCAAGTCGTGCGAGAGTGACACTTTTCATAGGGGCCACTCTGGACTTAGAGCACAATAATGTCACCTGACCTAAGTCAGACTCAGTTTTACTAACTCGGATATAAATGACAGCTCCATAACATACCTCACTCGCGTCGGCGAATCCGATAAGTGTTATATGTGAATTTTGATAAATACCTATATGTCGAGGTATCTTTAGCTTCTCAAGCAAAGGAAGCTCATTGTGGAACTGAATCCATTGACCTTCAATATAGGCAGGAACATCGTTGTCCCAGTCTAAGTTTAGTTTCCAGCATTCCTGAACAAGTAATTTTAATAATGCGGACACTGGGCCTAATAAGCAAAGAGGGTCAAATAACCTCGCGACCACTGAAAGTATCGCCCGCTTGGAACATTTAGAATGATCGACATGTACTTTAAAGAAAAAGGCGTCGTCGACCGGTTTCCACGCCAAACCAATTATCTTTGTGTGAGTGGTTTCATCAAAGTTAACCACGCTAGGAGCTCGGTGTGTGGTGGCAATACGTTCCATAAAATCCGCACTATTAGATATCCATTTCACCAACTTAAACCCTCCAGCTTGAAATAGCTGTATAAGTTCTTCGTGAATATGTATAGCTTCTTCAATTGAAGAAATTGAAGAGACATAATCGTCCATGTAAAAGTCACGCTTAGCGGCCCGGGCCGCAGCGGGCCAACGGGCCTGCTCATCCTCGGCAAGTTGTTTGACGACACGCATAGCTAAATACGGCGAGGCGGAAACACCGAATGTCACACAGTTAAATTCATATGTTGAAATCGGTTCACTTGAATTGAATCTAAAAAGTATTCGTTGGAATCGGTGTTGATCAGAATCTAAGTTTATTTGAAAATACATTTTTTCAATGTCTGCTGAAAGAGCAATAGAGAAAAGTCGAAGATTGATCAATAAATCAAATATATTGGCTTGTAGATTGGGACCAGTGTATAATAAGTCATTCAATGATTTTTTTGTACTAGTTTTGCAGCTGGCATTTAGAACAATTCTAGTTTTTGTAGTGTCCTTATCCGGTCTGTACACGGCATGATGTGGAATATAATAGCAAGGACCTGGAGCGGGATTTTCAATTAAATTTAAATAGCCCTTATCTATATAACCTTGAATGGTTGCGTTATAGTCTTCGCGTACATGAGGCATTGTGTTTAATTTGCGTTCCAGGTTCAATAAGTACATTTTTGCCCTTACATCGGAACGACCAAGCTCCCGAGGATCACCTTTAAACGGCAGTCTCACGGTATACCTACCAGTAGCATTGCGTGAATAAGTATCCAAAAAAATGCGTTCACATGCAGAATCATCTGGGCTCAAATGAGTCTTCGTGGGTATACTATCCAATTCCCAGAACTTCTGCGTTAAGGATTCTAGCGTGGGTTCTATACTAGTGTGAAATGCTTGATCGCATTGATCAGCTTGGCTAAAACATGTAGCCTTTCCCATAACTACATATCCAAGTGACGTTTCCACACCGATAGCAGCTGACGTAGGAGATATAACCTTTTGACTACCTAGAAGAAACGGGAATAACTCATTACTGATTAAACAGTCTATCTCTGCTGGGGTATCAAAGTCATCGTCAGCCAACGGTAAACCGCGTAAATGCTGTAAATCATTCATATTTATAAATGAATTCGGAATCTTACCGGATATGGTATCGATTACACGCGCTTTAATAGTATATTTGCATCGCAAATCGTAACGAGAATAAATAGTGAACTGCGCAAACCCCATAACGGGTCTCTCAGTTTGACCTATGCCCTTCACGGTGGAGGGCGCGTAACAAATATTTAAGTTCAATCGATCACAACACGACTTTGTTATGAAATGGCTCATGGAACCGCTATCTAAGAAAACCCTTATTTTATAACGTACACCTACCTCGTTATAAACGTATACAGTGGCACTAGGGAGCAATACAGTCGTATTCGATACAATATTGTACATAGAAGTAGTTAGCGCGACATTGTTATCATTCATGTAAGAGAGCTTGTTCACAGTAGAAACAGGTTTCGCGTTAGAGGAGGAAGGCGCAGGCCTCGCGAGCGCGCCGGGGAAGTCAGTGTGAGTTAGATCGACCGGCGAGCACGTGGCCGTAGCAGTTAGCGGCCGCGGTGACGCGCACCCGCTGACTGAGTACTCGGATGCAGCGATAGGTGCGGATTCGATTCTATGTGAATTTATATGCAGTTTAGTATGATGCATGCGTTTGCAAATAGCACATCTATTGTACGATCTACATGCTTTAACATTATGATATCCAAGACAATTTACACACAACTTATTATTCCTTACAAAATTGCTCCTAATAGTAGGATCCAATTGGAGAAAAGATTCACATTTATATAAAGGGTGCAAATTATCGTCTTTGCAATAGGGACATTTTGGTAAGTTATTGTTATTATGGACAACTAATGATTGAATATAATTTTTATTTTGTTTAATTTGCGGACTATAGGATTTATTACTTTGTAATAGTGTGCCTTTATTAGCGGGCTGCTTATAACTTGGTGAAAAAGGCAACACCTTTGAAGTACACGCAGTACGAAATGTGTAAATTTTACTTTGTTCTTTGACAAATTTTAATAATGACTCGAATGTCGGTAAATTTTCGTCCCGATGTGTTTGTTCAAATAACGTGACAGTATCTCTGTCCAACTTCGAAATTGCGATATGAGTAAAGATAAAATCGGCTAAATCGTTGAGTTTTAATTGCTTCAAAGCGGATTGGGCAGAAGCAAAATATTCAATAAAAGCGTCCAAATGGTTAAGCGATGGAGTTTGACTACCTTTGAAATTTAAGATCTGTTCCAAATACATCGTGGCTAAGGTGCGTTTGTCTTCGTATTTTTCTACTAGGGCACTCCAGATTATATTGTAATTAGTCGAGATCGGAGGTATGCCGGCACAGACAGTTAACGCCTTGCCTGAAAGTTTGCCAATTAGGTACTGTACCTTTTCTGCGTCCGATAATTTGGAATTACTATGTATTAGCGTATTAAAATTTTCATAAAACAGAACCCACTTATTAGGGGATCCATCAAAGGACATTAACTCCAAGGCAGGTAACTTTCTATTCAAAATATCCGAATTATTTGGTGAATTAACTTTGGATGGCCCCGGCGATTGAGAAGAAACGTTAATTATTGCGGTATTAGTGAGGTCACTTTCGACTGCCTTCACTTTACAGTACAACTCATCAAACGAAAGCAAAGCTTTAAAATCGGCAATCGCTCTGGGGTTAAAGGTTAAGTTCGTTAAATTCACCTGTTCTGTCACTTCGATAAACTCTTTACGTAAATTATCTAAAGATTTTAAACGAATAAGAAATTCACTTTTCATTTTGGTATCTGCGATCTTTAAACTCAAATCATACATATTTTGAATCAATTGGAACAAACTTTGTTGCTTAGCAGTCAACATTAAAAGCTTAGTTCCCAAAGAGGGGTGGTACTTGCCAGAAACCTGGCCTTCATCATCCTTTGGGTCCGTCATGCTAGAATTATCGGTGAACCTTAACTAGATTCCAAATTACCCTCCCTCGAGTAACACCTCGAGTAAAAACCTCGTGCTTCGTAAGCGTCGTTGCGTATTTTACTATAATATGGGTTATAAATCCGGACACTACGGGCTATATTCGCTTGTCTATACTGAGAATTCGAATGCTGATATGGTAGTTTATAACTACACTAAGTTTTTATTCTGTAATCGAGTTAGGTTATTTTCGTAGTGAATTGTAAATATTAGCGTTTGTAAAATAATTTAACAGGCGTACCTATATAGGCCAAGAGATCTAGCGACCGCTGCAATGATGGCGGTATGAGCGTACCTATACTTACGTAGGTAGGTATAATTGCGTGTATGGTGTCAGTGTTTTTGGATTAAGTAGCGTTATTATGATAAATATGATAGTATATATAAATAAATAGGATCTCGGGGCGAAGGACCAGATTTACTATGGTGATAAAGAGGCAGAGAGCTAGGAAATATGGGAGAACGAAACAGGGACTTACTTGATATCCTCGTTCAGATCGTATCGATGGCTGGTTTCACTTTTCTTCACCACAGTAATATAAATTGTATGAGTGCACCCTTTTTATTGGTTATTTGGAAATTAATCTTAAAACAATACTGGATATGAATTTAATACGTGGCCGAGGTCGAACCGGGACGAGAGTCAGCGAGCGAGTGAATTTTTCTATAGCAGCGCGTCCTGTTCTGTCCTGTTTCGTAGGTGATAGGAAGGAAAAGGACAAAATATACATAAACTAAATGGGAACTTAAGTTGACTGAGTGGAAGGGTGAATGAAGTAGATACATAGATAATACATAAGCACTTCTAAATTATACACGATTAAAAACGGCGTTAACAACCTGTCAGACCTCCGCCATGTTGTTTTAGGGCAAGTCGGTTTTCGGAAGCCTTGAGGCCACTATTCAGGGTTACTTGGCTCATCCGCTATCATAAATTCATGGTCCAACCACAGGTACTAGAGTTATAAGATATTTACTTGACAAAATTACAATAAAATACAAATACACTTTATTGCACAAAAGGAGAATATACATTTTACAAAGCACAATACTGAAAAGAGTACAATTAGGCGGCCTTATCACTAAGAGCGATCTCTCTCTTTGGGTGAAGGAGTATAACTATATAGAACAAGTGGGTTGCGCAAATTACGTACAGATATAGGTTATCGAATAATGCCTTTACGGACAAATAAATTAAAGACGTTTTTCGGCGTCAATGTCGCAGCCCTGGACCGAGGGCAATAGTTTTCCGTTGGCTAACCTCCAGGTGCCAGCGCTGAACTCTACAATTGAAAGTTTGCTATGAACCGCTGGTTCAGACGTGATCTACGGCTGTTTTATTAAATACCCTGAATTAGTGCCTAACTTGCATTAGACGAGATATACGGACCGTAATTCAAGACCGTTTTGAAAAAATCTAACACTTACTTAGGTAGG